>OY754340.1:29216345-29816345 GCA_963573305.1 Pyrrhosoma nymphula
TCACCATGGCAACCGTATGTACCTAAACGAGGAAGATAGCTGAGTGAGTATACGGCGAATATACGCCAAGAAAAAGAGTGGTCGGCATTTTTCCGCTAAAAGCTATTGACAGAATTTATCAGGATGTAGAATTGATTATTAAATTACCGTTATTAAAGTTTCTCCTGGGAAATGAACAGTTAATTTCATGCTTAACGTGGTTCCAATGTAAAATTACTTAAATGTCATTTTAATCATATTCTGCCTACTTGTAGAAAAACTTGTCCTCTGTCTGATATGAACAACAAAACAATACCTTTCCACGCTATTTTATACTATAATTGAACTTGTAATTACAAATCGGTGTTCATTATGGGGGAATGAGAAAAACACGGGAAATAAAATAGTATTTTTCCATAAAATACAAATGCTATTTTAGCGGAAAACTATTTATAAGAAGGAAATAATCCAGATAAATTGATTAATAATGAAATACAGGCATCTTACCACCTTATTCTTATAGTTATTGAAGAATTAATGCCGTAATTGAAGTCAAAATGCGGTAATTCGTAGGAAATGACGCTGCAGTTGCCTCCTATGGCTGTAAAAAAAGTGCTCATTTAAAATACAATCGTGGAATAATAATCTGCATTTTTTATATTTTACTTTTGGGTTTCTGTAGGTAACGCATTGCATCAGCGAAACCAGGTTTCTTTGGACAAAATATAAAAAAAATGTGGAAAATAGTGTTTGTTTTGAATCACACAGTCACGGCGGGACCTCCTTAACGGTGCTCAGGTTATATGCTTTTCATATGAAAGGTAAAAAAAATCCTTTCTCTAAGTTTCTAATCATACCAACGATTACTTTGGCTTCAAGATGATTGCTGAAGGCGTCCTACTACATAATCAACTGATACAATTTGTTTGACAAGAGTATTTAGCTTTAGATAATAATCAAACATTTATATTCCACCGAACATGATAAGCGGATGACATGTTATGCAGAAGTAAAAAGTTATCTTATCCCGGGAGTGGTCGCTAAGCAACTTATATCACGCGAGCGGTCGCGTGTGAGACTTTTTCTCACACTCAGATGTACACCATTGATTATAATCTATCATAGAGCGATTATTGGTAATATATATATATATATATATATATATATATATATATATTACCAATAATCGCTCTATGATAGATTATAATCAATGGTGTACATCTGAGTGTGAGAAAAAGTCTCACACGCGACCGCTCGCGTGATATAAGTTGCTTAGCGACCACTCCCGGGATAAGATAACTTTTTACTTCTGCATAACATGTCATCCGCTTATCATGTTCGGTGGAATATAAATGTTTGATTATTATCTAAAGCTAAATACTCTTGTCAAACAAATTGTATCAGTTGATTATGTAGTAGGACGCCTTCAGCAATCATCTTGAAGCCAAAGTAATCGTTGGTATGATTAGAAACTTAGAGAAAGGATTTTTTTTACCTTTCATATGAAAAGCATATAACCTGAGCACCGTTAAGGAGGTCCCGCCGTGACTGTGTGATTCAAAACAAACACTATTTTCCACATTTTTTTTATATTTTGTCCAAAGAAACCTGGTTTCGCTGATGCAATGCGTTACCTACAGAAACCCAAAAGTAAAATATAAAAAATGCAGATTATTATTCCACGATTGTATTTTAAATGAGCACTTTTTTTACAGCCATAGGAGGCAACTGCAGCGTCATTTCCTACGAATTACCGCATTTTGACTTCAATTACGGCATTAATTCTTCAATAACTATAAGAATAAGGTGGTAAGATGCCTGTATTTCATTATTAATCAATTTATCTGGATTATTTCCTTCTTATAAATAGTTTTCCGCTAAAATAGCATTTGTATTTTATGGAAAAATACTATTTTATTTCCCGTGTTTTTCTCATTCCCCCATAATGAACACCGATTTGTAATTACAAGTTCAATTATAGTATAAAATAGCGTGGAAAGGTATTGTTTTGTTGTTCATATCAGACAGAGGACAAGTTTTTCTACAAGTAGGCAGAATATGATTAAAATGACATTTAAGTAATTTTACATTGGAACCACGTTAAGCATGAAATTAACTGTTCATTTCCCAGGAGAAACTTTAATAACGGTAATTTAATAATCAATTCTACATCCTGATAAATTCTGTCAATAGCTTTTAGCGGAAAAATGCCGACCACTCTTTTTCTTGGCGTATATTCGCCGTATACTCACTCAGCTATCTTCCTCGTTTAGGTACATACGGTTGCCATGGTGATCATCAGTGTGGTCAAGGGCGTACTTTAAACATGCGCTGAAAAACATTTTACAGCAAGAGAAATAATTACTGAATTTTTTTGTTGAAAAAATTAAGGATTAAATATTACTATCTCGTATAAGTATCTTCTATCTTTTTAACACATTATTATTTTTCCATTTGTGAATGGAAAACTTTCTTAACTATCACTAATAAAACATTTCTTTCAATATTACTTTGGGGGACTTATGTCAGTAAAAGAAGTGAGCGTAATTCGTCAGTACTATGATTAGCATACTACTTTTGGGACATTTATGAACTTGTAATTTAGTCGCATTACATTTTGATGTGTATGCGAATGAACGAATCTTATATGATTCGTTCTCGGAGTCATGTAAGATTTAAGCAGCGAACCATATTTGTGTACTTTCGAGGGCCTCTTGTGTAAAAACTATAAGAATTACAGAATATTTAAAACTATGACTGGATAGCCCGTTTCGTCGACTACCGGAAATGGTTTGTCGCGAGCGCAGGAGGGGTTGCTAAGTGACGTCACAGAGCTGCGTGTGGGGGTCTAAATTTGGTCTTGTGCGGGCACGGCGCGCACTCAGTTAAGTTGTATCTCCGGAAAGAGTTGGTCTATTATAGTGATCGAGGTATCCACGGAGAGCTGAGAGTATTAGCTAGTCGACAGTGATACAAGAAATATAAAATTAACATTGGAAAGCAGAAAATATTAGTTACCATCGACTAATGTTTCATAGGTTAGCTATTCGTAGTAATGTTTCGATGAATAAATTTTCTTTCCTTCATTTCAAATTTATTTCTGACAAACAAGACAAAAGAATCTCCAAATAACGAGAGTTACGTATGTAATTTTGCTTTCACAAAATAAAGATCCGACGGGAGTGTCAAGAAATACTCCCTGTATCTTTTGCTCTTCCCATTAGAAGAATGCCACAAGGTAACTCGTGAAGGATTCGACTGCGATATAGTTATTGACTACAGGATCAATTGAATACAGTAGGCACTGTTTGTTCCGGCAGTTATCCTGAGTGATGAAATATTTTACTAGGAAACCCTGAACTGCACAACAAAATAGATATTTTCCGTCAGTGTTTTTGAAATGAACATATGAAAGGCGTATAGACACATCAAATTAATACAATTTGTGACCAGACGCGAAATATTTCTGTTAAGGTAGTTTGAGGGAAAAATCTATTCACCTAAAATTTGATGGGTTTGGCCTCATTTTAAAGAAAAAAACTCATCTTTCCAATGATATCAAACTATATCAACCCCTTGCCGAACTACTTATCGAGCAATTTGCCTCATAATATACTAGCTGTTTTACATATGGGATAGATTATGGCTGTACGCTCCATAGGGATAGAATATTGAAGGAAATAGGAACTTCTAGCACCTAGATTTCGTCCAAAAACTAAAGGTGTGTAGATTGCATGTATTATCAACTATTTATAAAAAATAATCTATTACTCACCGAAATAATTTTGACAGAATCACAATTGAAAAACCTGCTGTTTTGAAGGGTTTTCAGCCGTATAGGCGGGAAAAAAATGAGTCAAGTTAGAGACTTATGTAGCTTTATTTATTAAATTACTGAGTATTTTGGTCATATATAACTATATATTTGCGCCATTAATACAAAACTACTTATTTCATTCTACTTACAGACTCTGGTCTCCATTATGACAGGTGAACTATATCGCTGAAACCACCTTAAATTGTTGGAGTTAGTGATAAATCGATTATTATTGGTCGATCGATTTCACTCATTTTTTATTCGGCTGCTAAAGCAGTCTTTAAGAGAGACGAGTTGGTCATTAAATAAAAGAGTCCGGACCTGATCTGAATGTATTCCGCTGGAATATGAAGTATCGCAAGTTGGAATTTTCCTTAAAAGACCTAATTTTTTTTTGCAACAAAAACTGTATATTTGTTTCTCTTTTGTAAATGTAATGTACGTCTTTCCGCAATATTTATGTAATTGGAATATAGTTTTTATATCTTTAACCGCTGATTAAAACGAAAATTCCTTACATGAATATTTGGGATGGGCGTACTCGTATTTCACAATTTGTGATAAACTATTTATAAAAGTTAATAAAATTCCGCAGTTATTTTTACAGAATCGTCATTTCTGTGTATACTCATATATGTAAATAAAAAACCTCATTTTGTTGACGAAGGCGTTTTCACCGTACAATGTAAAAAATGAGTCAAGTTAGATACTTTTGTGGATATAAATTTATTTAATTTCTGCGAATTTTAGACAGTTACAACTGTATTTTTATTCCCTTAACATCACAATTTGTCTTCTTCATAAATACATCTTACTGACGCTGAAATTAAAATATAAAATTGGAATATGGTCTTCATTATGACTAGAGAAGTATTTTTCTCAAACAACCTTGGACATGTAGTAACTACTGGATTATTTCAATGTTCAACATTATAATCACTAAAGTGTACGAAGTCTAGTGTGTTTTTTTGTCGATGAGGACGACACTTTTGTAGATGGAGTCATCCCAGTGTGAAACGTGGATTGTTGGGTGGGGAAAGGATATCCACTGGAGAGGGAGGGGTAGAATGACAATTGGTACAGGAGGGGGGGTTGGGGGTCCTTTTAACTGCCCCCCATTGCGTCCCAACCTCCTCCCTACCCCATGACGGTGCTTCGGGACAAGTGTTGTCAAATTTATTCGACTCCTGGTCGGCGGAAAAGCCAAAAGGGGGTATGAGGCGGACGTAGGGGAGATGTGAAGTTCTTCCCCTTTTCCTACCCCCCAACACACACACACACACTGACGACGGCAGTGGCATCTGGCGTCGGTTTCACACGCTACAAATTCACGACGGAAAAGTCTGTTGGTTTGGCGGAAATGTTGGTGAGGTGGAATGGGTGGCGTGAAAGAGATTGGGGCCTAGAATAATGCTCTGGTTCACGTGTCTTCAACGAGACAAAATTCTTCGTGCTTTCGCCTTATTATTTAAAGAGAATACAGTAATTATTATTCGTATTTTTTTAGGAAATTAAGAAGAAGGGTGGGTTGGCGTGAAAGAGATGGGGCATAAAATAATGCTCTGGTTCACGTGTCTTCAACGAGACGACATTCCCCGTGCTTTCGCCTTGTTATTAACAGAGAATACATCAATTTTTATTCGTATTTTTTAGGAAATTTAGAAGAAGAAGGGTGGGTTGGCGTGAAAGAGATGGGGCCTAGAATAATGCTCTGGTTCACGTGTCTTCAACGAAACGACATTCTTCGTGCTTTCACCTCATTATTAACAGAGAATACAGCAATTATTATTCGTATTTTTTAGGAAATTTAGAAGAAGAAACGTCTGAAACTATTTTTTTATGTTGTAATTAATGAAAGTAATTATTAATACAGTTGTGGATCCATTTCCAGTGCGATGAGATACATATAAACCTATTAATTTAATATCTTAATGTTTTTCTATCATTATCGAATTATAGAATGATGTTGAATACTGTAAATACTCTTGTTTTCTAGTCGGGTATTTAAATGTCTGTTGAAATAATTACAAGGCCAACTATGTTTAAATCAACAGAGTATTTTATTGGCAAAACTAGTTTCAACGCTACGGCGTCATCATCTGGTATCGCCTTAGCGTTGAAACTAGTTGTACCAATAAAATTCTCTGTGGATTTAAACATAGTTGGCCTTGTCATTATTTGAAAATAGACTTCCACAAAGTTACGTCAGAACGGATTGAATTCAAATGTCTGTTGGTTGGCGGAAATTAAGGGAAGAGGTTGCATGGCGTGAAAGACATGGGGTCTTGAATACAGCTGTGTTAAACTATAACAAATAGCTATTATTTTATTATTGTAAAAATGTTGTGGATCCATTACAATGAAGTTATTATTAAACAATTAATTCAGAAGGAACTGTTTCTGAGCCCTGAAGACGACTAAGACTGTCGACAAAACGACAGTCCACCCAGAAAAATAACGAAAAAAATGCTTACCGCTTCGTCACAAACCATATGTGTCCACTACGGGGAATCGTTTGAAAAAACTAGCTTCTGCCCGGTGGTTTTTAATCTAATCATGCGGGTATTCAGGTATTTCCTTCGGAAAATTAAATTGACCCACTGTTAACTAGAGTATGTTGCATTTGTTTCATTCCTTACGGACTTTTTAAGAGTGCCCTGACAATAAAAATCTATATTGAAGATAGTATTCACTGTCACAAAAACACGGTACAACTCAGTTTTTAACTCAGCCAACCGTCAAAACCGAAGTTACTCTTTTGTGTGAATTGTACGACTTTAAATCCTTTTATTGTAACTTTTTAATGATCCTCCTCTTTGTTGAACGCTAATATCCAGTGGTTCTACCGTTGAAAAATGTGATTACTTTGTTACAAACCCACTCCTTCCTTGTATTCAACCACCACCGACCTTACTCCCGCCCCCACGTAACTTAGTCTTCTCCCCGATCCGTCCTCCTTCCAACAAACCGTCAATTCTGGACCACCCCTCATTTCTCCATGTCCCCAACCCTCCTTTCTTTATTATATATAAGGCTAGCAATAGCAATTTTACCCTCTGTTCTGTCTTGTAAATGACGATTTAAAATAGAACCTGCGCTTCGAAGTACTGCTTTCATTACATAGATGAACTTGACAGCAACAAGATAAAATGGCTCGAAATGTTATCAATAATAATAGGAAATAATTTCCAATCAATCAGCATGGCTGTACAGTACATGAGTTTTCTACAAAATGAAGTAATCCTGTCATATGAAGAATGACTTTTATATTGACGCCATGTCTCAGAGAGGAATTTAAAACCTTTCTCTTGAACTGCAGTAAAGCTGCTTAATTATACAATTCGGGATGAATTTAAACAACAGGCCTAGTGAGTACTTTTGCTCTTTTAATGTAAACGTAATTAAAACAAATGCATTGTATATAATTGCTGACGATGAACTCGACAACACTGTATAGCTGGTCATCATTATCATAGTTTTACTCCCTGTCCGGCACCTTTGTTTGTTTGAATAGTTTCACTCCAATGTTTTTCTTTACTCCTCGAACATAGTTGCCAAGTCTGTTTCAATATGGCGGCTACGGAACGAAAGGAAGACTCTTCATCGCTTTTCAAACATAATTATATGAGTTTACTGGCCGATAACGTAACCTGAAAAAAATCATTGTATCCGTTGATTATTCAATCACCATATGATCGTTATTTGAGGTATCCTTGTTTGAGGAAAATCTCGAGAAATAATAAAATGTTGAATTGAAGGACGACACCATTCCGCTATTAAGAGCAATGTAATTTGAGGCTGAAAATTACGATTTTCAAATCCTGTTATCAGTGCTAATTGGCCGATTACCTCCAATAACCTTTTCACAGATAGACTAAGGCATAATTTCTCTCCAATATATGAAAATATCAGGGCATGTCATCGACGTCCTTGTGGTAGAGGTTCTACCTTAATCGTCGTATCCGGTCGACAGCAATAAAATAATAAGTGGAATTTTGTACCGTACAATGAAGTTTTACAATGATTAAAACTTTTACTCTTTCATTTGATGAAGGATAATTCTCTTATTATACAATCGTTAAATAAGCACGTATGTTCCAGGATGGTACAAACTAATAAGTGCAGCACTAAGTAGCAACCAATTTACAATCTAGCAATGCCGGCATTGAACTGCCTTTGCGTCGTATGCAACCGAGAACGGTATGTTTACGCCAACGGTATACACTGCCAACAGAAGCAGAGGAAAAAAAAGAGCATAGTTATTAAAACTATGAACTACTTATTACACCTCATCAAAGTTTCATGAATTGGACACCAGGAGTGACAGAGAGAAATATTTTGTTTCGCAATCACAATACAGAATTTTTTAACAAAAATTTGAAACATACTCGGAGGCTACTCATCCTCATATATGAGCATTCTATAAATTTACAAGAGATTAATCGTCCGTATCGTGCATATATTACAGTATTAAGCAGACCTTTTTATTAGGTAATACAAACAAAACAAGAGAAAAATAAAGTGATATAGGCAACTCAACAAGACAATGAATAAACAAATACAGGGACAACATTTTGTACAAATATGCCATTTGAACATTACATTGAATTACATTTATCATGGTAAGTCCAGGGGGGGTTATTTTATAATCTCACCTTTTTTAGTGACTCTTTAAGTTGAAAGGCGGGAGATCCGTTTAATCCTCTCTTAATGATCGGCTCACGAACGGTTCCTGAATTGTCTAAGCTTCAATTACCTTATATCAAATGAAAGATGCCGAGACTATAGCGAATGTCCAGATTGCTCAACATCTTACGGAATATATCTTACACTGTACATACCACGAAAATCTAAATACAGTCAAAACTGAAAGCGACATGTAAGCGATCACTCAATATTTAAAAAAAAATTAAGTCCATCTAATTAGTGTTCGATTCACAAGCACGGGAAATATCTACCAAGAACGTACATTTTAAGGCAATATTTGTTAAAATTATGAAATGATGGTATAAATAACTGAATTACATTCTCCATACACTGGCGGATAGGCACACGAAAACAAAGTTATCAGCAGCATTGTTTGGGAAATATTGATACGAAATATATGTACACAGATATAATTCAAGCTAATAATAACATAAGCATTTCAAACAAAGGATACCTTCAAGTGCCCGATATATATTGGAGTTGTTGAAAATGCTAAGAAGTTCTTCACGTTCAGCAATTAATTACAACAATAAGATTTAAAATCGTTTGTATCTTTCGTGCCCTTGTTTATTTTCCAACTCAAGCTTCAAGTGGAAACGATGGTGGATGCATGTCACGTTCTTTATGACAGGTGAGATGGAACTATTGGCAGGCGGAGATAAATGAATCGGATCAAAGAGTCGAAAGATACGGATCAGAGCGGATGAATCGTCTAAAAGACCAGCACATGACCAGAAGTTCACCGACTGAGATCCGAAGATGGTCACGCCGCCTGGGTGGCGGAGTTGAACTACGAAAAAGTGACATTTTATGACGTATTCTCACTTGTATGTGAGATAATACAAAATAACCCCCCGGATCAGAGCGTGAACTTTGTTTTAGAAACAGGTAGTTAAAGAGTCTTTGCCTAAGTATTCGGCTATTTATGGAACTACGTATTTCACTAGAAAAGGCATTCCATAATTTGCTACCATTTACTACGAAGGACCTATTTGAAGGCACAAGTCCGGTGGATGGGGATTTGTAGTTTATCGTTTCGTTATCGTTAGTAACCCGTTCTTGAAAGGTCTCCTTGAAAACAAATCGAGAGTATAATTAAACTGGTTCATTACTGTTGAAAATATCGTATAAAACACTACCCAGGAAATATAATAATAATAAATAAATATTTATAATAAATAAATATCTATTGCTCCATCAAGTTTTGTACACAATATGTAACAATAAACACAGACGAGCATTTAGGTGATCCCTAAGATATTTGCCAGCAGGTGGAGTCACCTTCAAAATCTCATAGTAATACAAGCACAATTTTTTTTACTATAAAAAAATGTCTCCATTTGTAAAGAGAAACTTTTTAAAACAGAAAAATAATGCACATAAAAAAAAGGAATAGAAACAAATACAGAAAAGTACAAAACCGGATATTGATAACAAACAATCTCTAAAATAGATCCCTAATCATATTTCCGCTAAAAAGTAGCAAGAATTTCACCTACTTTTGGAAAGTATTGATGATAGAAGTGACTCGGATACTCTTGAATATCTTCTTTGATTTTTAACTGTAAGCCACCGTAGTGTATTTATGCAAGGTGTGATGTGATCGTACTATCGTGAATCACAAATAAATGTAAAGCAGGCATTTTAATGCTCTTTGAAGTTTTGTATCCAGTTCTTTTGTTAAATCACCATATACTTATGAGCAGTAATCAATTTTAGCATTTATACTAACGAGAAATGCTAATATTTTAAATTTCAAAGAATCGTTGCTCAATTAATACAAAGATCAGTGAGACCCAGTGACAGTGAGCCGATCCTTTATGATCCGAATCTACGTTTTAATGAGATACAATTTAAGCATGGTTTAAAAAAGAAGGTTTTTTTATATATCAAATTATTTATTTTTCTTGCAAACTAAAATTTGGTGATAAACAACCATAATTACATGGATTCTTGATACTAAGCATGTGGTTACCAAATGGACGCATATCTATTAAATATAGCTGGATACAGAAGTGTCTAATAAGGATTATAGTACATTACACATTTTCTGAATAAATGTAAAATATATTCTCACACATGCTATCTAGTGACGAGCATGAAAGTTAAAATATAAATATTTGAAAGGCATATCTTTTTGCTTTTCATAGTGTATTTAAGGAGTGCTGCATATTTAAAAATGGAAAACTTAACGCTCTGCTTTTAGGAATGGTACTAAGAATAGAAAAAAGTGGGACATTTGGAAAAAAGTCGGGACGTCTTATAAAAAAACGGGACTGTTCTATCGCAGAAATAGAGGAGATGTCATTCGTTTTGATTCAAGCTATCAAGTATCAGAAATCATCTGCGTCTTGCTTTATGGAGTTTCCGCCGCGACTGTGTGAGTCAAAACAAATACTAAATTCCACATTTTTTTATATTTTGTCCAAAAAATCCTGCTTTCGCTGATGCAATGCGTTACCTATAGAAACCTAAAAGTAAAGTATAAAAAATGCAGATTATTATTCCACAAATGTAATTTTAAATGAGCACTTTTATTCCAGCCACAGGAGTCAATTGCAGCGCCATTTCCTACGAATTACCGCATTTTGACTTCAATTACGGCATTAATTCTTCAATAACTATTAAAAATAAGGTGGTAAGATACCTGTATTACATGTTTATTCAATTTCTCTGGATTATTTCCTTCTTATAAATAGTTTTCCGCGAAAATAACATTGAATAAAAATAAAATACATATAGGCGTCAAGGCATCGATCAAATACAGAGATTTACAGATTAGTCTTCAAATGTCGAACAGGAGGACATGTGTGTAGGAGGACACATTTCGAGGGAGGACAGAATTCTTTCAAAAGGATGCCTATATTACATTTATATTCATTTGCTCTGGATTATTTCCTTCTTTACAAATAGTTTTTCACAAAAATGGCATTTGTATTTTATGGAAAAATACTATTTTCCATATTTTTTTTATTAATAAGGTAATAAGATTCCTATATTTTATATTTATTCAATTTCTCTGGATTATTTCCTTCTTATTAATAGTTTTCCGTGAAAATGGCATTTGTATATTAAAGGAAAAATACTATTTTATTCCCCGTGTTTCTCCCATTCCCCCATTGAACACAATATGTAATTTAAAGTTTAATTATTATAGAATAAAATAGCGTGGAAAGGTATTATTTTGTTGTTCATATCAGATAAAGGACGACGTTTTCTACATTTAGACAGAATATGAATAAAATGACATTAGAGTCATTTTACGGTGGGACCACCTTAAGAGGAGTACCATGCATATGTAAAGACAAATGCTGAAAATTGGGCTTGAGATATTTTTATTTATTTGTTCAACAAGTTTATTGTTCACCCAACATGACAAACATAATAATAGAGTACTTATGGACAGTAAACACCTCAATGATGCTCAACAGTAAAGGCTGTTATAAAAATTTCACGTTATAATAGTGTTTATAACAAAAAGTGATCATGTTTTTCTTAGGAACTATTTTAAAATTTTTATATCATCGATAGTATATCGCCGGGAAACTTTTAGTTTGACATGTTTACATATAGATCTTTACAATGTATGCTGTACAAGGCACATGTTCTATTTTATGGTGCGGTATATCAAATTCATCCTTCATAACATCCAAGTGAATTTGCATTATAAACCTTTTTTTACAGCGTCATCAAATTCACATGTATTTTAAGACATTCAATAGTTAAGTTGCTTATGTAGTCAAGACAATATATCACAACTTTTTAATTAAAACTTTTCAATAAATGGGGTGCAAAAAAGGTCTATAACACTATACTAAATATCAGTAAAAAAACACCGTACTTTCTGCACATATATGCATTTTTTATTGGAGAATTACTTTGGGAAGGAAATTTAATACCATTTTCAATCAATAGCCAAGTTTCTATACACATTTCCGTCTAATAAATCGCTAAAATTGTACAGAAGTGTGTTTTTATAATATTTATAAAATATCATTCTTAGTTTAATTCATTTTTTCAACCGATTTGTATTTTACTGCCGTGCGCTCTTAACGTTTGCAATACGCTTTGGTATTAATGATGGGAATTGTCACCAGTGGTTGAGTAAGTCATCATTTAGGCTGAACTCATGAATAGTAGAGAGATATATACATGTTTTGATGCAAGATTTCGCGTTCCACGTTCCGGAAACCAGACTTGTTCCCCGCCTTTTAATGTGGTTTCAGCGAGATACAGTAGTCCCCTAGTCATAATGGAGACCATATTCAAATTTTATTCTTTGATTTCAGCTTCTCAAAGAAGTATGATGTAAATATGATAATATTAATGGCGCAAAGATATAGCTATAATGACAAAAAATCTTGGTAATTAAATAAATAAATAAAGCTACATAAGTCTCTGAATTGACTCATTTTTTTCACGCCATACGGCTGAAAACCCTTGAAATCAGCAGGTTTTTTTGCGATTCTGTAAAAATTACTGTGGTGAGTAATAGATTATTTTTCTATAAATAGTTGAGAAAACATGCAATCTACACACCGTTAGTTTCTAGACGAAATCTAGGTGTTATAAATTCCTATTTCCTTCAATATTCTCCTACTCTGGAGCGCACAGCCATAATCTATCCCATTCGTTAAACAGCTTATATTTATAAACAAATTGCTCGAAAAGTAGTTCGGCAAGGGGTTGACATATTTTGATATCATTGGAAATATGAGAGTTGTTTCTTTAAAATGAAGTCAAATTCATCAAATTTTAGGTGAAGTGGTCTTTCGCTCAAACTACCACGTTCCACGTTACGAAAAGGCCACTTGGTCCCCGCCTTTTAACAGAAACTGGCTTCAGGTGTGGATATCCGTTGAAAGGAATGGCAGGAGGAGATGGTTTTCTGGAGGGCGGTCGTCAGTCAAGGCTTTTCCAAAACGCCTTTCAACCAATCAGGCAGTCGACTAATTCTTCTCTCATTACAATCCAACCTCCCTTAACCCCTCCTCCTCCCACCTACCCATTAGATCGACATGCCCACCCCATCCACCGATTCCCGCCTCCTTTAATTAACATTCCTGCTCTTGCTGCATTCCTTTAGTTTCTACGCGGGAGAGAGGGTCTTCCTTCCTCCTGCGACGGCAGCGAGTGATAAGCCAGAATTGATTAAGGATCAGTTCCAAAGGGTAAGGGGATAAGGGTGTGGGGAGATTAGTGGGTGGTTGGGAGGACTTTAAGGGCACGAGGTTGTCCATCAAACGGTTCGAATTTCTCGTAGGGGAACGATCGGCGGTCTAGTGGAAGGATTCCGGCTCCAACACTGACCCTTGAGGAACACCTCTGGTTTTAAAAGGGAACCTCATTCATTAGGTGCCAGATTATTTGGAAATTGGATCAAACAAATTGAAATTAGAAGAAAAATTGTCAATTCGTGGTGCTAATTTATGTCTTACTTAATATTTTAGATAAGATATCCCCACAATATATAATTGTTAGCGGAGAAACTTGATTTACCATCTTATTACAGATAAAAGTTCACCATAATAGGACTCGAATTACTCGTTGGGAGCGATCAGTGATCTAGTAAAAGGGTTCCGGCTCCAACACTGACCCCTGAGGAACACCTCTGGTTTTAACCTCATTCATTAGGTGTCAGAATATTTGGAAATTGGATCAAGCATATTGAAATTATAAGAAAAATTGTCAATTTATGGTGCTAATTTGTCTTACTTAAGATTTTAAATAAGATATCCCCACCATATATTATTGTTATCGGAGAACCTTGCTTTACCATCTTATTACAAATAAAAGTGTACCAATTTTTCTATAATATGACTCGAATTACTCGTTGGGATGCGATCAGTGATCTATTAAAAGGGTTCTGGTTCCAGCATAGACCTCGGAGGAACACCTCCGGTGTTAAAAGGGAATTTAATTCATTAGGCGTCAGATAATTAGGTTATTGATTCAAAAATGTTGAAATTACATGAAAAATCGATAATTTGTGGTGCTAATAAATTTATGTCGTACTTAAGATTTTTACCACCATAATATTTTTTTAGTGGAGAATCTTGTTTAGCTATCTTATTTCAGATAAATGTGCAAGTAGTTTTCCATCCTAGATCTAGAATTACTCGTAGAAAAATGATCAGTGATTCAGTAGAAGGATTCTTGCTCCAATGCTGACCCATGAGGAGCACCTCCAGTGTTAAAAGGGTATATTATTCATTATAAATCAGATAAATTGGATATTGGGATAAAAATATTGAAATTAGTAGAAAAATTGACAATGCATGGTGCTTATTTATGTCTTACTTTAGGCTTTTACACACCGTACCTTTTTCTTTTCGTAGAATCTTGTTTTACGATCTTTTTACAGATAAAAGTGCACTACGTTTTCCATCATAGAACTCGAATTACTTGTCGGAAAGCGATCAGTGATCTAGTGGAAGGACTCTGGCTCCAACACTGACCCTTGAGAAACACCTCAGGAGTTAAAAGGGAATCTCATTCATTAGGCGTCAGATTATTTGGTTATTGGAATAAAATTATTGAAATTGGATTATAAATCATCTGTGTGTGGTGCTCATTTTTTGTTTTGCTTTAAGTTCTTCCCCACCATACGTTTTTCTTAGGAAAAAACCTTGTTTTACCATCTTGTTGCAAATATGAGGGCGCCCAGTTTTCCAATATAGAACTGGAATTACTCGTAGGAAAGCTATTAGTGACCTAGTGGAAGGATTTTGGCTCCAACACTGAACCTTCAGGCACACCATTGGTATAATAAAATGGGGTTTTCGTCGATAAAGATTTGGGAAATCAGATTTTGGAATTTAAAATATTGAAACTAGAAGAAAAATGGTTGAAGTATGATGTTTATTTTTTCCCAAATTAAGGTTTTATCCTACCACCCTTATTCACCCCACTTAAGGACCTCGTCTATCCATTGAATTGTGATAATTCTATAATGGCAGAAACAAATACACCGTATGGTCTCCAGTTATAATTTTGATGATATTATTTAATTATTGTAACTGGGCCGTGGATTCCCAGGGTTTGCGTATTCGCCTTTCAATCCAAGGGTCGCATGCTTGAGACCAAGTCACGAAAAATAGTTTTCTTGATTTAAAAGAATACATAAATGGAAAACATCATCCGATTTTTCTGGAACGAATGCGTTCTACACCCTATATGCTATTCAAACTACCCTGCACCACCGTTGAGAGACAGCGGTCTCAGCAGATGGAAAACAGTTTGATCCGGTATCAACAGCTATGAGAGCGAAGTTCACGGAATTGGCCGGAGTACTGCGATGAGGAAGGCAACTTGAGACAACCACATTTATCTCCCTAGAAGATACAGCCATGCATTCTCCTATATACAGGGTGATTAAAAAAGAATGCGTCGGTTTCAAAGATCTGTATTTTTCAAATGGTACGAGTTACAGAGCTGCGTGACCTCTTAAAATGACCGACACATTCTCTAGTTTTGTTGAAAAAATATTATCACAGATGTTTGATATGTCCTCCTTGAGTAATCAGAACAATGTCAAGTCGATATTCAAATTCCTCCCGCACTCTGTGAAGCATGTCAGCTGTTACTGTCTTCACAGACAAAGTTATGCTTTGTGCTTTCAATTCCATAGAGCTGTTGGTAGACAAATATTAAGATTGGCTCTATCCTCTACTGGAAGCAGATTACAATGTTATTGTGTTTCAGCAAGACGGGGCTCCCCCTACATTGCGGTACCTCTTAGTTTGTTCTTATCTTAATGAGACCTACCCACAAGGATGGATTGGTCGAACTGCAAGGCAAAGACCTCGCCCTTTCATCTGAAGTGACCTCCGAGGTCACCTGATCTCACACCATGTGATTTTTTAAATGGGGATATGTCAAGGGTCAAATATTTGTGCTTTCATTGCCTACTAACAGCTCGAGGAAGTATTATTATAGTAATTCTAATTATTATTTTATCAACACAGCCCGGGTTGCGACGCACAGCGTCATATTCAGATGTCCTGAAGATGACTCATTGTTCTCCTCAGGTCCTCCTCTCACCTGGAGATGAAGTACTTCGAAATCCTGGTCATGTGAATCAAATAATCTAGGTGAAATCAAAAGGTTAAATTTTGTAGTGAATGCGAATGAACGAGTCGTATGATTCGTTCTCGGTGTCGTGTAAGGTTTTCCCACGATCAATATTTGTGTACTTTCAAAGGCCTCGTGTGCAAAGACTATGAGGATTACAGAATATATAAAACTATGAATGGATAGCCCGTTTTGTCGACTACCGGAAATGGTTTGTCGCGAGTAAATAGGGGGTTGCTAAGTGACGTCACAGCGCTGCGCGTGGGGGTCTAAATTTGGGCTTGTGTGGGCACGGCGCGCGATCAGTTAAGTTGTATCTCCGGAACGAGTTGGTCTATTTTAGTGATCGAGGTGTCTGCGGAGAGCTGAGAGTATTAGCTAGACGGTAATGCTACAAGAAATATAAAATTAACATTGGAAAGCAAAAAAATCTTAGTTACCATCGACTAATGTTTCATAGGTTAGCGATTCGTACTAGTGATTTCGATGAATAAATATTATGTATAGCATAATTTTCTTTCTTTCATTTCAATTTTCTTTCTGACAAACAAAACAAAAGAATCTCCAAATAACTAGAGTTACGTATGTAATTTCGCATTCACGAAATAAAAATCCAGTGAGATTATCAAGAATACTCCCTGTATTATTTTTTCCTTTTTGAACGATTTCACCAATTTACGCCTGAACATATTAATTAGGTCCATCGACCCTGATTTTATCCTTAGTAAATTGTATTTTTTCTTCAAGAGGAGCTTACATTGGCGGTAAAATTAACGAATTAGCCTATGCAGACAATGAGGCTCTCATTACAGAAAATAGAGATGATTTTTATAAGAATCAGCAGATAAATTACTAATGGAAGCCGGTAAAGTAGGGCTCATGGTCAATGAAGATAAAAAAACAGCATATGTAAACAGGTACAGAAGCCAAAAACGAACAACCGTCATTATATATAATAAACTTCAGTCTTAAATTAAGGTAGGAATTAAAATATAATGAACTTCAGTCATAAATAAGGTGGGAATTAAAATATTTAGGAGTGTTAGTAGTTAATGACAATGTAGAAGAGTCAGTAATACGATATAGATAGATTAAATGTGGATGATAGGTGCTATACGAGCCTGAAAAACTACTAATTAGCAACATGCTAAGCAAAATAACAACAATTAGGATATATAGGACCCTATTACAGTCGATAGTACTCTAAGGATCAGAAGTATGGTTCCTAATAGTTTTCAGAATGAAAAGTCATAACCTTCGAAAATAAGGTGTTAATGCCTAATGCTCACCTTAAAATTTTCTATAAAAGGGTTTTATAAAAAATGTTATTGAAAATTTTATGAATTGTACGTAAAATATACTCTCTTGCTCACGGTAATACTATTCGTAATACCGCAATTCTGACCAATCTGCCATCTATGAAACGTTTTACGAACACGTGAAGTGATAAATGCATTCTTATTTTGGATGACTGTTTGGTTCGAAACTATGTTCATTGTTTATTTACTTAACGTTCCATCGTTCAACTGTCTCAACGTTCCACGAACGTCTAGACACGTTTGTATACTTTTTCCTTAGATGCATGTGCATTACGGCTGCTCCATCAAATAATTTGGCTGTTACATTTGGTTGGCTGTGATTAAAGCTAATGCCACATTTTGTTTGAATGCAAATATAAGAAATATTTGTGGCAGAGCTCTGATGAAGCTAGAAGATTCGTCCAGCGTATATTGTGGGAAGATCTTCGGATGAAAAAGTTAAAGAGAGAAGGTGCTATTTCGCACTCGTCCGGCCACACCTTGAATATATGCAGCGAGCATATGGGATCCGGTGCAGAAAGACTTAATCCGGGAACTTAACAAAATACAAAGGAAAGCTGCGCGATTCGTCAAAAACTGCTACGGGCGTACAGTCAGCGTTGTTACACAGATGGTAAACGAATTAGGCTGGGAGCCGCTAGAGACTCGGAGGCTGCGCGCTAGGCTTAGATTGTTTGAACAATTGGAGAATAGATATCTTTCCGAGCGACACGGAGAACATCATATTTGAACTCCACTATATTTCCAGGTCACACAAAACATATAAATTAAGAGAGATATTTTGCCGAACGGATAGGTACTATGGGAATTCGTTTTTCCCTCGAACAATTAGGGACTTTAATAATAAATGCTAGGCGTAATTTCATTAGAGCGTTTCCTTTTCAAATATGTAAACGGCTAGTGTCCTAACACCCCCCGCCATACACCTATTGAGGCGGCTTGCGGGGTAGTATGTAGATGTAGATGATTCAATATTATCCGAATTGTTGGTTGGTTTTCGGAGTTTTCCATCATCTGAAATAGATGCTGGGTACATTTGGTTTTCATGCGAAAATAATTCATCAATTTTGTTATCCCTTGCTTTAGATGCAACGCATAATCTGCAGAACAAGTTCGACTTGTCTGTCGCAAGTCTTAACGCAAGTTAGCAATGTTGGACTTTGCCTTATCTGTTTTCCTTGTTATTGTATTGAAGATGTAAATATTGGTTCGAGGAATAGTTTAATGAATTGAATTTTGAACTTGATCGAAATGGGACACGACGTATTCGTCATTCCCTGATTCAGTCCGACAGTAAATGCTTCAGTAACACACTTGACAGCTTCGACACTTGGAATTAGTTTGTTGCGCCCTATTGACACCAAATCGGTTTCTTCAAACGGATTTCCTTGTCCGGTTAAGATGTTGATAATTTCTTTGGCATGGGCGAAGAACTGTTTCTCAAAATACATTTTGTAATTCAAATGGTATTTATTATCGATCTCTTTTTATCTATACGGTGCAAATTCCATGAGTTTAGGTCAAATAATATTTTTTTTATACTTATGCCGACATTTTGGTCCTTTATTGATCCATCTCCAGGGCTACAAACAAATGACACATGATGCTGAAAATGTTTTACAATTCTTTTTCGATTACATAGTGGTAAATTTACAGTCACTAAGTATAAAAATACATAGACAGACATTCAAGATTGTTACCTTTAAAATTTGTTAATGTTTTTATTTATTTACAATTTTAATTTGTTTTCTTGGATCCAAAACTTCTTTGTTGAAAAGTTATGTGTCATTTATTAAATTATGATAAATTTTCCTAAGACAATCTTGAATGTCTATGTCTCTGTATTTTTTGTGCTTAATGTCTGTAAATTTACAATTTTGTAACCAAAGCAGAACTGTCAATCATTTATCATCATACATCATTTGTTTATAGCCCAGAAGATGGATGAATAAAAATTCTCAACGTCGGCAAAAGTTTAAAAAAAAATTGTTTAACCTAAATTCACCATAAATTTTTGTAATATTTTAAATTTGATTTCTCTTCAAATTCCTCAATTGAAGAACTGACCTTAGCCTGGCCTGCTACCGCCCACTTAAGCAGAGCATTTTCATTATCAAGGATTCCAATAGCTCCACCTTTATCATTTATAACTTTGTTGTTGTGTTCGTGAAGCTGATCGTCAGATATTGCAGAAAACGATGTAGCAGTTTTGCTGCTCGTAAAGTTCCCACATAAGCAATTCAACATGTATATCTGGATGTATTTCTGCAAGGTCCTGTAGAGTGCGCACGGATACTGGCAACAAACGAGAACACTGGACTGGACGATAATGAGGTTCAAATAGGGTTCTAACAAGCTGCCATGGTTATTCTCTTAAATTATAGTTCACTGAAACATGGCACCATTTTCGGATATTTCGGTTTTTCCACGGTATCTTCTAAACTATAAGTCGGATCTCAAATCTGTTGACGGTTTTTTATAGATCTCATCGAGGCCTACAACCTTAAGTCTATAATTACTCTTTTTCCATTATAGTTCTATTGCAACATGGTGCCAAATTCAAAATTACAAGTGATCACCCCTGAAGTTTGGGGGTCCAACGCAACGTCACATTGCGACTATGACCGTGGAGGTCTACAACCTTACGCCTATCCTTACTCTCTATGACTTATAGTTCACTTGCAACATGGTCCCATAGACAACCTTTTGTGAAAACACACTGTATACTGTGGTGTACTGGTAAAGAGGTAACTTGAGGAGTGGAAGGAATAGTCGATACTTCGATCTACGACCAACCGAGTTAACTATGGCACCATGTTGCCTGCGAACTATGAGAGATAGAGGATAAGGGTAGGCGTAAGGTTGTAGGTCTCGATGAGATCTATAAACAAAGTCGATATTTTGGCTGAGTCAAAGTATCGACATACATAGTAAAGTTAGAACACTCAATACAAGTTGCACTAGAAGGGACTCCAGTTTGATGACTTTGTTCCAGTATTGAAAGCATGAATATACATATATGGATCGTAAACTTACCCCCCAGTGGGTGTTGCCAAACATTCTGCATGCACCGAAAAATCAGGACCAAGCAGATTGTAGCGCAGCCACTCTAGAGAATGTGGTTCTAATAAGTAAATGCCGTGATTCAAATGGAGATACTGGAAATAAAGGTATCGGAATTTGCCTCCCAATTAAACACCGACTATGTTTTGACACACACAAGCAGACCAAGCCGATTACAGTGCCGTGGAATCCTAGGCAACACTACTGCCCGTACAGGGGTGCCGAAGATTTAGATCCACATGTTTATTCATGATTGAAACTGTGCACATTCAGATGTTTTCGACAAAATCCATGGTTCGATGCCTTCGCCACTGATTCTGGAATTTGTTTCACATACTTTGTTGAATGCTTTTGCCTGTAAGACTATGCAAGGCAGTTACAGAAACTGCATGTGCAAGTTTGTGGTGCTACCTTCCCATTCATCACAAAACAGACACACCTCTTTCGAATCTGAAGAAAATAATGATGATCCTGTTAATTTTGGTGTTGATGGAGTTTGGTCTGAGCAATGGGGACGTTTTTTCTGGTTTTTTTTTCACCAGATAGTCTTCCTGTCTTTAGACTGTCATATTTGTTCTTGCAAGATTTGTGATATTTTGCAACATGGACTACTAAATGTTTGTGAAAGACCACTTCCATCGTCCAACTGATCCCAATTTCTTATAACACTTGGAAGCTCACCATGTTCAGCAAAAATGGCTAGATTATTCGCCATAGTTCAATATACTTCATACTTCGGAATGATTAAGAGCTCTTTTGAATGCTTCTGGCGTAACGAACACAGGTCCCATACAAAAGGAGCCACCACTGCGTTTAGTCAGTAGCATCAACCATTCCATATTTCCTCTTCATTGACTTGTTTGGTCAATTTCTTTCTTTATATTAGGTAGATGAAGATAAGATCACGAATGCAGAAGTGCTAATGTTGGATTGGAGAAGAAAGAAGTATAGTACTGGGAGAAATTAAAAAAGAGAGAAAGCAAGATGGATAGGACATATTTTAAGGAATAAAACAGCCAAAGAAATTAATAATAGAAGGGAATATAGAAGGGAAGAGAGGAAGGAGGAGGAATGCTGAGGGATATATAAAAGAAGGAAGGAGTTATATGCAGAGATGAAGAAGAGAGATAGGCCCAGGACAGAATGCTGTGGCGACAACGCTACCGTTAGAAACCTGTCTGCGGACAACAGCACCAATGATGATGAGTTAGACGAAAGCAATATCTTTTTTACACGGTGACATTCCTCACAATACGCCTACCAGAAAAAACACTTATTTATTAATACTGAATGGAATCTTATTTATATAATCTATTTTATTTGTCATTACATTTTTGAAGTTCCCCCCTCAAAGTTTTAATTTCGAGGGGTCTACGATTGAATAAAAAATAACCTCTAAAAAGGCTACAATTTATTTCCATATACATGAAAAATGAAAATAATTACATTTCCTACTTAGAAAGTTATAAAGCGGCTGTGTCACTTTTCGGAACCCATATAAATTACATTGTTGCTAAAACGACTTGCTGAGCAACACTACATTAATTTTGGCAAATTTTCAGCAGCTGTTTGTGATAAAATGTAAGTAATATATACCGTTCATAAGGTAATTTTCTGACAAAAAAAATTAGAGGGTAATTTTTCAGCTATATATAACGGATTCCAAGTTATTTAGCAAAATATTTTGAAAACATCAAAATAAATGTTTTTTCTTAAATACAGTTACAAATATATCTGGTATTATCAACTTAAACAATGATTTCAAATATACCGTTGAATTGCACGTTATCTTCTGATTAATAATCACTAACAATATAGATTAATGTTAAAATAAAAACCCGAGTTATGTAGAGAAATGTAGAAGCGCGTCACAAAACTTTGGTGGCCATATTGATTACGTCATCGACACCTCTAGAGGGCCAGGAAAATTTGTGTCCCGGGCTTTTTAGAATCGTCTATTCATGTGGTATATGAATCCAAAGTGGCCCATTGGTTGCCAGATGTGAAATAATTTGCTATGATTTTCAGCTATCCCACTCCACTAATTATGTGTATCGATTCTCTAGGGACTATTCCAACAGGGTCAGTGTCCTGACTGATTAATAATTTCCTTCAGTGTCGTGAACATCTCATAAATATTTGATTCTAGTCAATGGAATGGTGTTTTTTTTAGTTTCATTGCGCCACGAAATTCATTTTCTTAATGTGACACTTAAGGACGTTCGATGGTTTTACTCAACTTAAAGATAATTCGACTTAACTTGCTGTAAGCATTACTTATGTTGTCTTAAAAATCTACCAGATTTTTTCCAGAATGATTTACCGCAGATTACATAAGATATTTGATCGAGAAGTGGACTAAAAAATTACATATGGGTTCTTAATGGGAACACAAGGTACGGGTAGCTTAATTCATCAAAAAGAACCATTTTATAGTTAAGAATAATAAAAAAAACAAAAAAATAATAAAAATAAAGTATGTAAAATGACTTTCATACATTATTCTATTGATGATTTAAATTATTTTGGTTTTTCTTATTCTTAACTAGAAAACGTTCTTTTCGAATGAATGAAGCTAGTCGCACCTCGCGTTCCCATTTAAGAACCCATATATGTAATTTGCACATGCCCACTTCCACATCAAATATCTTAAGTAATCTGAGGTAAATAATTCTGAAAAATTTCAGGTAGCTTTAGGAAAACATGATAAATGCTTCCAGCAAGTTTCGTCGAATTCCCATTAAGTTAAGAGTGAAAACACCGCACGTTCTTAAGGAGGCTCAAATCAGTGGGCTGAAATCAGAAAAAGCTGGCCAAAAACCGTATCTTCCACATTTTTAAAATTAGAACTATGATTTCTTCACAGTTGAATATTTTTAGGCTCCTAATATTAACTCCGAAAGATTTAACCAATTGATGCAACCGAGACCAAGTTATAAACAAAATGGCGGAGACGGTCAAATCTGAAAATTGATTCTCGAAACCGTTAGGGTATCAATAGCTAATTTAAATTTAAGGGTTGCGATTAAAAAGTAGGATGAGTTTAAAAACAATACATTTTATTGTAAAGTGGGTAAAATATAAAATTAAAAACAATAAACATAATTATAAACAATGGGCATGAATATTCACCCGAGTCGTCACTATCAATTTGGCAGTTCCATCGAAAGGAGAGGTCCCGAGCTGCTTTTGGTATATTTTTCTTTTGTTTTGGAAATCATATGTTGATATCAATAGATGTGAAGTCTGGAGAAGCCTTCGAAAAAGATACTCGAATTCAGCAGGTCGCGAAATTTTTCACGTATGATGCCCTGTATTCCTCTGATAGCAGGCCCATCGGGAGCACTGCCACATTGGCAATAGGCGCTCCACTATGTTAACAGTAGGTGGCATATTATACCATAGGTACAACTTTACATAATGAGTAGCGGTGCTGCGGCAGTAGTCGGAGAACGCGGTATTTGAATCCCAAATGGTAGTGCTTTCCAAATTGTAGAAAATCTTACAATAATTTCCTCACCGGTACCTAGAATTGGAACAGAAATACTTTGTAATTATTTAGTAATCTGGGTCATTCTGAAACTATGTGGAAATTTGCGAACGAAAATTTTTTTTGTCAGTTATAAGATGTGATGTACTTTAATTTCTAATGGTGTTGTAATTCATGTATTTAAGTGATCTAACATTTAAACAGAGGTCAAGACGACGTTAATGGCTAAATAAATTGAAATGTGTACTATCTCAAAACACGAAGGTGACAAAATCAAGAGTTTATTTAAGTTAACCGTCAATTAAAACACTTATAGCAATGTGCTTTGATTTTAAGTAATTTGTCTTAAAGACAACAAGCCATACAATCAAAGAAATTCTTAAATAGATAATAATTTTTTTTTAATATGGACGACATGGAAGTGACAGGCAATAAAAGAACTATGTTTTTACACCTAAAAGCAGAAATAAAGAGACCAAATGAACTTACTGCTTGGATAAAAAAAACATTCTCCAAGCAAAATGGTTGCTAAGGCTTTCTTTCAGTTAAACATTCAAACTTGTGCTGCTTCCTGGTGGAGTTTAATAGAAGTTTTTCTATTTTCCCATGGAGGTGATGTAAACGTTGGGGACATGCCTTTCAATCTTTATATTAATCTCAAATAGAACTTAAATATTCTATTTTTAGCCCATTGGTTTAAGGCAATGGTACTAGTTGCAATTATGCGATGGTTGAATAAATAATTTACTCAGTACAAAAAGTTAAGCTCAGAGTTCTTCAAGTAAAAACACGGCGTGGGACACCCATGAAAGGTGACATTTAAGGTGCTTAATCAATTTGTTTTGCTACAAATATGTGAAATTTGGTATATTAGGACACTTTGTTAGTTAACATTCCTATTCTGCTATTAATTAAAATTTTAATAAAGAAAAGCAATAATTAAATAAAGTCCAAAAAAGTTAAGGACTCAAATTTCCACTTTATTTCAGAATGACCCAAATACAAGTTATATACTGATCATAGAGCTTCACTTTTGGGAATATTCTTAAAGCAATAAATACGTAATACATAGAGCGAATGTACAACGATAGTTTAGGATTGGAAAAAAAGCGTCTGGCGGTGTTTCCATCATTAGTTGTTCCTTTATGCGAGAGGCTGTGTGGTTGAGCAGCTCTTTGAAGGCTTACTTCACATTTTTTTCCTCTACCTGCTGGATATGCAGTGTTCTTTTCAAACCTCTCTCTCTCATAACTGCAGTACAATTTGCATACACATTCATTAGTGGTCTCGCTAAGTATTCTGTATTGTAATCTTGTTAAATTGCAATTGAAAATCAACGAAATAGCTTCCTCAGGCGTCATATCCTTTTGAGTTTGACCTCCATTTCGTCATCATCCACTTTCCACTTGTGAAGGGTGGTTGTAGTCAATTCCGAAATGATTTTTGCTGCCGCACTATCCCCTTCGGCGCGCAATGTTATTGACGTTGCAAGCGATAGCTCCGATAGTGACTTTTTCTCTCTTAAATCCAAAACTTTCATTCTTTTAGATCTAGTACTGGATCTCTCGAAATCGTCTTTCGGTCTTCCCTTACTCCTATACTCAAAGGAATCTGAGGGCCGAATTTGTAGTCTTTACCCAGCAATCTCACAGCCCCTAGCAGGCCCCTTCGTCAAAACCGGTATTTATAGTCAAATTTCCACCCCCAGAGCAGCCCCCTAATAGCCTATCCTAATTCTGACAGGAGATGCATGGTTCACCATACATGCTCCCTT
This sequence comes from Pyrrhosoma nymphula, assembly GCA_963573305.1. Lineage (NCBI taxonomy): Eukaryota > Metazoa > Arthropoda > Insecta > Odonata > Coenagrionidae > Pyrrhosoma > Pyrrhosoma nymphula. The sequence goes on from OY754340.1 coordinate 29,242,568, forward strand.
ATCGAAAAAAATAACACATAACAAATATAACTAAACTGACTCTAATGAACGTGAATAGCCTTAAATTAATAATTTCGAAGATTTGGTGTCAATAAAACAACGTTGAGATTTGCTCTTAATCGATAAATATCTGATGTGACGCCAGACTCATTCCACAAGGATGTTCATCATATCCACTCGCACCATATTTTCCCCCACTATATCTTCTTCTCGTGGCAGGAAACTGCGTCCTTTTTCTTACTTTCCACTGTATATCTTTATATGTTTCTACACCAAGTCACACAAAATCTTCTTCTCCACACCTTTGAAGCTATTTGCACGTCGAGCGGCCATCTTAACAATGCTTCCATGCTGCGTCTGGCTCTTTATTTATCCGTATCCATGTTGATCACGAGCGTCACCATTGAAACATTTGAGCTGCGAATTCCATTTCCCGTCGTTTGTAGTCCTTAGTTACCAGATCTAAACCCCCAACCATCCCCTATACCTAGCAGCTCCCTTAATGTTGACTATAGGACGCACAATTCAAGGGACCTGCTGGGTAAGAGATGGATAAGGCGACTGCTAGGTAACGACTATAAATACGGCCCTAAAACTACCTGGCAGTTACATTAAAATACTCTTACAAATTAATGCTATCGAAATGTGGTAACTAATAAGTGGTACTAACCTGACACGGATGTTCAAGGAAGATATTATTTCATGCCATTGGAAATATAATATCCTTCTCTAGGCAGTTCCATTTTTTGTTTCAAACCTCTCGTTAATCCTCTTACATTCCACCCATTTAAGTAAGCAGTTGCCCACAATGGAAAATATCTGTTGAAGGAAGCAATGGAAGTGACAGATTGTAGCCGTGTAAATCAAATGCTAAACATTGCAACATAATAATTTTCTTTTTTCTTCTATAGAGATTTATTTCTCTGTTATGTATTATAATCCTTAAGTTATACATCCTGTTACGTTTCCGTTTGTCTAGTTAATAATTGAGTTAGAGAATTTAAAGTCTTTCAAACTTTGACTATAAGTTATAACCGTTTAGTTACGAAAATTTGACAATCTGATTTCATTGAAGCCATGCTCGGTGATGCAAAAAATATCAGGTTTTTCAACGTAGAGGAATGTGTGCGAGTGTGAAGTTAATTCTCATAAAAATAGACAGTGGACAATGATGAAACGCAGATGAAGAAAAATCGTCAAGAAAATGTTGAAGTTGAACGGCTTATCTACATGAATATTCTGTGAAATTTACGAAGTTTTGACTTACTTAACAAATTGTGAACATATTAAAATTTCTAGGGTTACTTTATGGCATTCCGTTACATCAATACGTGACGGTAATTTCTCAAAATTTTTACCGTTGGATAAGTCCTCAAGGTTGGCAAGACTGTCTCCATGGATCCCCTGCCAAGAAGAAAAAAAAGTGCCATCCTCATTCTGGCGTTGCCAACCCAACCATTTCAAAACATATTCTCTTTCCTTTTCTTCTCAGGGTATATCTTCCCTCCTGAATTTCCCCTTACATCTTCCCCACTCTCTCTCCCATCCCAGAACCCTTTTCTCCCAACCCTTAAAGAGCGGACCCTAATTACTTGAGGCGTTTCTAATTACCCGTGGGGGTGGAAGGGAGAGCTAGTCGTCGGAATTCTCAGTCACCAAAAACCCCTTCCATTCCCCTCTTCCTGCCAGGGTACGGAAGCCCAGGGTATAGGGGGAGGGGTTGAAAGGGTCCGTATCGCCAATCAAATTGAAGGAATTGAAATTCCTCTGCCTTAAGGGTTGATTGAATGCATGGGGGGGGGTGGATAGGGGTTAAGGAGCCAAAATGGTAGAGTGGGGGTTTCTCCAAGGGTTTGTATCCTAGGGTTCCTGAGGTAAGGAAAGAGGGAATCCACGTTGGTTCCCTGAACATGAGGATTATGTAATGCACACCTTATATTCCCTCAAATTCTATGAAATTACGTGTAAGATATAATTTTGTTGAGTTTGTTCTTGATCATCTTGTAATTAATTCTAAACGTATGTTGTTGAGGGTTCATGGTCAATGTTTAAAATAATATATCAATTCCCATTCGCCAACATTTCGCTATTTAATATTAGCATCACCATCAGGACTATAAAAGCACAATGTTAATAAACAGTTTACTATATGTTACGAATATTTTATGTATATTTGTAACATATGTTTAGTGTTTATTCAAAATTGAAGATAACAATATCCAGATTTGTTAATTTTCTATTTATTCTACTAGTTTTTAATGAATATTATTTTTATTTCTTGTATTTTCTAAACTAAGTTTTAGAATTGTGTTTCCATTTTGGATTTGTTTTGTTGATATTGATGTTTCGTTACTAAGAAGAAATCTTTGTTACCATATTTGCTATCATTCATTACAAGAAATAGATTTTCGATGCTCTCATTTTCACCTAAAGGTATGCGAGGTGTTGATTTTTTCCTTCCAGTTATTATTCAACGGGCGCCATCACTAGTATAATTATTAGATATAGTAACTCTGTCCTGAAATTGTGTTGTTTTAGCCCTGAAGATGATGCTCATATTAAATAGCGAAACGGCGAAAGAAAGTTGACATCTTTTTAATATATAATGAGCACATGTAATGAGTTTAGGTCAAATAATATTTTTTTAAATATTTTGACGACGTTTCGGACATTTTATTGATCCATATTTAGGATTACAAACAAATGATACATTATTTTAAGTGTTTGACAGTTCTTTTTTGATTACATAATTGTTAATTAACAGTTATTGAATATAAAAATACATTGACATAGACATTCAAGATTGTTACCTTTTGTAACGTTTGAAAGTTTGGTGTTGTTTTTATTTATTTACAAATTTAATTTGGTTGCTAGGATCCATTTCTTTGTAGAAAAGTTTTAGTCATTTGTTAAATTACGATAAATTTTGATTAGATAATTTAACAAATGACATAACTTTTCAACAAAGAAATGGATCCTAGCAACCAAATTAAATTTGTAAATAAAACTACACCAAACTTTATACTTAACAATCTTGAATATGTCTATGCATGTTTATATTTAATGACTGTATATTAACCATTATGTAATCAATAGAGAATTGTAAAACATTTTCAACATCATGTATCATTTGTTTATAGCCATGGTGATAGATAAATAAAGTTCCGAAACGTCCGCAAAAGTTGGAAAAATATTATTTGACCTAAACTCGTGACATTTGCACCGTATATAATAAAAATAGGTCGTGAATAAATACCATTTAAATGTTTTTCAAACATTGACCGACACATCATAAAATACAAAGAAGTAAGATATAATAAAATCTTGAGAGTGGGAAGGAATTTTAACTTAAGAAATACATTGCAGTACTCTTCTTACGAAAGTGAGTAACTACAGCAGCTCCACATCTACAAAGAGAGCGGAGTTCTTAAAATATCTTCAGGCCCGACTTAGAGGTTACTGATATATTTCCTAAGTATTCTTTTTATACCAATTTTGAGGATACCGGGACTAGCCACGGTATTAACTTTTTACGGAGTAACCTTGGTTACGCTTGGTTGACAGCATATGTCTGGAATTCCTGAACACCTTGTTCCTGTAAATCCACCAAAAATCATCGTTATAGGAACAACCTATATAACAACTTATGTTTTGTTATTAAAATCCCGACATTTCGTTTTGTTCTTAAACCCGACCCGACTGTTCTTTAAATTCCGACATTTGAACATTTTGTTTTGTTCTTAAATGCCCGATGAAGCCGGCGGCATAGCACGGCAAAACTGTTGCCTAATACTAAATAATTAATGACGCAGAACCAAAAGCCTGAATACAATAAACAGTGAGCTGCGAAAATCTACAAAAAAGTTCATTTAGCATAAAGGTTTTTGTTCCGTATGAGTATAAATGAAAAAAACTTTAACTTTGTGGTTCCACAACGATTATTTTACTTGGACGACCCGGATTTCGAGGCACTATAACGTCATCTATATCTATATCTACAAAATACCCTGCAAGCCCACTCATGGGGTGTGGTAGGGGGTGAGTATTCACCAACATGCATTACACTATACCCTAGAGTTAGTGTAACTACGACTAATTATGCATTAGCATGGATCGCTAATGCTTGTCACGAGGCGAAGCCTCACAAGCATGCACTACTACACTACATATGTTATCACAATGGATTAGGGACATTTAATATACATGCATTCTACAACTACACAGATGGACAGAGACTCAAGACCCATGTAAAAAACATGCACGGCGTGCTGTTAGTATGTACTTGGTAACAGATAAGGGTTCAAGTATTAGGAGTACTACTACTACTAAGAGCTACACTACCTAAAGACAAACCTAGATAAAAGTATCATTGGCGGCTGTTATGGTCCCTTATAGTTGGTGGGAAATATGACATTTCAAATCTGTCCGTTCTGCAGTCTAGTTCCCTAATTTTATTCTCATGATCTGATCTACCGTAGTATGTCGGATTTCGTAAAATATTATCAACGTCGTCAGAGAATTGACCGGTTTGGTACTTACATAATATCATCATCTTCATCGTCATATCGTCATCTTCAGGTGAAGACTCTACAATATACTAGTGGTTATATACTGCCCTCAGGCAGGGGAGGGGGAGAGGGTCGGAGGGGGAGAGGGTCGGAGGGAAGAAAGGTAGAGGGGGGGGAGGAGTTTAGGCTACATCCTGAGTCTTGGGGAGGAATATTTCATTGCTATTGATCTAAGTTCAGAAACATTAGTCAAAAGACGTCGAATTTGTGCTCCGAAGGTATTTCATCTACATCTACGAAATACCCTGCAAGCCACCTCAGGGGTGTGTGGCAGGGGGTGAGTATTCACCAACATGCATATAAACTATACCCTAAAGTTAGTGTAACTATGACTAATTATGCATTAGCATGAATCGCTAATTCTTGTCAATCTTCTGAGGTGAAGGAATGTGGAGGGAGGGGTACTTAGTCCGAAAAAACAAACCATATAAAATAAACCATAACAAAACAAACCATAATATCCTATATACATGTTTGACTGTCAAGGTGGAGTGTGGAGTGAAGGAGAGGGTTTTTTTTCTCCATCTGGGTTGTTAGGATGAATAGGAGGTTTGGGAAATGGGAGATTTAGGAAGGGTGAGTGGAATGAGTTGTATAAAATGTCGTTAACAATATTCTGCAAGGACCGTACACAATTTCAAATTTATAACTGCTCCAATGCGTCTAATTTGTATCCTTTCTATTCTACTTGCAACACTTCAATGTCAAAGTCATTGGAGTGGCTGTTCTCTAACAAACGTTTTGCAAATTGTGACGTTGATTTATTGTTTTTTACACATGCTTCGTGTTCTTTCAGTCTTTCCTCAAATTTACGGCCTGTTTGCCCAACGTACACACCTTCACATTCACGTCTTAGTTTATAAACTCCACTTTTTTGTTTATTTTCTATTTTGTCCTTGGTGTGGGAAAGCACGTTCCTCAATCGCGTAGGTTCCTCAACCATATAAAATAATTAGTTTTGTTATAGTTTGTTATGTATGACTAAGTACCCCTCCCTACACATTCCTTCGCCAGATTATTAATAATTATTCTGGTTAATCGCGGCATTGGCTTTCCTATCTACATCTACGAAGTACCGTGTTAAGCCACCACTAGGGTGTGTGGCACGGGGTGATTATCCACACCAGGCATGCAGCACACGTCCCAGAACAAATCCAAAACCTCGCACGATCCCCCTGGCGCTAGGTGCAGAAACCAAAAAAGCAGTCAGTAGATAACAGTTCGTAGTCCAACCGGAAACTGGGAGAGTGATACATAAAGGAACATACAAACATGCACAACAATGCTATAGACACATCTAGTAGTTAATATTACTGATACTGTTAATTTATCAATGCTACGAGATGCTATTCCATCCAAAGAACAAAGTAAAATAATGGCGGACATATCAAGCGGTGTGAAGTGTTAGTAATGATGTGGTGTTATTAAGCACTAGTGAAAATTCTACTCTACCTATTGAGGGTGGGGTTAAAATTACACCCTTCATTGCGTAAATTACGTCACCCTACACTAATAAATTAATGAAATGAAAACTGAGCTGTACAATCAGAAGCAAAATTTAGTTCTCAATTCTTTCGTCTACCTTCTTAAAAAAATATATTTTATATGTTTTATGTACCCAGCGTTTCCTTAATTAATATCGTGTTATAATAAAATGTCAACCCCAAAAACACTACATCTATGAAGTACCGTGCAAGCCACCACTAGTAGGGTGTGTGGCACGGGGTGATTCCACAACAGGCATGCAGCACTCGTCCCAGCACAAATCAGAACCTCGCACGCTCCCCCATTCTCCATTAGGAGAAAATTCAGGAGAACAGTATGTGCAGTCCAATCGGAAACTGGGAGAGTGATACGTAAAAGAAAATACAAACATGCAGAAAAATGCTATAGACACATCTAGTGGTTAATATTACTGATACTGTGAATTTATGAATGATACGAAATACTACTCCATGCAGAGAACAACGAACATGACATGAAATAACATAAAACTTGACATAGAATTATGACAATCTTCTCGGTTAGGTACGACTGAATGAGCCACAATACTTACCAATCACAAGAAGTAAAACAATACGTCTACGATGTATCTACATCTACGATGTACCGTGCAAGCCACCACTAGGGTGTGTGGCACGGGGTGATTCCACACCAGGCATGCAGAACTCGTCCCAGAACAAATCCAAAACCTCGCACGATCTCCCTGGCTCTACGCGCAGGCCAAAAAGCAGTAAGGAGAACAGTGCGCAGTCCAACCGGAAACTAGGAGAGTGATACGAAAAGAAAATACAAACATGCAGAAAAATGCTATAGACACATCTAGTGGTTAATATTACTGATACTGTGAATTTATGAATGATACGAAATACTACTCCATGCAGAGAACAATATAAACTAATGCCGGACAAATCGACCGGTGTGAAGTGTTTGTAATGATGTTGTGTTATTAAGCACAAATGAAGATTCTCTTCTAATCTACCTATTGAGGGTGGGAGTTTCATATGATTGATTTATCGCAACTGTTATGATCCCTTATTGTAAGTGGGAAAAATGACATTTTGAATCTATCGGTTCGGCATTCAATTTACTTTATTTTATTCCTGTGATCGCTTCTACCGTAGTACATTGGCTCTAGCAGTATATGTTGAACCTCCGACAAAAAAAACTGTCTGCTCCAAACTTGCACAAAAGATTTAACCTGTATTTCTCCCTTCGATCAGTTAGAGATTCCCACCCAAATTCCTTCAACAATTCGGCAACACTGCAAAGTTTATCGTAACAACTTTTCACAAATCTTGCTGCTCTCCGTTGTACTCGATCTGTTTCTGAGATTAGTCCTACTTCGTAAGGGTCCCATATGCTAAGCGGCATACTCCAAGTGAGGTCTTACGAGTGAAATGTAACATCTCTCTTTAACCTTCTCGTCGCATTTTACGCGTGTATTGTCATTGTGTGGCATTTTACATCGGAGTGTTCTCATGGATTCATTTATTCCTCTTTCAGATCGCCGTATCCTCTTCGCTCGCGTGATGTCAAAAGGGGTAAGTTCTTTCTACTATTCAATATCTTATACACATAATTCCTGTATTATAAATGTATTTGTGTATCCATATGGAACGCATAAACTCTCTGGAATGTCTTCAAACCTTCGATCCGTAATGATTGAGTGGAGGTGTAGTGGTAACGTACTTGGCTGACCACAGTGAGTTCGCGCGGATCCAATACTCCCTCCAAAGGATTTTATTTTCTGTCTGGGCCATTCTGAAATTAAGTGGAAATTTGATTCCTTAACTTTTTGACTTTATTTAATTATTGATTCATTTATTATAAACTTAATTAATAGTAGAATAGGAATATTAACTAACAAAGTGTCGTAATATACCAAATTTTACATATTTGTAGCAAAACAAATTGAATAAGCACCTTAAATGTTACCTTTCATGGGTGTCCCACGCCACGTTTTTACTTGAAGAACTGTGAGTAAAAACGTTTGTACTGAGTAAATTAATTTATTCAACCATCGCATAATTAACTAGTACCATTGCATTAAACCATGGGTTAAAAATAGAATATTTCAGTTCTATTTGAGATAAATATGAAGATTGAAAGGTATGTCCCCAACGTTTACATCACCTCCATGGGAAAATAGAAAAACTACTTTTAAACTCCACCAGGAAGCAGCACAATTTTGAATGTTTAACTGTAAGAAAACCTTAGCAATCGTTTTGATTGGAGAATGTTTTTTTATTCCAAACAGTAAGTTCATTTGCTCTATTTATTTCTGCTTTTAGGTGTAAAAACATAAGAGTTTTTTTATTGCCTGTCACCTCCATGTCGTCCATAATTATAAAAAATGATTACCTATTTAAGAATTTCTTTGATTGTATGGCTTGTTGTCATAAATAAATTAGTTAAAATCAAAGCACATTTGTTATAAGAGTTGTATGTGACGGTTAACTTAAATAAACTCTTGATATTGTCACCTCCATGGATGTCACCTCCGTGGAAATTTGTGTCACCTCCGTGTTTTGAGATAGTGTAAATTTCAGTTTATTTAGCCATTAACGTGTTCTTGACCTCTGTTTAATTGTTAGATCACTTAAATACATGAATTACAACACCATTAGAAATAAAATTACATCACATCTAATAATTGAAAAAAATAATGTTTTCGTTCGCAAATTTCCACATAATTTCAGAATGACCATGCGATTACTTTTTTTACCATGTTTTTTATAACTTCTTCTGTTTGTTGACTTGCCTGTCTGGAATCTTGTAATCGAAAATGAACACCTTTCTCATTGTTGAATCGTGCTGTAATTTGAAATAATTACTACCTCTCGACGACAATACATGAGTCTGTCATTAAGTTCACCAGTTACCAAGTAAATCTACTGAAATTAAATGTTTTTTTTTTACATTTCATGTGGAAATAAGGTCTTTCACCGAAAGATGTCGCTTGTAGAAGTTAGGATTTGTAGAGAGAAGAAATGCTAAAAATTTAAAAATTAAAAAAAACTTAATATAAATTAATAAAATATAAATTAATATAAAAAATAAGTAAGGTAGAAAATGATAATATGTAAAAAAATTTAAAAAAAAAGCCACGCTTATATCCAAGTGTAGGTTTCTAAGAAGAAACAAAAAAATGTTTTTTCCCTCGAAAAAATAGTGCGGGGTCGCTTTTAATTCTTATACAACATCCAACCTCTTGTCATATCGATTCCAATAAGCCGCCCACCTCTCATTACGAGAGGAATGAAAAAAATTTTTTTTTCCATTTTTTACTACATTTGGGCATGAGCTTGGATTTTTTTTAAAGTATTTTTTTTAAATATTTTTTTAAAGGTATTTTTTTTTAAATTTCATTCAATATTAGGCGTGGTGTTTTCATGCAGAGCATTGTGTTCAATACGTGGCCGTGACATAATTTTTTTTAGTGTAAACCTCGCGAAAGATACGCTTTTTAACTTTTTCTCTTGGATTGTGTACCTGTTTTCTCTAGTTGACTTCCCTAATGTTTAAAAAATATTCAAACGGTATTTATTTTCGACCTCTTTTTTATATATGGTGCAAATGTATTTATTCTATTCCATGTAAAGACTGTGACGGTAGCTATATAGGCCAAACATATTTAAAAAATAGAATCTCGCAACATAAAACATCAATTAAGACTAAAGTTCAACTTCGTCCATTAGCAAATTATGCAATTGAAAATATTCAATCATTTAATTACGAAGAAGCCAACATTTTAGACAACTAAAATTATCAAAAAAAATATTAAAATAAATGTACCATATATATCCAGTAATGAAAAAAGTTGCAATAAAAGAACAGGAATTACTTATCTAAGCAAAATTTATCATAATTATATAAATGACACATAACTTTTCAACAAAAAAATATAACCAAGCAACCAAATAAAAATTGTAAACAAAAACAGCACCAAACTTTATAGGTAACAATCTTGAATATGTCAATGTATTTTAATATTTAATGACTGTTAATCAACCATTATGTAAAAAAATGTAAAAAATTAAAAAACATCATGTATCATTTGTTTATAGCCCTGAATATGGATGAATAAAAATCCGAAACGTCGACAAAAGTTAAAAAAAATATATACATATTAATTGAACGTCTGAGTAGAACAACAGTAATATTCCAAAAAATACAAAAAAAAGTTAAGATAGCCATTTTGTAGTTTGAATATAGTGCTATCGTTTAGCGGAAGAACAGTAATATTCCCGTCTTACCTGTCGTTGAAATAATGCTTAAAAGTTGGCAATGAGTGGAAGAAAAATAACATTCCAGGAATGTTACTCTTCTTCCACTCAGACGCCGCGCCGCACAGTGGGACTTTAGGCGGACAAAAGTCCAAAAATGAAAGTTTGAATTGGGGTTTCTGAAATAGTAGGTTGGGTAACCTGATGTTTGAACTACGTAAGGGTGTATTTAACAGGTTGGTAAGCATGCACCTGCGCGGAGAAATGAGTGTCAAAGTGAGAGAATAGCGGCGCACTGGTCCCACGGACGCAGAAGCCGAATTGGACGGTCGATTTGAAACTATTAGTGCAGCACACTGGTGTCCTCTGTTTCATTTTTTAAACTTTCAATCGATTGAAATAAGCAAGTAGAGTGTGAATATGATTTTGAAATTTATCTTTTTAAGAAAATACGCGTGGAGTAATTAATTATCACGTATGAAAATTTATTGATTTTTCAAAAATAAAAGTTTTAATTATTTAGAGAAAAGTTATGTAATCGGACGGAATCGTATCGTAATTTTGAGATATATTATTCATTTAAGTATGAGCTTGAGATAGTAAAATAAATCAACTGCCATTGAGTTGCAAAAGGACTGTTACGATATAAGAATTATTATGCACGAGAGGCGGATAGGAAATTCATCCGGCCGCTATGGCCGCATGGCAACGGGTAAACTATAATATAAACAATTTAAATCATGGAAAGCAAATGCAAATACCTTTATTAATATCTGTTTATGAAGTTGTTACTAGTATGTAAATAGTCAAATTTGGATGCTATATAGGTATATTATGTCCACTCTTAGGTACAAGTGGTGATGTTTGTTACACCAGGGCTGAGATTTTTGAAATCTCAGCGCTGTGAAACTTCTGTGCAAATCGTATCGTTTTTTCTATGAAACATGAAAATATTTTGCAAAGGTGATTACAAAAATAATTTTGTAAATTTTATATCAGATTCATTTTCGACGACCATCTCAATTTACGTGAACATTTTTTATTTGATTCGTTCAGATTATTCTACTGAAAAATAATTTTACTGTCAAAAATTGTAAAAAAGTAAAATTTGCAAGGAAATCATAAAATACAATAAATATTGCAAATTTTATATCAGCTTTCATTTAAGTAATCTCAAAAACATACAAATGCCTATTTTGGAGTTGATTGTAAACTTTTTGGACTTTTGTCCGCCTAAAGTGGGGTTTGGCCCCACTGTGCGCCGTGCCGTGCTCGCCTAGTACTCGTTTCTACCACCCAGGGCGCTGTCCTCTCACAACTGACAGTACAATAATATTGTTATTTTCGTTGAGTTTGTTGTTGCGAGGTTATATTGTGGTGAAAGCTGTGTTTAAGTTCAAGAATTATTTAAATTCCTAATAAACTCTTTATGGTACAGATTGCCGGGAAACGAAAGAACCAAAACTATTATGATTTCATAATCAGTAAATGGACTCACATTTAAAAGAAACTCATCCTTCTATATTTAAAAAAAATATGTTTACTTCTCCCTAAACATTATTATTTTCCCTTTTTCATGCTAAATAAAAGAGTTATGTCTCAAAAAGTAATTAAAGAAGCTGTTATTTATTCCTATTTTTGATAAAAACTGTTTTTAGTGGAAGAAAGATAATATTCCATGGCACATTATAGTAAATAAATATAAAACTAAAATTTTGTGTTTTTTCCCATTTTCAGACAGTATTTAGTGTCCAAATATCTACATATTTTCAATGGTAGGTTTTTCTGTAAAACTTCAAATTTCTTAGTTATAAAGTTTTTTTTAATTTCCTGAAAAATGAGATTTTGGAATAATACTGTTCTTCCACTCAGACGTTCAATTGACATAAACTCATTTTTTTATATTTCATCATATTCTTTGCAATATGTCGGAATATCTCATTTCCTTCCTTTTTTATCAATTCAAACATCGTCAGGAGTCGTCAAACCGAAGGTTGTTTTGTTTCAAGGATTACATGAACTCTCATCTCCGCCATCTTTAATACTCCGATGTTGGTCTTCCATCTGTGTTACTTCCCATTCATTTCCTCTCCCAGTGATGCTGTCAATACAATTTCTTGTGCCAAAATGTGTCCAATAAGTTTGACACTCCTTATTTCTAGTGTTTTCATAATTAGTACCGACTTTCTTTCACATCATAAGACTTTTCTCTCCAACTGTTTTTTAAGATTTCTTTGTCATTGGTTATTTCGGTCCATTTGATCTTTATATCATTCTATGATACCTCCTCTACGCCTTTTTTCCAATCTTTTTTTACTCTGCAGTCGTCGTTGTCCAAATTTTACTGCTATGCTGGAGAATGTTCCAAATGCTTTTTGTGAGCTGTCTTACTTCCAGGAAAGTGTAACCAGCCCTCAGCAGACAGCACTTCTGTTAGAATGCCTTCTTTGCTAGGGATATTCTTCTCACGATATCTGTCTTTCTTCTTCCATCGCTGGTTGATCCGACTTGCAAGACATATAAATTATTTCCCTTGCCTTATCTCAGTCAACAATGCCTTTCTGAATAATGATTGTATTCATAAACTCCAAATATTTTACAGTATTGTGTTAGGTGTATGCTTATAAAGTATATATTAATTATTAAAATATTTTCTTTTGATTTTTAACCATTTCGTAGATAACAAGGAGACATCGCGTGAGTGATGTTCGGGATCCAAACGAGGCAATTATTTACTGAAACTATAGAGAGAATGCGGGAAAAGTGTCACGGCTTTCTTCCACATAGGCCGGGGTTCGAGAGAAAAACGCTGTTAAAGAATTTTCCTCCATATAAATCCTTTATAGTTCACGTCTCTTATAACCGATTTCGTAGCCCGGAGGGTTGAGGAGCTGAGCCGGTTATCTTCGTTTAGCTATCAATTTTTGAAGTTATACTTCTTTGCGCCCGTTGGAGACTTTTGAGATGGGATGTTGGTCGAGAAACCGCGTCACGCTCTTTTTTGGGTGAGAAAAATCCACAATTGTACGTTTTTGTATGGTTTTTTGTACGTTCGAACTTTGAACAAATAGCATCGATGGGTGAGTCGGTAGCGCACTCGACTTCCACCTAAGAGTCCCATGTTCGATTCCCGGTTGGGGCGATTTTTTTTAAACAAAACTTCTTTTCAAAGTTCGAACGTACAAAAAACCATACAAAAACGTACATATAGTATATAGGTGTATATAACAGATAATATATAGGTGTATATTATAAAAATTAAATCACTCATAACAATATATCGAAGAGAAATATATTGAATAATAGAGAAAAAATGTCTTTTAATTCATTTTTTATATCCTGTCTGCCTGTGCGTGTGAGCGGGTGTGTGCGACCGGCCAAAGAAGTATAACTTCTACCGTCTGGTCCGACGCAGACCACGTTTTTTTTAAATTTTTTAGCCTATTTGCTGGATTTTAAAGGCCGAATTTATAGTCGTTACCCAGCAGTCCCACAGCCCCTAGCAGGCCCCTTCGTCAAAAACGGTATTTATATGATTCCAACATTTCTCGGGTTGCCTCCGCGTCAGTTGTCATTCAGCACAACAGTTTCGCCAGCTATCCTGCTGGCGTCTTCAGGTGAAGGATGGCATGAAGTTTGTGGTCCGTCCTTATATAGGCCAAGTTAGGCGCCAAGAAGCGATCAATGCTCCGGCCAATCATGGAGCAGCGTCGCGTTTGCGCGGGAAGCTTACTACTCTCTTCCAAGCGCCGTGCAATGGGTATCCATCTTCTCTGTTAAAACTCTTGGGTGTTTTTAAGATTTCTATAGCCTCTCTTATTATTCTAGGGAAGTACCTCTTTTCCTTGGCTGTTATTTTTGCATCTTCGAACTGTACGGTGTGTCCCGGTTCACTCCATGCGTGCTCTGAGATTGCAGATGGCAGGCAGGAAGACATCGAAATCCACCTTGAGGAGGTTACTGCCGCGACTGTAGGAGTCAAAACAAATACTTAATTCCACATTTTTTAAATTTTGTTTTAAAAAATCCTGCTTTTTTACTGATGAAATGCGTTACCTAAGGAAACCCAAAAATAAATTACAAAAAAATGCAGATATTATTCCACGAATGTATTTTAAATGAGCACTTTTTTCCAGCCATAGGAGCCGTCTGCAGCGTCATTTCCTACGAATTACCGCATTTTGACTTCAATTACTGCATCAATTCTTCAATAACTATAAAAAATATGGTGGTAAGATGCCTATAATTTATTTTTATTCGATTTCTCTGGATTATTTCCTTCTTATAAATATTTTTCCACGAAAATGGCATTTGTATTTTATGGAAAAATACTTTTTTATTCCCCGTGTTTCTCTCATTCCTCCATTATGAACACAATATGTAATTACAAGTTCAATTATAAAATAAAATAGTGGGGAAAGGTGTTATTTTGTTGTTCATATCAGATAGAGGACATGTTATTTTTACAAGTAGACAATATGAATAAAATGACATTTAAGTCATTTTACGGTGGTGCCACCTTAAGTATATGAAAATATAATGGTTTCTGTCTGTTAGTCTGTTACTCCGTCACGCAAAAACGGCTGCGCCGACTACTTAGACATTTTACATGCGGAACCAATAAGATGGACATAGGTTATGTTAAATTTCCTCAGTTCCCCAAGGGCCTCTAATGAGCCCCCTAGATTTTACTTCCATTAGAATAGTATTGGAATCAGTGTAGAGGCTGAATTGTTTTTTGTATTTTAAAATTACATGCACTCATGATACAGGGTTGTAATTTTGATTGTGGGATGGCTTAAAGAACAACGCATTTAATTCTGGATTCTGATTTGGTTTTTAGTTTGCAATTCCAAAATTATCAATAATTTATCCAATTTCAATAATATCATAATCTTCCTTGGAAACCTGAGGAATGGCTATGAACGCAAAATTTTTCCCGGGCTTTTTATGGATTACCATGCATTAAATTATTAATATTAACAAATTTTAGTGAGGATTCAGTTGGGGTATTTTGCACCCCAATCTCTCCATTAGTATTTAACGGCTTTGAAATGCCCTTTTGAGAAAAATATACATCAAAATTCTTATGAGACAATTGTATGGCTTGACTTGGACCCTCAAGAAGCTACAATAGCATATAAGAGAAACTTTTGAATACCTCTTGATGAAAATAAAATTACATCCTGAGGTAACATTATTCATTAGATCTTATGCTATTCTTGCAGACCATGAAGAAGCTACAACAGCTAGAAAGAGAAAAACTAGGGTAACCTTAGGATACAAGGAGTATACGAAACCCTGTGGGCAAATATATTCGGCGTGACAATTAATAATGTTAGACCTTAACTCCAACCAATTAGAACCTCCAACCAATTATGCGTAACATTGCATTGTCACCCTCTTCTGAGCAATGGTTAAAACTACAAGCCACTACTAGCACATCAGGAAATATGCTTATCAATTAATTGTTGTAATAGATAGCTAATATTACATTGTCATCCACTTCTGAGCTATGGTTAAAAGTTCAAGTCTCTAGCTGATCAGGAAGTTAGTTTAAACTTGGTTGCAATATTCCATCCGGACAGACAGACACGATGGAATCTGAACAAATAAAAACGAGATATTGTTGTTTAATTAATAGTTAATTAATTGATAAGTTGATATAACATGTAGCTAACATCGCATAGCAATCATCAGTGAAACTTTTGGATGCTCTTTTGATGTAAAAAATACCTCAAATCCTCTGAGACAATTATTCGGGATGACTTAGACCCTTAAGAAGCTACAACAGCATACAAGTGAAATGTAAGAATACCCCTAGAAAAAAAGATAAATTCTGAGAAAAAAAATTATTCAGTGTGGATTATGTATTTTGCAAACCAAAAAGAAACTACAACAGCTTGTAAGGGAAAATCTTGTGTAACCTTAGGATACAAGGAGTATACGAAACCCTGTGGGAAAATACACTCGGCGTGACATTTAATATTTTTAGACCCTGAAAAAGCTCCAATCAATCATTAGTGAAACGTTTGGATGTCCTTTTGATGTAAAAAAAACCTCAAATCCGTTTTGAGACTATTATTCAGCATGACTTAGACCCTTAGAAGCTACATCAGTTTGCAAGTGAAATGTAAGAATACCCCTAGAAAAAAAGTAAATTCTGATAAATAAATTATTCAGTGTGGCTTATGTATTTTGCAAAGCAAAAAGAAACTACAACAGCTTGTGAGGGAAAATCTTGTGTAACCTTAGGATACAAGGAGTATATGAAACCCTGTGGGAAAATACACTCGGCATGACTGTTAATATTTTTAGACCCTGAAAAAGCTCCAATCAATCATTAGTGAAACGTTTGGATGTCCTTTTGATGTAAAAAAACCTCAAATCCGTTTTGAGACTATTATTCAGCATGACTTAGACCCTTAGAAGCTACATCAGTTTGCAAGTGAAATGTAAGAATACCCCTAGAAAAAAAGTAAATTCTGATAAATAAATTATTCAGTGTGGCTTATGTATTTTGCAAAGCAAAAAGAAACTACAACAGCTTGTGAGGGAAAATCTTGTGTAACCTTAGGATACAAGGAGTATACGAAACCCTGTGGGAAAATACACTCGGCATGACTGTTAATATTTTTAGACCCTGAAAAAGCTCCAATCAATCATTAGTGAAACGTTTGGATGTCCTTTTGATGTAAAAAAACCTCAAATCCGTTTTGAGACTATTATTCAGCATGACTTAGACCCTTAGAAGCTACATCAGTTTGCAAGTGAAATGTAAGAATACCCCTAGAAAAAAAGTAAATTCTGATAAATAAATTATTCAGTGTGGCTTATGTATTTTGCAAAGCAAAAAGAAACTACAACAGCTTGTGAGGGAAAATCTTGTGTAACCTTAGGATACAAGGAGTATACGAAACCCTGTGGGAAAATACACTCGGCATGACTGTTAATATTTTTAGACCCTGAAAAAGCTCCAATCAATCATTAGTGAAACGTTTGGATGTCCTTTTGATGTAAAAAAACCTCAAATCCGTTTTGAGACTATTATTCAGCATGACTTAGACCCTTAGAAGCTACATCAGTTTGCAAGTGAAATGTAAGAATACCCCTAGAAAAAAAGTAAATTCTGATAAATAAATTATTCAGTGTGGCTTATGTATTTTGCAAAGCAAAAAGAAACTACAACAGCTTGTGAGGGAAAATCTTGTGTAACCTTAGGATACAAGGAGTATACGAAACCCTGTGGGAAAATACACTCGGCATGACTGTTAATATTTTTAGACCCTGAAAAAGCTCCAATCAATCATTAGTGAAACGTTTGGATGTCCTTTTGATGTAAAAAAACCTCAAATCCGTTTTGAGACTATTATTCAGCATGACTTAGACCCTTAGAAGCTACATCAGTTTGCAAGTGAAATGTAAGAATACCCCTAGAAAAAAAGTAAATTCTGATAAATAAATTATTCAGTGTGGCTTATGTATTTTGCAAAGCAAAAAGAAACTACAACAGCTTGTGAGGGAAAATCTTGTGTAACCTTAGGATACAAGGAGTATACGAAACCCTGTGGGAAAATACACTCGGCATGACTGTTAATATTTTTAGACCCTGAAAAAGCTCCAATCAATCATTAGTGAAACGTTTGGATGTCCTTTTGATGTAAAAAAACCTCAAATCCGTTTTGAGACTATTATTCAGCATGACTTAGACCCTTAGAAGCTACATCAGTTTGCAAGGGAAATGTAAGAATACCCCTAGAAGAAAAAAATATAAATTTTAAGGTAAAATTATTCATACTCGCGTAATTATTTCCTCTGTAGCTTTTTTGCGTGGTGATTGTCGAAGGTAGAAAATAATCGTTCCACGGATAATCGATAAATATTTTGCGATTTTTCGGGTAAAACAATCAAAAATTTATTTTTACAGACCTAGAACACATTTAACAATAAATTGGGCTATTAGTAGTTTGTAGTTTGTACGCTAACAACAAACTAAACTGAGAGTAGTTTGTTGCTAACTATTATATATTATTCTTGTATTTTCATGCATTTTTCAACTCAAATCACCTTTAAATTGTTGGTAAGCCTGGCAGGAATGACAGGGATGCCTTGAGACTTAACTGAGACTGTAATGTTTTGCCTTCACAGCTTAGTAAATTATATAAACCAATTATTTGTTCAATATAATCAAATAATTATATATCCGTTTTTTTTTGCATGGAGTGTGACATTCTCTAGTGTTTAAAATTAGTTTAAAAATTGTCTAATGACAAAAAAGACCAATAAACGTTTTATAGAATCATGTAATAGTTGATGAAAGACATGAAACATTAAAGTTGAAAATCTTTTTTCGGATATGAAATAATTATCGTGTGTAATGCTACATCAATTACATAATTATTTCTTTATTTTCCAAGTTTGCATTATTATGCATTTTGCTGAGCATAAAGAAGCCACAACAGCTTGCAATGGAAACGTTTTTGTGTACACTTTGGGTTTAAAAAAATGCACAAAAAACCCTTTTGGGAAGTTTACTCTGGGTTACCTAGACGTATATTTTTCGGACCGTAAAGAAGAAGCTCCAAAAGCTTTAAATCGAAACGTTTGGATAACACATTCGGGTACAAAAATAAAATGAATGCATTGAAATCCTCAAACCGTGGTAGAAAACTTACCGTCCGCCCTTATCCACGAAGGAGGGGTTGAGAGAAAGACAAAAGAGGGACGAAATTAGCCGCCTCGATTCATGGCCGCCAGTCGGCGCTGCGGCATTCCGAATCGCCCAATTTCCTCAAAATCTCTCTTGCCTTACCGTCGCGTCGTTGAAATTTGCGAGCCAATGAAGAGAAGGGAGTTAAGACATTCGCACGCACAGAGAAATCCACCCCTTTTTAAAAGTTATCCCACCCTGGAAACGAAACGTCTTACGCCATTGGCTGACGTTTATGTGACGTAATGGTTGTGGGAGGGTGGAGGGAAGCGCGCGTGACTTGTGGTGACATCTAACGGGCCCAGGCGGAAGATTCTAATTACGCTCCCCCCCTTCCCGCAAGGATTCCCGACATGCAGCAGTCTTAACGGGTTTGGGGAGTCCTCTGGTGGGTGTGTATGTGTTCTTTGGATGTGGGTGGCGGTGGTGGTGCAAGGAGGGTATAAGGAGCTGTAGGGCGCATGGAATTAAGATGAAGAGATAATGAGGGGGGGGGGAGATTGGTTGGGATGGAAGGGGTGTTTCCATGGAGAGAAAGGGGGAGTAAGAGATTGAAGAAAAGATAGAGGAGATGGGAGGAATCTTCCGGGATATGATACGGCCAGAAGGGAAAGGAACATGGCGACGCGTAGACCGAGTGGAGAAAGCGTGAGTCGTTCGTCCTTTGTTTTCCGGTACGATTTTGCGTAATGCACGCAATTTCTCGAATACGTATTGTTGGACCCCGATTATAGCTCGATCCCGAATATAGTTTGTTCCCGAATATAGTTCGATCCCGAATATAGTTCGATCCCGAATATAGTTCGTTCCCGAATATAGTTCGATCCCGAATATAGTTCGATCCCGAATATAGTTCGATCCCGAATATAGTTCGATCCCGAATATAGTTCGATCCCGAATATAGTTCGATCCCGAATATTGTTCGATCCCGGTTATAGCTCGATCCCGAATATAGTTCGATCCCGATTATTGGTGAATCCCAAATAAAGTTCGTTGGACTCTGAATATCCCCATTGTCCTTCTTCGTATGTGGGCTCATAGGTTTTTCGCAATATCTTATTCTCGAACACTATAAGTTTTTTCTCATCCTTCTTCGACAGCCTCCACGTTTCGGATCCGTAGAGTAGTACTGGAGATGTTATTGTTTTATGAAGTCTAATTTTGGTTTTGTGTGACAGGGCTTTAGAAGATAGAATTCGGTTGCAAGCATGTAGACATCTGTTGGCGAGGTTTAACCTGTTTTGTATTTATGGCTCTACCGTGTTGTCATTTGTTAAAATTAATCCTAAATATTTAAAATGGTCTACTTTTTCAAATGTAAGATCATCTTTTTTTCAGAGGATCTGTTCTTCTATTTTGGCGTCTTGAAAAATGCATGTATTTACTTTTTGTATCATTTATTTTCAGTCCTATTTTTCCGCTTCCTTCCTAAATACATTTGTCAACATTGTTAAAGCTTCTAAACTTTCTGCGAATATCGCTACGTCGCGTCGTCTGCAAAGGCCAAAACGTTTATTTTGGTCCCAATTTTGATGCCAAGGTCCATGTCTGCTACTTTTTCCAGTGCTTCCTCAATTGCAATATTAAATAGAATTGGGGAGAGCCCATCTCCCTGCATTACCCCTGTGCTTATTTTGAAACGGCTCGGAAATATTTCCATTGATCTGCCTCTTGTTTCTGTGCTGCTCACCTTTGCTAAATTTATCAATTTTCTTGGGATACCCATCTTATCCATTCTTCTGCACAATATATCTCTATTTATACTGTCATATACCTTTTGGAAGTCGATAAAAATTGGGTATAACTCCTTATTGTACTCCCAGTATATGAATATACTTTCTTTTATGGAGAATATTTGATTTGTAGTCGACCTGCATTTCATAAACCCTGCCTCATGATCTTTGATAATTTCATTCACATAACATCATCTATACTCGGAGTCGAACTATATTTGGCGTCCAGCTATGCTGATCTATTTCAGGGTCGAACTCAATTCGGATGTTACATTCTCTGGTGTTTAAAATTAGTTCAAAAATTGTCTAATGACAAAAAAGGCAAATAAACATTTTATAGAATCATGTAATAGTTGTCGAGAGACATGAAACATTAAAGTTAAAAATCTTTTTTCGGATATGAAATAATTATCGTGTTTCATGCTACATCAATTACATAATTATTTCTTTATTATTCAAGTTTAAATTATATTATTCCTTCGACAAATTTTGAACGACCTTGCTTGCAATACAATCTAATGCCTGTTGCTCACGGTAAAATTTTCGGTAAAACGTTTTATAAAACCGACTAATTTTATAAAAATGAGCTTGCTAACGATAAAACCGTTTTATAAAACCGAGTTTTATAAAACGTTTTACGGATTAGGACAGGTTCTATTTCCATAAAACCGTTTTATGCAACAACCAATGAGAGGTTCCGCTCATCGCGAAGG
This sequence comes from Pyrrhosoma nymphula, assembly GCA_963573305.1. Lineage (NCBI taxonomy): Eukaryota > Metazoa > Arthropoda > Insecta > Odonata > Coenagrionidae > Pyrrhosoma > Pyrrhosoma nymphula. The sequence goes on from OY754340.1 coordinate 29,264,021, forward strand.
TGAGCTTTCGTCTCGCACATTTTTTCGCGATTTTCACCCACTTTAAACAGAGATATCGAAACCAAATTCACCTCACTTATTATGCAAACTTTGCAAATTTGTTTAACACTTTCAACACAACAATGCATCAACAACTTTAGAAATGGGAAACTTTCAAACCTGAGAAGTGCGATTTTTCCTCTCCACCATCTTGTGAAATAATGCTGTTTCCTCTTAGCCACTGTACGTGGCGCAGCGATCGAGCAGTTGCTTCTCTAGCATATAAACACCTCTCCTACACAGTTTCTTCCCTCCTTCCACTGAAACTCGCCCCGCAACGAGTGTTAGAGAATGGAGAAAGGTTTAACCTCAAGGTATACCCGATGCTAGCGCCATTTACGGCATAGCGGTTCATATTAGTACTGCTTCGATTTTCCTCTTATAAGGTTCTTGAGTTTTACCGTGAGCAAGCAAGTACGTTTTACGTACGATTCATAAAACTTTCAATAAAAATTTTTATAAAACTGTTTTATGGAAAATTTTACCGTGAGCAACAGGCATAAGACTTGAAATGGAAGATAAATCCAGCAATTTAAGTTGGTTTGAGCGAGATAGTTCTCATATAGTCATAGTGGAGACCATATTCATATTTTATTCTTTTATTTTAGCGTCTGTAAGAAGTATGAGATAAATATTGTAATAATAATGGCGCAAAAATATAGTTATTAATGCCCAAAATACTCAGGAATTACATAAATAAAGCTGCATAAGTGTCTAACTTGACTTATTTTTTCCCGCCGTACTTCTGAAAACCCTTCAAAACAGCAGTTGTTTTTCAATAGCGATTCTGCAAAATTACTGTGGTGAATAATATATTATTTTTTATAAAAAGTTGAGAAAAAATTCAATCTACACACAGTTTTTTGACCAAATCTAGGTGCTAGAAGTTCCTAATTTGTTTAATATTCTATCCCTCTGGGGCGCTCAGCCATAATCTAATCCCATAAATAAAACAGCTTACATTTTCAGGCAAATTGATTGAAAAGTAGTTCGGCAAGAGGTTGATATTTTCATATCATAAAAAAATGAGATTTTTTTCTTTAAAATGAGGCCAAATTCATCAATTTCTAGATGAAGTGATTTTTCGCTCAACATTCCTTAAGAGAAGGAATAGAAACGTTGACTTGTATGCATGAATTACGGTTACGCAAGTTACGAACCACAGGGATAGTCACTCACACGTGCTGTCGAGATTAGAACCCTCCCTGAAGATGTTAATCTGGATGACCGTAATGCTTGCAGAAGGGTACATATTCCTCTGCTTTGATTTAATAATTTACATTAATCATTAGTTTGACTTTATTAGTCAATTGCCTTCTTTGACAATAAAAAAAGACGTCGCAAGACTAAGCTAATTCTACAACAAATCTTATTTATATTCAATATCATTTTATTTTTTTATTTTGGTAACTGCAGTAAATATTTACAATTTTTATAGATCTTGGTAACCATGTGAAAAATAATCCACGGAGAGTATGAGAGATAATACAAACAAATAAAAGAGGAACATAAAAATATAATATTGAGGTTTCTCAGCTTAAATTATATTGTAAAAGATTATGAGTTAATTTCTCTGTAAGTAATGTGATTAAGCAGTAGCCCTACTGAAACAGCAATATATTAGCGAAAAGTCGGAAAATAAATAAATAATGTTCATTAGTTCACTACGAAATACATAATCTCATTAAAATAGTAAAATTCATTTTTTTTGTTAATGATAATGTTTGAACCAACGAGGTATAGGCTTGTTCATGCTTAACGCATTATAACTAATACTTTTATTTTCTATGGTGTGGCTAACGTGGGTTCGGATACCGGAATCGTAAAGTGAATACTCCGGATAATCGAATAGTTCGAATTATCGAGGTTTTCCTACGAGTGGGGCTAGTTTTCCTTAATTTCCTCAAGCAAACGTCTCCCATTGCAAAGCCTCGCATTGGAGTGTATATTTCTTTTCCCTTTCCCTTGTACCCTTTTCTTCTTAGCCCTACCTCCCCATTCAATCCCTTTTGTCTTACCCTGGAGCAGAGGAGCAGGGTTCTCATCAACCACCCTTCCCATCCCAGGTTGAAATCCTTATTCACCCTGGGAAAGAAGGGCTATCTTCTCCAACACGTCCATATCTTTCTTTTCCCCTCCTTAACCCCTAGATTTCATTTCCCCCCGCACCCTTACCGAACGAAAGGTTGCACCCTAATACCCTGTGAACGTACCTAACGGTAAAGGTAGGTTTAGGTAACCTTTTATCTGCTGATGACCCATGTCTTCATATACTTCCCTAGTTCATTAAATAAAGCTCTATTCACGTTCTATTATGTTTAGGACGTTCGGTGGTTTCTCTCAACTTTAGGGAATTTGACTAAACTTGCTGGAAGCATTAATTATGTTGACTTATATATGTTTTTTGGGTTGTCCGCGTCTTGCTAGCTGGTTCGAAGGTGGCCGACGTTTCCTCTTCTTTGCGGGAGACTTCCTCAGGGCTACTCCTTACTTCCACAGGGCCTCAGTAGCCCTGAGGAAGTCTCCCGCAAAGAAGAGGAAACGTCGGCCACCTTCGAACCAGCTAGCAAGACGCGGACAACCCAAAAAACATATATAAGTCATAATATGGACCGCAAAAGTTTTAACGACTTGATTAATTATGTTTTCCTAAAGCTACCTGAATTTTTTCCAAATTATTCACCGTTGATTTATTAGGATATTTGATGTGGAAGTGGGCATGTGAAATTACAAATGGGTTCTTAGATGGGAACGCGAGGTGCGACTAGCTTCATTCATCGAAAAGAACGTTTTCTAGTTAAGAATAATAAGAAAAACAAAAATAATTTAAATCATCAATAGAATAAAGTATGAAAATCATTTGATACACTTTATTTTTATTAAGTTTTTTTGTTTTTCTTATTAGTCTTAACTATAAAAAGGTTCTTTTTGATGAATTAAGCTACTCGTACCTTGTGTTCCCATATTTGAACCCATATGTAATTTTTTAGTCCACTTCTCGATCAAATATCTTAAGTAATCTGCGGTAAATAATTCTGAAAAAAACAATGTAGATTGAAGAAAACATACGTAATGCTTCCAGCAAGTTTCGTCGAATTCTCATGAGTTGAGTGAAACCACTGAACGTCCTTAAGACAAAACACTGCAGAATATTTTCATACTTTTTACTACCACACAGTTGATAGTGAAAAGGAGATCAATGAATGCAATTACCTTTGGAATACCTTTCTAATTCAACGTAAAAACCTCGATTGGGAATACATTTCAGTTTTGCGGAATCCTCACTGAGTGCTGTACCACGTTATACCTCAACTATCCCAGCTTGTTATGAGCATGCCAAAGAAAAACCATTTGTTAGAATGTCATAGGTGGTTTATCGGGGAAACTTAAGAAAAACTCGACCTCAATTTTACGTATAATCTTTTCAATTTAATGATATACTTCGCAAAACGTATAAACGAAATTCTTCGTGGTTCGGTATCTCAAACTAAGTAGTATTTTTTTATTACTCGTAAACCACACCGACGTAAGGAAAAAGGGAATAATGTTCGCGAAAAATTAAGGTAAACTATCTACACTGTTCATAAAATAACCAAGAAAATGCCTACCACCATTCAACTATCCGGAGTCCTCTCTTTTTTCACTCTCAGATGTACCATTGATTATCTATCATAGTGTATTTAATGGCAATATATATTACACTTTATTTAGATTAAATTTATTTTTCCTAATGTTCATTTGAAGCAATGATTTCCACATATACACGATTACTGATACAACTACGTAATCATTGCTAATTTTACTGGCGATGATATCATTGGTTATCATTGAAGAAAATTTCCATTCTCTTGAAGAAATATTTATATTATATGAGGACTTATTTTGTTATGACTCATAAATTTTCATCCACTTTGAAACGAAATGAATCAACTTTTCCCGCATGTTGCGAAAGTGTAACGCAACTGAGTGATTATATACAAAAACACTAAACGTCAGTGGTCGCGCGATGAGGAAAAGTCTAAACACCTAATTGTAGCCATGACGGTATCATAGACATATATCATTATTACACAGCTGCTAAACGCTTCATTTATACTTTTATATGAGACGGTCGGTCAATAGGACAAGAGATATTAAAAGTCAGCTTAAAAGGAAAGGGAACTTATTCTTATAACTCATTGATTACAAAGTGAGCACAAGTTTAAATTTGGTGTTTGAGAGAAAATCTCATTGCACGACCAATGGTGGGTTAAGGAAAAAACATGAGTGGATCATGAAAAAGAAACAAATTTGTATCCATAACAGTTTGTGATGAACATTTACTTCAGAACAGGTTAAACTATTCAGGAAAACATTCACTAAATAAAATTCTAAAAAGATATATATAAGTATAGAGACCTGAAGGCTACTTGCTAGGGTTATATTCCTTGATAGACTCCAATCAGATGAGTTTCAGAATGAGACACCTAGGAGATATATGTATATATACCCAGTGGGGAGAGACCCTGCAGAAGACATTTATTAAACTTATTCTAAAGTAGTCCACCACTGATTTATCCTGAGCAAACAACCATAGATCGTTCATTGAGTGTTCAAGTGTGAACATTTGAGACTGTTCACATATCGTTCATTGAATGTTCAAGTGTGAACTATTCATTTGAGACTGTTCATAGATCGTTCATTGAGTGTTCAAGTGTGAACTATTCATTTGAGACTGTTCATAGATCGTTCATTTCCAGTCCACGAAGTATTATTCAAAAATGCTTCTTCGTTGAAAATTTTAAGAACATCTTTAAACCTTTCAAAGAAACCATGACAAGTTCAAAATCTTGTTTATTCACAGTAATATTGCATTTATATTCGTACTATGTGGCAATTATATAGGTTTCTATTCATTAATACCAAATAACTGCTATCGAGATGTGTTGGTATTTCCTCAAACTATCAAGGAATTGCCATTGAATAATTATAGTTCTTGAAGATACATTTATCCATGGAAATTACTAGGTATATACGACTTTCTGTGCGTCGATAGTTCAATATCGGGTGCTAGAAAATGCGCGTAGAGTCGTAAGGTGCCTAATAATGCGACATGGGTACAATGACGTTAGGAAGATACAAGATAGGATGTTATAACGTACTAAAATTAACTACCGCAACTGCACAATTATAGTGATTAATTGCAAATTATAATTCTTTTTATTTTGAGAGAGCAGGGAAGTCAGTGGAGAGGTAATACGATATGAATCGTGAATCATTTCACGAGAACTATTTTTTATGAATATTCCTTCATGATTCATATGTCATTAATTAAAAAAACAGTTCAGCGGCAATTCATCTACCTTGAACATTCTTTGAAAATTCTATGAAGTTTTCCAATGGATGTTCTTTGCTCTATCTGTGAGTGACATTTGAACGTTCATTGTATTTCCGTCTTGAATGATCTTTGAACGTTTAAGTAGTGTTCGCTGAACGTTCTCTGAACATCCCTTGGACAGTTAATTCCACAATGGGATTTTATATTTATTCTATTAACCTCAATAGAACTGATAACAAGTTACGAAATAAGAGAGATGGGTTCACTGCCGAACGGATAGTTAGGTACGAACGTACTCCTCTCCAGACCTTTATTGCTGTTTACAACGGAAAATGCGAGGCTTTTTTACATGCAATTTACATAATGAACATGTTAAACACATAATGCACTTAATCTATCATCTCTCCACACTCTTTTTCCCTATTATACCCCTTTACATGAGATCAATGGTAGACTAGTTAACTTTATTTTTATTTTTATCCCCATTTACATGTCTATTTGTATACTAATACCCCCTTGCCACCATCCTCTGCGTAGGCTCACAGGGTAGTGCGTAGAAGTGGATACTATTTGATGCAGAAAACCAAATCATCGTACCTCGGCTGTTATTCTCACATTCAAGGATTATTTGAAACTGTTGACACTTTAGGTGGTTTGAGAGAGATAGTTCCCTACTAGTCATAATGGAGACCATAATTACATTTTATTCTTTGATTTCAGCGTCTGCTGGAAGTATGAAATAAATATTGTAGTATTAATGGCTCAAAATTATAGTTATATATGACAATAATTCTCAGTAATAAAATAAATAAAGCTACATAAGTCTCTAACTTGACTCATTTTTTTCCGCCGTACGGCTGAAAACCCTTAAAAACAGCAGGTTTTTTTTGCGATTCTGTAAAAATTACTTCGGTGAGTAATAAATCATATTTTATCAATAGTTGAGAAAACATGCAATCTACACAACATTAGTTTTTGACGAAATCTAGGTGCTAGGGTGTTCCTAACTTTTTTTAAATATTCTCCCTCTGGAGCACACAGCCATAATCTATCCCATAAATATAACAGCTTATTCATTTACAGGCAAATATCTCGAAAAGTAGTTTGCCAAGGGGTTGATATTTATTGATATGTTATTGGAAAGATGAGAGTTTTTCTTTAAAGTGAGGCCAAATTCATCAAATTCTAGGTGAAGTGATTTTTCGCTCTAACTATCTTAAATGATTGAGAACTATCTTTCCATTCTGGCATTGAAATTTGAAGAAAATGTGTCCAATTTTATTGTTCTATCTCCGTCCAACTTTTTTGTTGATTTTCCAATGTGTGCTCAATTTTATTTTCTCTTTTTCTGCTCAAGGTTTTAATGAAAAACTACATGATGCATGACTATACACATTTGCTGGTCTAAAGTTCCCTAAAATAATACTACAACTTTACATTTGATTAAGAAGTGTTACTATCAAACCAATTTTATCCAAATAACAGAACAACACGTTTATGAACTCGCGATGGTTCGTTGGCAAAACACGCGGAAAAATAATTCACCCTTAAAAGTGTTTAAAAAATGAAGATAAGACGATCTTTGATAAAACTACAGTACTCCTTGATTTTGAGCTTGTAAATTTAGTGGACCCTCTGATCTACCCTGTGGTACCCCGTTTTGCTTGGAGCCACCTCTTCTTACACACGCCCTCTCCTGCAAAGCGGAACAACTATCTTTCTTCTTACATCCACTTCACTTATTGTTGTTAAGTCAAGCGTATTAGATATACGTATTAAATTATCAGAAGAGGGGATAATAAGGAGTAGCTATTTCCTTTTTCTTTCGGCCAGGATTTTTCGCTCCATTTTCAAATGGAATGATATGGAAAAATATATTCCAAGTTTTCAGTGAAGTAAGTTTTTTTACAATTAATTTATTATTACTTCATTATTTCAAACATTATACGAAACTTTTATAAATGTGGTCTTTTGCTGCTCTAAAGTTTTCTAAAATAATCTACGACAAAGTACAACTGCGCTTGATTCAAAAATGTTACCATCCACGCAATGAAACACTAGTCAAATTACAAAACAACCAAGTTTTTGAAAGATTATTTTAGTTATCTGTTCTAATAATCTTTTGTTGGTTGGTAAAATGTGACTGAATTTTTTACCCTTTTTTTAATCGCGAATAATTGTGACTTCAATAAATCGTGACTCCCACTCTTTATTATTTTAAATCGTGACGTAACACATGGAAAACCTACAGTACTCCTCGATTTTGAGCGTGTAAATCCAGTGGACACCCTGCTCTACCCTGTGGTACGCCTTCCCCGTTTCCCTCGGAGCCACCTCTACTCCTTATGATTGATTTTTTACCCTTTTTTTAATCGTGACTAATTGTGACTTCAATAAATCGTGACTTCCACTCTTTATTATTTTATATCGTGACGTAACACATGGAAAACCTACAGTACTCCTGGATTTTGAGCGTGTAAATCCAGTGGACACCCTGCTCTACCCTGTGGTACCCCTTCCCCGTTTCCCTCGGAGCCACCTCTACTCCTTATGATTGATTTTTTACCCTTTTTTTAATCGTGACTAATTGTGACTTCAATAAATCGTGACTCCCACTCTTTATTATTTTTAATCGTGACATAACACATGGAAAACGTGCAGTATTCCTCAATTTTGAGCGTGTAAATCCAGTGGACACCCTGCTCTACCCTGTGGTACCCCTTCCCCGATTCACTCGGAGCCTCCCCTACTCCTTATACACGCCCTCTCCTGTAAAGCCGGCTAACTATCTTTCTTCTCACCTCTCCCCCCTCCCCCCTTGCTTATATCCTTTTCCGTACCCTACCCCCCTCCCCCCTGCCGCCGCCACCGCCCACTTCACAGCTGGGAATGTTTAAAACCCTCACACAGACTTCCATCCAACGGCAGAGAGAGACCCATCCTCCCCTTAACATCCTCACTCCCTTCTCCATCCCTTTAGGAATATCTCTTGTCTCGTCCCGATCATAAACTTCAAGCTAACTGCCGCGTTTTACCCTCCTCCTCCTCCTCCCCTCCCACAGCCAGGAAGGGGCTCATTTTATACCCAGCGTGCCTCGCAGGGTACCGCCCCCTTTTACCCCACCCCCATCTTGAACCCTGAGCGCCCCACTCTCCCGTAAAGGGTACGGTGTTCACCTCCTACCCCTATTCTCCAACTCATTTTCTCCAGCCCCTCCCTTTTCTCCTCCTCCTCTCCTCTTTCCCCCGCTCAACGCTTTCCCCGCTAACCGAGGGAGTCGCAACAGCCGCGGTGCCCGGCGATTGACCCGGGTCCATCCTCCTCTGTTTCATCTCCTCCCTTTGCGAACAGGGGTACGTTGGAAACACACACACGCCAGGGACACTAACACACACCCTTTTCCCCACAGGAGAGAGAGCTCTCCCTCTTCGTTATTTTCGCTGCGGTCCCGATTATAAGCCGAGGGTGGTGGCGGGAGGGAGGGACTTTTTTGAGGCTCGCAAAGTGGATGGCGTTTTCGGGCCCTCGTTTTTCCGGCCGCGACGGATGCGATTGCAACGTCTTATTTAAATTCCGGCTGTTAATTCTGAGATTATAAAATAAAAATAAGAAGAAGGAGCAAAGGAGGGGAGAAGAGGACGGTTTATCCTCTCTTGGGAGTGGATTGGTCGAGGGGTGGAAACGGAAGAAATAAGAGCCTAGTTCGTAATTTCGATAATTGCGTTAATATAATATCGAAAGTGTCCTTTTTCCGATTTCCGTCTATAGTATACGCCAACATTCAAGGTTTGTCTTCCAGCTGGCAGGGTTATCCTCGCAATTAGATTGGTGAGGTAGCAATGTAATAAATAAGGTCTCAGTTCGTAATTTCAGCAATCATTTTGATGTATCGAAAGTTTCCGATTTCTGATTTTAAAGTCAATTTTATGCGACTCTATCCAATCTATCTACCTTCTATCTAGCTTCCAAATACTCTATCTAGCTTCTAGTAGATGGGATTCTGCTCGAATTCATATTGGTTAAGGTGCAATGGGATAAATCAGGTCCCAATTCGTAATTTCAGTAATAACGCCGATGTTTCAAAGGTGTCCGAGTTTAGATACTTGTCGATAATATGCGATAAAATTTAAGATTCATAAACCGAACGTATAATAACAAAGTCTTTGACCGTTCGTTTCATCTGAGATTGCAAAATATCGGTTTCTTACAACATCGGGTATATTAATAATTACGCTAAAATATCAAAGTTGCTCATGTTGCGATTTTTGACAGTTTATCGCGATAAATTCGAAACAATCAAATGGTCGATACTTGCGATATTTTTTTTACTCTTTGTAGTTATATTAATGATAGTGGATGTTCAAGAATCTCGCATCAAGTAAATACGTTAAATCACTCCGGAATTGTTATAATCAGCTTGTTATGAGGCGATTACATACAGGAGTTGACTCCTAATCTGATCAACACAACTAGGATAGCGACTACTCCGTCCAAGTATCTATGTATGATACACGTCCACGTTCACCTTCCAAGTAAACTCGTATAGACGTCAACTCGTGTGTGTAATCACCGCTTAACACTCGGTAAAACTTCGTAACTCGAAATTCCTACAACGCGATACATTTTATTTTCCCAAGGCACTTTACTTTTCATCTTCACTACAAGAGAGGATAGAGTATAATCCAATGAAGTCATAAAATGTAATTGAAATTGTAAAATTTTTAAAGGAGTCGACTCCTATGTGTAATCATTGCAGATATTAAAATATAAATCATTGCAGTCAGGAAAGGATTAGTTGCAAATAAGACAATATTGAAAAGATGCATTCACTAGTCTTACTGCATGCTAACTAGTCTCCACTGCGCCCAATTACCGAATATATATGCTATGCAAGTCTGCAACTAGGTTGCTTTGAAAGTCTGCAGTAAGTTCACACAGTTGCGAACTTAAGAAGGCTGACCCAACATTGTAACCTCAGGAGTATATAAGGAGTTGAAATTGTGAACCAATGGCATATTCTGTGAAGAGATGACTACTGTTAAATCAATAAGTATATATATTTATAATAGGGTTAATTAAACCGTCCGTCGTTTAGGGAGTGCAAATTTTGAACCTTAAGCACATTCTGTGAAGAGATCTCTGGTGATAAATAAATCAGTATGCTTATAATATGGTTTATAGATCCGTCCGTCGTATAAGGAGTTGAAATTTTGAACCTTAGGCACATTCTATGAAGAGATGTCTACTGATAAATCAGTAAAGTGTATATATAAAATAGAAAGAACATTGTCTTTCTCACTTGTCATACTTTTAAAATATTATACACTCGTAACCTATGTTATTCATTTGAAAGATTCACCTGGGAAAGACATATTCAATCAATTTTTTACCAGTAATCCCTTTGTTGACATTCATATCCCCCAAACTCACAACCCTATCTCATATCTCTCAATTCTCACTCAGTAATTCTACTCGAAGGTTCGTTTTCGGATAGTTGAGAGTATAGAGCTCACCCCGGACTAAGCCACAGGCGTGAGAATTTCACACATTCAGGGTAAGGGGGCCTATTCCTTACCCTTGGCGAACTCGCACTCCGAGGATTTTTTGATGCGTCCAAAGGCTTCACCCGGATTTGAACCCGGGACCTTTCGATCTGTAGCCAAGCACTCTACCCACTAGACAACCACGCTCCCCTCTATCTCACATAGCGATGTTAAATGAACAGAACTCTTTCAAAACTCATGGATTCAACGTCCAATCACAGGCTAGCAGGCGAGTCAATCATTTCGAAAAAATACTGGTGGTAGCGCTGGAATCCACCGATAAAACAACAAGGCCAAAATAATCTCTCGATGAATCGTTCAGAATTTTTGACAAATTTGCCGATACCTTGGAAGGTGAAATTAACTCAAAATAATGGAAATTCACAAACTGTCTTTCTTTATTGCGATAATGTCGCATTGCGTAGTTCAGCAAATGCCCTGAAAACGCACATGCGTATTGAAATAATCGAATCGTGTAAACACAGACTCCTAGGCATCGAATTCGAATAAAGGCCCAAATTAGTTTCCAAGTTTTAGCGCTGATTTTATAATTGAATTCAGTGCAGACTTAAGCATCTTTGACTTCATCTGACACCTTAATATGAACCCGTCTTACATCATAAATGCAGTCCTGCTGTGACTTATTCCGTAATAAGTGTACTGCAGTGCATGAAACCGAAAACTTTTAGTTGTTCTAAATCACTGTTTTAGTTGAATGCATGGTTGAGTAATTGGAACCCCTGACAAGTTTGCCCTTACGCTATTTATTTGTGTATAAAGTAATGAAAACATTTTTCCATGCGGAGTTGTAATTTGCTTGGCATAGTGGCAAGACAAAACAAATGGAACTTGCGTACTCAATCCAATGTTTTACCCCCGAGGCCATATATTACCACATTCCAGAGAAGTTTTGTTTATTTAGCTCTTAGTATTTGTTTTTTAGTGTGACGTATTTGTGTAGGTCAAAAAATAAGTAGAGAGAAAAATAAATGTCGCAAAGTTGACTCTAGCAAACTTTTGTAATAATTTTCTCACAACTTTTATTCAAATCTTCGTTTTGCATCTATAAATTCAAAATATTCTTAATTTTTTTGCGAAATTTTCGTCCAATTTATCTATAACCTATTATTTTATTAAATGCCACATTTCCAGTGATTCCAGCTTCCTTTGCTCTGAAACATTTTTCGTAAATTTTTCACCACAGTATAAGTTTCATGCTTCAAATATATGTTGTGATTAAGTGCTTTCCCTTATTCCCAATATTATGATTATGGATTCCAATTCAACTCTAATGTCTGTTGCTCTCGGTAAAATTTTCCATCAAAGGGGTTTTATAAATAATTTTATGGAAACTTTTATGAATCGTACTTAAAACGTACTTGCTTGCTCGAATGGTTAAACTGTACAAAAAACCGTAATGTTCTGCCATCTATGAGACGCTTTGCGAACACGTGAAGTGATAAAATGCACTTTATTTTGGATGAATGTTTAAATAATAATTGTATATGTTTATTGTTTATTTACTTATACTTTCTGATCACATACTTAACGGTGCAATATGGCCCTATTGACGCATTATTCTTCTATCAACAACAAGAAGGACATTACTGCCTCTCAACGTACTCCATGAACTTCTTCCAGCCATGTTTGTTTTTACGTTTTCCTTGTTTGGCTTCCCATGGATACGAGATTATTATCAACGCGATGAGTGGAACGTCTCATTGGTTGTTGCATACAACGGTCTTATGGAAATAGAACCTCTCCTATTCGGTAAAACGTCTAATAAAACAATGTTTTATAAAACGGTTTTATCGTTAGCAAGCTCATTTTTATAAAAAATAGTCGGTTTTATAAAATGTTTTACCGAAAATTTTACCGTGAGCAACAGCCATAATACCGGCAGATTTCAGCCTTGTCTCCTGATTTCTTTTGATAGGTTTGTGAGATCGTGATTAATTTGGTGAAAATTGAAGCCGACAGATGAAAATAAACTTCCGATTAGTCTCAATTTAGCGTACTCTCAAGTTTGCGAGCATTGTTGGTAGGGCATAATAAAATAGCGCAGCTTTGTATCAATATCGGGCCGAAATTTAATATATATTACCATGCTTGGGAGACGTCTTTAGACATAACAATGTACTTTTATATGTTCCTTCACCACAATTATTAGCAACGCAGCTGTTAAGAAATTCCCAGTTGCACAAAATGCCAATAGCTTTGACTAGATACCTAAGTAAGCTGGCATATTTCACAACTGTTAGGCCAATGCTTGAGTATGCCACATATGTTAGGTGCTAAACTAATCTTCTGAATGCCTTTTTAGGTTAAAAAATGAAGCATAAAAAAGTTTTGTCATTGATACATTTTAATGAGGTTTTCATCAAACATGTACGCTATTCAGCACAAATTCGTGGCACGAAACATTTTTATTCAAATAATTGGACGGATATGTTCTCATCTTGTGAGATAGAAGCGGAGGCGATCTTACGCTCTATATTTGCGATGACGAGAGACCAAAAAGTAAGAGTCTTAAAATTTAGGACGCTAATATTCAAAATAGGATCCTTCCGCTTTTAGCGTCCTTCTCCCTGGAAATACAATAATTATTGGTCGAGTCGGTTTTTTTGAACGCACGACAGAAGCGTAACTTTCATTAAGTTGTGTATAGCAACAGCAGAAATAAATAAACAAATAAATGTTTTTATTTTCATTTAAAAAACGCCGTATTGGGCCAGAATCTACAATATAACATAAATGTATGAACTCTTACAATGAAACTTATGAGACAATTATTCTTAATTAGGCTCCTAAAATCGTTAAGAGCTTGGAAAAGGTCCAAAGGAAGGCAACAAGGTACGTTTTGGGGAGACAGAGAAATAAAGATAGTGTTGGCATCATGTTAAGAGGTATCGGGGTGGAGTCCACTGCAAGATAGAAGGAAAGTAAATATTACGCTCTGTATTTGCGATGACGAAAGACCAAATAGTAAGTGTCTTAAAATTTAGGACGCTAATATTCGAAGTAGGATCCTTACGCGTTTAGCGTCCTTCTCCCTGGAAATACAATAATTATTGGTCGAGTCGATTTTTGAACGCACGACAGAAGCGTCTTTTTAGTATAGGTAGGAATTGGGAATGTTTAAATGCTACTCAAAACATTCAGCCTGATTGGAATTGGAGAAGAGGCTGGAACTACCAAAATGTTTTGGGAAAAAATGACCACACGCTGAAACCCAACTTAAGGAGGCCAAAAACGAATGCTGCCAAATACTCCTTCTTAAGGACGTTCGGTTTGTTTCATTCAAATTAAGGGAATTCGACGTAACTTACTGGAAGCATTAATTATGTTTTTCTTAAAGCTTCCTTGAATTTTTTCAGAATTATTTACCGTAGGTCCCTTAGGATATTTGACGTTGGAAGTGTGGGCATGTGAAATTACATATATGGGTTATTATGGGAACACAAGGTACGAGTAGCTTTATTCATCGAAAAGAACGATTTCTATATTTAAGAATAATAAGAAAAACAAAAATAATTTAAATCATCAGTAGAATAATGTATGAAAATCATTTGATATACTTTTTTTTGTTTTTCTTATTATTCTTAACATTAAAAAGGTTCTTTTTGATGAATTAAGCTACTCGTACCTTGTGTTCCCATTAACAACCCATATGTAATTTTTTAGTCCACTTCTCGATCAAATATCTCAAGTAATCTGCGGTAAATAATTCTGAAAAAAAAATCATCTAGATTTCAGACAACATGAGTAATGCTTCCAGCAAGTTTTGTTGAATTCTCTTAAGTTGAGTGAAGCCACAGAACCTCATTAAGAAAATGCAAGAATGAATAAAGATGCGTATATATGTGCACACGCTTATTTACTAAACGCATATTTAATTTGTTGTTAACTAACGAAAATGTTTAAACAATTACTATTCCCACAGTTTTTCCCGAATGGAAATTTTTAAGCATAAGGTAACACGTTCTAATTCATTCATTAAACTAATAAATAAAGATAAATGTATGTTTGTCTGAAAAAAATATGCTGCGAGTGTATGCGATGAACATCCTTGTGGAATGAGTCTGGCGTCACATCAGATATTTATCGATTAAGAGCAAATCTCACCGTTGCTTTATCAACACCAAATCTTCGAAATTATTAATTTAAGCCTATGCACGTTCATTAGAGTCAGTTTAGTTATATCTGTTGTATGTTATTTTGTTTCGATAAGGGGGCCTGCATGGTGGAGCATGCATCTCCTGTCAGAATTGGGAAAGGCTATTAGGGGGCTGCTCTGGGGGTGGAAATTTGACTTTAAATACAGTTTTTGATGAAGAGGCCTAGGCTAGGGGCTGTGGGACTGCTGGGCAACGACTATAAATTCGGCCCTAGGTCTCCTTCAGGCATTCACAGTACTGTAGTGCCGGCTTTTTCAATGATATCCGTGGTTTAGCTGCGTTGGGTTTAACCTGATGGTGACAATGTTTCGTATACCAATTCAAGCCACATCTTCAGACCAGGTCCAAACCAAGTCCGAACCAGGTCTGAAGATGTAACCTTCATTGGGATACGAAACGTTTTCACCATCCAGATAAAAAAAGACCTTGACCACATTCACCGATGGTCGAGTTGTAACACAATAAAAATACAAATAGCATTAAAAGTGTGCATATTCAAATTACGAATAAAAGGATAGGTGATACAACTTACTATTAATTAAATGGAGACGTAGTAACAAAGTCAGAATGATTGGCGAAAATTTCTCTGTGGAAGCAAAAGTGACCTCAGGAGTTCCTCAGGGTAGTGTAGTAGGCCCCTTGTTATTCCTAATATTTATCAATGAGTTTCCGGTATCAATTAACTCAAGCATAAGATTATTTGCTGATGACTGCATAGTCTATCGTATAATAAAAAATAGAAATGATGAGTACACGCTCCAAAAAGACCTTGACCAAATTCAACGTTGGTCGAGTTGTAACAAAATAAAAATAAACAGCAATAAAAGTGTGCATATTCAATTTTCAAATGAAAGGGTAAGAGATTTACTATAAATTTACTATAAATTACATGGAGACGTAATAACCAAGTCAGATAAGTCAGGTAAGTACCTGGGCGTCATGTTAACAAAAGGATATGGGATGGGTGTCCCCCAAATAGAAAAGATAGCTGGGAGAGCGTTGGAAAACCTCCACTACGTGATGATGAACATAAAAAAATTTCCCA
Source organism: Pyrrhosoma nymphula (assembly GCA_963573305.1). NCBI lineage: Eukaryota > Metazoa > Arthropoda > Insecta > Odonata > Coenagrionidae > Pyrrhosoma > Pyrrhosoma nymphula. Next base: position 29,280,144 of record OY754340.1, read on the forward strand.
AAAGAGGTGAAAGAGCTGGCATATTTCACAACTGTTAGGCCAGTACTTGAGTATGCCACGAATGTTAGGAGCTAAATCAATATTTCGAATGCCTTTTTAGGTAAAAAATGAAGCAAATAAAAAGTTTTGTCATTGAAACATTTTAAAGAGATTTTTCATCAAACATATACGCTATTCAGCACAAATTCTTTGCATGAAACATTTTCATTCAAAGAATTGGACGGATATGTTCTCATCTTGTGAGATAGAAGCGGAGGCGAACTTACGTGATACATTTGCGATGACGAGAGACCAAAAAGTAAAAAGAGTCTTAATATTTAGGACGGTAATATTCGAAGTAGGATCCTTCCGCGTTTAGCGTCCTTCTTCCTGGAAATACAATAATTATAAATACGGCCCTCAGGTTGTAAAAAGTAAGGCAATGTCCCTATTAGGCCTTCTTTACCGCTTCACAGAAATAAAAGATCCCAGAGCACTCCATTCCTACTTCTCAACAATTATTCTCCCCGTAGTATCATATTGTCGTGTTGTAATCGATACATGTTTTGTTGGAGAGAAATTATTAGAGAAAGTTGTGCAAATGGGATGCGAACTTTTTCTGAAGCACCTGTGATCAATTTGAGCTTTGTGGCGTGCTTTTTTCAGCCCAAATACACAGCCTTTTTTATAGTTTACTGAAATTTGAAATGGGACAAAAATGTCCCGTCCGTGGTTCTACTGTTAAACATTAAAAAATTGATATTAGTATCAGAAAGATTGAGAACAATTTTTCTTTTTTAATACTAACGGAAACGATGCGACAGTGTTCACTTTTTAAGACAGAAACTAAAAACAAACAATAAATGTACATGGTGTGACATATTTGTGTTTAATATTTTCAAATAAGCTTTTTAAGTTATTTTATTTTTTCATATTTTTTTCATAGTAAGCCTCACTTAAGGAGGTTCCACCCTGACTGTGTGAGTCAAAACAAATACTAAGTTCCACATTTTTTTATATTTTGTCCAAAAAATACTGCTTTTTCACTGATGCAATGCGTTAGCTATAGAAAACCAAAAGTAAAGTATAAAAAATGCAGATTATTATTCCACAAATGTATTTCTAAATAAGCACTTTTATTCCAGCCATAGAAGCCGACTGCAGCTCCATTTCCTACGAATTGCCGCATTTTGACTTCTATTACGGCAATAATTCATCAATAATTATAAAAATAAGGTGGTAAGATACCTGTATTACATTTTTATTCAATTTATCTGGCTTAATTCCGCCTAAGACAGCTTTACTAGAAAATGGCATTTATATATTTTATGGATAAATACTATTTAATTCCCCGTGTTTCTCTCATTCCCCCATTGAACACAATATGTAATTTCAAGTTCAATTATAGAATAAAATAGCGTGGAAAGGTAATTTTGTTGTTCATATCAGATGGAGAGGACAACTTTTTCTACAAGTAGACAGAATATGAATAAAATGACATTTAAGTCATTTTACAATGGAACCACCGTAAGTGTTTTATAAAGCAAATTTTACGATTTAACCATTATCTACTACTGAATTCCCAAAATATTTATTTTTTGTCCTGATATAATGAAACAATATCGGACGCAAGAAAATAAAAAAGAATCTTTTGCACATATTTCAGTCCAATCATCGACGATGTAGGCTTATTTTTTCTTATTAAAATGATTGAAAGAAAATTCTACTGTAAGGAAATTTATCCTTTCTCCCGATCAATCCTATTTTTTTTAAACGAAATTCGGTCTATGCTCGAAATATGGGTTCTTTATCATAGTTTTCCATATTTTCCTGACTTACTAGGGCAATCAGGAATATTGCCTGATTGTGTAATACCTCCGTCTCGTTTAGAGAGTGTCAGGAATTATTATTAAATGAAATCTGAGATTTTTTTCTTCACGTCGCTTGTCGATCATGAGACGGTTTTACTCCTCGCCAAGCGATAGTGTTTACAGCGGGCGATATAGCGGTCGTTAAAACACATAGCGACAGTCAAGAAGTTTCAATTAATAAATTGAGTCAATAGGTTCTCAGTGTATAACAAGAAATTCCACAATAACGCTTTTATTAATATGATGCGGAAAGTTCCAAGGACGTCTTATCTCAAATTTTCGATTTTGAGTAACTGTTACTTTCTTAAAAGAGGGATTAATTCTGAACAAAATGATACCAAGAGTCACATTCATATCAAAAAATAAAAATTAAGGAACATGGTGTTTTTGTTACGCAAACGCAATAAATTTTTTAAGGCGCCTTAACGTTTTAATTTAAAATTTTTAATAAATGCTTTTTACAACAAATTTATCATTGTAATGACTTTTCTTGCCTAAAAAAAAGTTTTGTCTCTGAGACATATTTACACGGAGTGACCAAATAAATAAAAATAATCAATATCGATCATCGATATCGACATTTTCGACCCTGACCCTTCCGACCCTCAGACGAAAATCGATATTTTCCACCGTGACAGCCTATTTCGTCTGTGATTTCGAGGGGAATGCAGCGGAGACATAATTACATGGAGTGTCCAAATAAATAAAAATAATCAATATCGATATTCGATATCGATATTTTCGACCCTGACCCTTCCGACCCTCAGACGAAAAGCGATATTTTCCCCCTGATAGCCTATTTCGTCTGTCATTTCGAGGGGAATGCATTAAAATGTTTGAAATGCTAATACATGACATTAATAGTATAAAATTTTTGAGAAATCAGTTATACAACAACAATCTTTGGAATGCCTTATTTTGGCAAAAAAATCGATATTTACGACTAAACTCGATATAATTTGTCACGTATTTCCTCAAAATTTTACTATGCCGACAAAAAATTTTCGTTTTTGTAACAGTGGCTCCATCTAATAACGGAATTTTAAAATTTTAGGGTCTGTGGCTCCATCTAATGACGGCATTTTAAAATATAGATTACAGCGGCTCCATCTAGTGACGGAATTTTGAAATTTTAGTGACAGTGGCTCCATGTTACAGCGTTTCTGAGTCAGGCAGTGAGTGACAAGGGCTTTTCTTATATAGATGTTTGTTTATTTTTCAAGTCAGCTTTCACGCTACAATAATTTTATATAACTTTCATCCACTCTGGCGCGCCATAGCCTTCCTTTGTCAAGCGAACTCATCAGAAAGACTTTGCGGTTTATATGTACGAGAGAGAGAGACTCGTTCGTTTTATCGACTTTATTTATCGCTTTTAATCCCGCGGTACCGGAATATCTCACGTCCCGACCATGCGTTCACACCCAGGAGCAATACGCAAGCCGCTCCCGAGCACATAAACTCATACACACGTCCTTAAGGAGATGAAGATGGAAGGAGAGAGGGGAGGAGGACGGCACTAAAAAAAGGAAGGATCCTCTCTCAGAATTTTAGCGTCCTAAATTTTTGGGCCCTTACTTTCCTTCTGAAATCAATCACGACTGGCATCTCATGGGACGTCCATGAAGAGGATGTAACTTTTGGATGTATAACAAAACATAACATTGGTCAATAACATTTCCAAATAAGAAGTATTTGGATAATATTTTGTCAAATAATTATTTTAAATATACTGAAAATAGTTTAGAAATCGATTCATAATAATAAGATGACTATATTTTTGAAAATTTAAATTGCATTTTGGTAATGAGAGGAAAGGACGCTAAAAATTGAAGAATCCTTTATATCATGTTTAGCGTCTTAAATTTTTGGGGCCCTTACTTTCCCTCTGAAATCAATCACGATTGACATCTCATGGGACGTCCATGAATTGGATGTGAATTTAGGATGTAACATTGGTCAATAACATTTCGAAATTGGTTCATTCAATGCGAGAAATTATACTAAATGGCATTCTTGGAAGTATTTGGATAATATTTCGGCAAATAATTATTTTAAATTTACCGAAAATAGTTCAGAAATCGATTCATAAAAATAAGAAAATTCATAAAAATAAGAAAATTCATCTTTTTGAAAATATAAATCGCATTTGGTAATAAGATGAAAGAAGGACGCTAAAAATGGAAGGATCCTTTCCATCAAGTTTAGGGTCTTAAATTTTTAGGGCCCTTACTTTCGTGCTGAAATAGTATACTTTTGATATTGAATGGGTTGACTATGAAGAGGATATGGCCTACTTAATTTCGTCAAAGTTTTCCCCACGCGTCCATTTAATACGAGAAATATGATAAAATGTCATTCGCGGAAGTAATTGACGAATAATATCACAAATTATACTTTTATAGCGAAAATTGTTTACAAATTGACTCGTAATAATACGAAATGTAATCTTTGAAACAATAGTAAGCATTTTAGTGTTCAGGAGATAAGAGATGGGTAAAAAGGAAGGATCCTCTCCCAATATTTTAGCGTCATAAATGTTTTGGTCCCTCACTGTCCTTCTTAATTAAAGCACGACTGACATCGCACTGATGAAGGAAAACCGTCCATTGGTCAATCATTTCCCAATGTGTCCAAAAGAGGTGAGAAATATGTTTGAATGTCGACCGCAAGCGCATTGAAGAACAATTAATATTTTAGTGATGAAGGATTCGCTAAATTGAATGTAATAATTTTGATACTTTGCTATTCATTTAAATACAGTGAATCTTTGGAACTTAATCAATAGGTAAATGCACGAAGATTAATCTTTGGAATCGTTTAATACATTTTCGCAATTAGGGTGGATCAGAAGGACACTACAAACGGAAGGATCCTATTCCACAATTTTAGAGTCCTAAATTTTTAAGGAACTAAATGTCATTATGAAAACAATGAACGACAGATTTCGCATATATACTTTCAAGATGAAGAAATAACCGTCCACTGGCCAACTTCTCCCATTGGGTCCAAAATATTCAAGAAACATCGTTTGCCAGTCTCCTTTTCCTTTTGGGTCCATTAAATAGGAGACATATGTTTAAATGTCCGCCCTAGAAGCGGTGAAATATTCGCTGTAATTGAAAGTAATACTTTTTCGAAATTATTGTTTTCAATATGGCTAGGTTCATTTAAAAATTCACTCATTATAATACGAAGAGGATTGTATGTAACCGTCAACAGTGTTTTAGTTACGAGGGTAGAAAAGAAGGGTGCTAAAAATCTAAAGATCCTTCCTCAATTTTTAGCATCCTTCAATTTAGGGTTCTCAATTTTATATTTTCATTTCAGCGCCTGCAAGAAGTAATAATGAAGTTAATATTGTAGTAATAATGGTGCAAAAATATAAATAGGTTAAAAATTCTCAGTAATAAAAAATATAGAACTACATAAGTCATAAACTTGACTCATTTTTTCACGTCGTACGGTGAAAACGCCTTCTCTACAACAGACGTTACTTTCATATGCGATTCTGTAGTAATTACAGCGGTGAGTAATTAATTATATATTCCGTAAATAGTTGAGACAACATAAAAACTACACTTTGTTAGTTTTTTGAGGAAATGATTTGATTATAAACTCCTAATTTACTCAATATTCACCCTCAGTAGCGCAGAAAGATAGACATAGTTTTCTAAAGGTATGTTTAAGATTTTTAATCGAAATAAGATTAAGATTGTTTTGAAAATATCTTACATTTATTATTGTTAATTTCTTTAATGGAAGAATGGTGGTTTAGAGTAGTAATCTATAACTTTCCATTACCACTTTGCCTCCTTCACATTTCCATCCAACGATCATTGCTCTAAAGTAGTACAAAAGGAATTGAACATAAATATTGTTTCTTTCATGCATATAGGTTTCTAAAGAGTCCTGGAGAAAATCAAAGTCTGGTCCATATTTACGTATCTATTTTGAAGTAAAAGTATTATACCATCAAAGTATTATATGTATTCGTACGTTAACATAAATTCGTGTTTTAAATATCAACTTATAAACGAATATCGTAGTTTACAATAAATATAAAGAAATGTTTTTTCACTAAAGACATTTAAAGTCGATTCTAAACTAAAAAAAACTCCAATAAAACAGGGAAGAAGTAGTCTAGGGTCAAAGTATGACCCCTGTGGTACTAATAGGTAGAAGGTAACGTACATTAAAAACTATGGCTGCTATGAGGTTCTTATTTTCACATTATGTTCTCTTCCTAAAAATAAATGAAGGTCAATAAATAAACAAGTGCTGGGACGAACCAATCAGAAATAATGGATGATCAAAATTGATAAGAGGTCAAAATGACCACTCCTGTAATTTTAGTGTTAAAATATTTATTAGGAGTTTTACATTGATTGATTGATTCACAATACGCAATTTACATGTTATTTAAAAATATTACAGTAAAATTGGTTGTAGAATACAAATAGTAACGCTATTATTGACCCGGAAAGAACCCTCAGCCTTTTTGAATGACCTTGCTTTAGTTAAATCTCTCTCTCATTTCTCTCCATCTGTTCCTTCTTCTGGACCTCCTCTCGTACCCTGTGGAGACCCTGAAAAACCAATATTATTGGGTTTATTATTATTATTATTATTATTAACCCTGGGTTATTTCTTCATCTTGAAAGTCTATGCGAAATCTGTCGTTAATTATTTTCATAAGGAAATTTAGGTCCTTAAAAATTTAGGACGCTAAAATTGTGGAATAGGATCCTTACGAAAATCCTGAGACCCTGGTAAAATGTGTCATAGAGCTTTACACATTAGCTTTCCAGTACCTCGAAACTGACGAAACTGGAATGTACGTGGATGTTAATAAACCGACAAAAGAATGGAATTTTTTACTAACCTGTTCTACTACGAGAGAACATAGGATGGAATAATCTCCTGCTATAACAAACAAAAGTCAATAAATAAAGACGATCTAGAACAAACCAAGTTATGGTAATCAGGAAAGAGTACTTGGTAAGTACATTTACCAACTTCTGGCATGTACACATAATTAAAATTTCCCCCCCCTAAAATCTTTTCAACATATGAATTATTCCGTAAATTAGACTCATCAGAAAGAAATAATTGCTTATGTTTGTGCTTATGACTTTTAATAGTTTCATTTTACCATAATGCAACTTCATAAGCCCAGTCGAAATAAAGTAACTCCACTGGTAATAAGTTTACATGTACCTTGCACATAATTAATAACTCGCTGTGATATTTCTCTAAAAACTTATACCTATTCTGATGATCAACAAAAAAAATGGCAATGACTAAAACTAGGATTTTCACTAGCCCAACAAAAACATTCCATTATTCAAATTCCATTGGGATGTACTCACATTAGTCAAAATTGCAGTGTTCTCTTTACTTATATACGTCAAGACACTCTAGGAAGATTTACAAGGTTGATATTTTACAAAGTTTATACTAAACGGTATATCAGATGGCAAAATTGTAAAGGGGTAAAAATGACCCTTCTAGTACTTCTGGTGTTCAATCCCTTAGAACAGCAAGAAGGGGAAGAAAGGAGAAAGGTTATAATCTTTTATAAAAAAATCTACAGGGTCTATCTATAAAGGTACTACAAAGGAAAGTATTTTCACAAAAAATATAAAACTTCATTCTAAAATGACAAATCTCCAATAAAACGGAGAAGAAATAACTTGGGGTCAAAATATGATCCTTGTGGTACTAATATTTAGAAGGTAATTTACATTAAAAACTTTGGCTATTTTGAGGTTCCTATTTTCAAATGATGTTCTTCTACTGAAAATAAATAAAAGTTAATAAATATATAAGAGCTGGGATGAAAAAATTAGAAACCATGGATTGTAAAAGTTGAAAAGGGGTCAAAATGAGCCTTGCTGTACTCCTATCGTGAAAACCCTTAGAGTAGCGAGAAGAGGGAGAAGGGTAGGATAAACCCTGATAGAGTGGAGGAAAGGGACGGAGGACTCAAGGCTGGAAAACTTGATCATCTCCCCACTCGGAGTGTCTGTAGTTCTGCAAACTCCAAGGGTCGCATTTCACGGCCATGGTTGCCCTTCTGGGAAATATCCCCTGCTCTCTCTCCCTCCAAATAAGGATATTTCTTTCCCTGGGAAGGAGGGTAGGTTATATGGGGTTTTCGGGCGATGGGGAGGGGTAGTGGAAGGATGGACGCAAAGATGGTGTAAAGGGAAGACAGTACCCTGAATTCGTAAGGGTTTTTTTTTTGAGAAGTCAATTGGGGGTGTGTGGCTTTGTTTTACATAAGTCAGACGGGAGGTTTAAGTAACCACGTCAACGCGCTCAGACATTCATGGTGGCGAGAATTCGGGGGCTAGCGAGTGGATAATTTGGTGGGCGAAATTAGGGATGGATTCGCAACCGGAAGTGGACGTTCACGTCACGTCCTATCGGTCACCATCTTGAGACGGCCATTTTCAATACACACTAAAATAATTTCTTCACACTTGTTTCACAGCAAGTTCTACGAAGACTATATCTGTTCGAAGAGACGTATTATCTGATTATTTTACATTAGTTTTATATATACGAGTATCAATGTCCATTTATTCTAGCATAAAAGCCGAAAGACTTAACCGATATTGACGTTTGACTCCTTGAAAGATTTCTTACGTATTCGTAAGTGTCATAAGCTATTTATTACGGGAAGGTTACTTCTGGTTCTGATCGGAAGTGGTATGTATTCATGTTTTTTCCACCGATTTTGATGTTTGATCCCTGGTTGAGAAACTCTACACCCGAGAGTGGTCGCTAAGCTACTTATATCACACGCGAGCGGTCGCTACTTAGACTTTTTCTCACACTCAGATGTACACCATTGATATTATCTATCATAGAGCGTTCATTGGCAATATATTACACTATATTTTGATTAAATTTATTTCTCATAATGTTCATTTGAAACAATGATTCCCACATATACACACTATTACTGATACAATCACGTAATCATTGAAACGTTTACGGGTGATGATATCAAGAAAATTTGCTGTTTCAGGGTGAATTATGTGAAATGTTTCCATGTTAGGAATGATAAAAAATTATGCGAATTTCACAAAAGTAGGTTTATTCACGACCGGGGTTTCAACACATTGTGTCATCTTCATCTTTCAACACATTATGTCACCTGAAGATGACCTAATGTGTTGCAACCCGGGTCGTGAATAAACCATCTTTTGTGAAATTCGCATATTTTTTTATCATTCCTAACTGGCGATGATATCGTTGGGTATAAATGAAGAAAATTACAATTCTCAAGAAGAAATATTTATATTATATGAGGACATACTTTCTCATGACTCATATATTTGCATTAAATATATCTGATCTCCACGAAATGGATCAACTTTAATCGCATGTTGCGAAAGTGTAACGCAACTGAGTGATTATATACAAAAACATTTAAAGTCAGTGGTCGCGCGATGAGGAAAAGTCTAAACACCTAATTGTAGCCATGACGATGGTATCATAGACATATGTCATCATTTAGACACAGCTGCTAAACGCTTCATTTATACTTTTATATGAGACGGCAAGGTCAATAGGACAAGAGATATTAAAAGTCAGCTTAAAAGGAAAGGGAACTTATTCTTATAACTCATTGATTACAAAGTGAGCACAAGTTTAAATTTGGTGCGAGAGGGAAAAATTCTCATAGCGCGACCAATTGACTCAGTAAATCGTCAATCAGATCAGTGCCTTTTTGAAATTAATGTTTTATGAAACAATTACTTCTGCCAACTGTGAAGTTTCTGAGAATACGATTTAATTCAAGTATTTTTTATGTTTTCTCATTTATCCAATTTGTCTGAATATTTCCATTGTCATACACTTTCATTTATAATCACTAAAAAGAATGAAGTAAAAAGTATCAATAAAAAACATGACTGCCAATAAATTATATCGTACTAGTAAGAGGAAAACATGGTATTTGACATGAAGGTTATAAGCGTCGCTACCATTAGTTTACCTATCTTTGTTTGATCCTAATGTTTCATTGTCTTGTAAGAGGGCGATGATCAGCTCTTTTTTAAAGGAAGTGCTGGATGTTTGCAGCCCTCAAGCGAAACTTCCTCCCAATCGTGGAATTAAGGATTTGGAATTGAGCGATTTCGTTTCTTCTAATTCTCAACGTTTCTTCGACATTACGGGCATTGATCAAGGCTTTTTGTCAAGAGACCCTGAAGATTGGCTTTGCGATGAAAGGTACCTAAAAGGCAAAAATGTTGTAAAACATATTAAAGTCGTCAATGACACCACCGAAAGGGGTGTGTCCCTTATCAAACATTATCTGTTAAAGAAAAATCTTACCTGTAATGAACGTGAGAGGCAGCATTTGCTACTAGTGGTGCAGAAGCATAGAAGAATGTTTGATAAGTATGGAAAAGAAAAGGTCTAGGTACATGTAAATATTATGTAAACCATTTTTAACAAATTAATAATAAAATAGCTCATTTGAAATAATAATTTTTATCAACATGGATTGTATTTATCCTTTTTAACAACAATTTCTGCAGTAGAATACAGGAGAAAACGGAAAATAGCCCCTGTAAAGTAGGCAAACTGTCCTACATCCTAGCCGAAAATGTTTAAACGCGTTTCGGCAGGGTCAAATATATTGTGCAATCGAGCCGAATTTTTTTGTGGGTCGTTTATACATGAAATTGCACCATAAAATCCGGTCGCCCCACAAACTTTCAAAAAAAAGTATTTTTTGGGCCACCCTAATACTCTATACCGGGTCTAAAGAAGCTCGTTTCAGATGTTTCCCTCTAACACAGTGACGGCTTTGTCGTGACAGCTGGAGACTTGGATTTTTTATCTCCTTTAGATGAAGAGTCATTTGTTGATTTAAGTGGAGTAACTTTATCATTAAGTGGTTGTGTTTTCTTAATAAAAAATAGCAAAACTTTGGTTTTTATGAATTATTTTGGTAACATTCCGGGGCACGTTGCGAAGGCTAGATTCCGAAATGAGGATTTTAAGCTCACTTAAATCAAAGAATCATCTTTCATGTATGCAACAAATTAACAACCATTGATGCTGTTTTCGTATTAAGGCTATAGTAATGTTAAGAGTTCAATCCAGCATTGACAACGGAGTAGACCTTTTCCATTCCCACCCAAAGCATATAATCGTTCCCCACTCCATTTTCGTTAGCGCCACCTACACAGTTTCCCAGTTGGGCTTCTACCACCACACCAGTAGGAAAACACAGGCGGCGGCCGTTGAGGCAGCTTAGAAGTATAGACCCACCTTTAAAACAGTTTTCAATATTTAAAAAGGTATATTACCAATGTAATAGTATTGACAGGCGTTGGAGGTTATCTGAAAATACAACTGTTACCTGATATGCCTTATATCGATGAGAAAATGTTTCTCTTCCATTAAAATGTCCAACGCAGTCAAGGGTTTTTTAGTGTAACACAAAAAATCTATTCAGACACAGTGTCTTGTATAAAAAACAGACAGTAAGAAAAACTGTCTAAAATTAAACTTTTCACTCTGTAAGGTATGTAATTAAATACTCGATTACGAATCTAAAACCTTCATTTCAATACCTTGCTTTCATATTTTTATCGGTCCGGTTTTATTTTCTAGCATTCTTGATTTTTTATTTAATATTATTTTTTGTTTCATTTTATGGAAGAAGGTGACTGTAAAGAGATATATCTCGATGTGCACATTGATACTTGCATAGCATCTTTCGAGATTGTGCGTTACGCAACGGTGTATATCGATATATTTATATGTAAATATCGATACTTGGATCGCATCGTTGGAGATTGTGCTTCTCTCAACGGTTATATCGATATATGTGTTTGTAAATATCGTTACTTGAATCGCATCTTTCGAGATTGTGCGTCACTCAACGGTGTATATCGATATATGTGTATGTGAATATCGATACTTGAATCACATCACAATCGAGATTGTGCGTCACACAACGGTGTTTATCGATATATTTATATGTAAATATCGATACTGGGATCGCATCGTTGGAGATTGTGCGTCACTCAACGGTTATATCGATATATGTGTTTGTAAATATCGATACTTGAATCACATATTTCGAGATTGTGCGTCACTCAACGGTGTATATCGTTATATTTATATGTAAATATCGATACTGGGATCGCATCGTTGGAGATTGTGCGTCACTCAACGGTTATATCGATATATGTGTTTGTAAATATCGATACTTGAATCGCATCTTTCGAGATTGTGCGTCACTCAACGGTGTATATCGATATATGTGTATGTGAATATCGATACTTGAATCGCATCTTTCGTGATGGTGCGGTTAACTAAACCCAACATTTGACGGTTAATTCCAACAAAAAATGAAATTGAAAGGCGAAAGTTAACAATGGGCACTTTCCATTTGCTCAGGTTACTTGCTTTCTTCGGAAATACTAAAGGAAAGTGTGCATGAATTTATCGATGTGGATATCGAAATTTGCGTCGCATCGTTCAATATTATACGTCACTCACCGGTTATTAAAAAACCCAAATAAAAGGTTGAAGTAAACAATATGCGCTTTACATTTGTGCTCAAGTGCGTAGCTTTCTTCGGAATCACTAAATGCGAGTGCGTATCGATATATTTATATATGCACGTCGATACTTGTATCACATCGTTCGATGTTCCAGATACATATGCGCAATAGAATCTGCACACAAACAAAGTGATCTACTTCCACATCCGCAGAATACCATCCAGGATACTTCATACTGTGTGTGGCAGGGGTACAGCTGTCAGAAACATGTATTACGCTTTGTCCTATTAAGGTTAATTAAACTACGAATATTTATACAATACCTGAAGATACTTCTAAATGAGTTAAAACTTCACAACCACGCATGTCACTGAAGTAGTTACATTTATATGGTCAGAATAGAATAGTGTAATACATTTTTCCCAATAGAAAATACACAGAATATAGGCAGCTTACAAATTGCAATTCCAGATGGATATCGACGAATTCCTTTGCCATTCAGTCTCAAGTAACAGTTGGACCGGCACATATTCATGGCGCTATCTCATTTAATCCTGCGGACAAAACTAATCTTGTGTTCAACTTTAGTATATATTTCTCGATATCCAAGCCTGACATGTCTATGGTGTTCTTTAAGCCTATATGCAATAGTTATTTCTGTTTCCCCGACGTAGACTTGACCACATTTGAAAGGAATAATATAGTCACCAGTGGCCATAAGTCAAGTTGGTCTTTTGAAGTTTTTCTGAAGGCTAAAGGTATATTCCATCCCCTGAGAATTCTGGATTTTCTTCTAATGAAGGCCGTGAACATAGAGGGCATAAATGGAGGACATAGCGATCGGTTTAGGGTGGTTCATTTTCGGTTTCCAATGAGGAAGAGTTGAAAGTCCTATTTAAAAGCCAAAGACGTGTGACATTCGCAGTATCCATTTTCCCGTAACGTCTTCTTTAGACGCTTCAATTCATTAGGAAGACTATTGGCATATGCTATTTCCTACTTAGGAATTCACGTAAGTGAGAATACAGAAGATTACGTCAATATTCGTAGTTCCACTCCTCCACCCAAGTGGGCGCCACCGTGTTCGGCTGTCAAGAGGTGATCTCCAGTTTTTTTCCTTGACCTACCAGCTCTTCCCCGTGACTAACTGGCTTTTTACCGTGACTCACCGGCTCTTTCCCGTGACTCACCGGCTCTTTCCCATGACTCACCGGATCTTTCTAATGAATCACCAGCTCTTTCCCGTGACTCACCGGCTCTTTCCAGTGACTCAACGAATCTTTCACGTGACCCACCAGTTCTTTACCGTGACATACCAGCTCTTTCTCGTGACTCACAGGGTCTTTCCCGTGACTTTCCGGCTCTTTCCTGTGACTTACCGGCTCTTTCCCGTGATTCGCCAGCTCTATCCCGTGACTCAAGAGCTCTTTTCCGTGACTCACCGACTCTATCCCGTGACTCACGAGCTCTTTCCCGTGACTTACCAGCTCTTTTCCGTGACATACCAGCTCTATAGCGTGACTTACTTGCCCTTTCCCGTGACTCACCAGATTTTTCCCATGACCCACCGGCTCTCTAGACCCTTCATCCGTATCTTTTGACTCTTGATCCGTTTCCGGTCAGATCCTAAGTCCGCGTCCACACTGCTTTCACGAGGAGCGCTTGGAGCAAACAATTATGCTCGTTGCGGTGTCTCAAGGAGCTATATTCGAAGCGGCCCGATGCGTGAAACTGAACAACTTGGAGCGCATGCGTATTGGGATTGGCGTGTGAAACGGAACGCAACCCCTGTATTTTAGGATATTATTTTTTCATATGACTCAAAAACAGCTGTAGAGTCTCAGATAGGTGGGGCCATCCTAAAATAATTTACACTAAGCATTCGCCATGGAATGAATGAAATAAATTTTCAGATTGCGAGTTGTTTTAAGAGGGTATCCCATATTATATCACCCTATGAAAACCCTGGAAAATCTTCAATTACCTGATAATATTAAAATAATGATCGTAAATTTCCGAAGAAATGTTTTACTGGAGTCTGGAGCAACTAAATGAACCGTAGCTGGGTTGGTTATTCGGGAGTGTCGATAATCCGAAAGGTCGTCATCATATTTCAGATATTTATTCTGAAATACGTCATCAAATTTCAGACAAGATGACGTCCATGGCTCATTTGGCAGTTCTTCGTTCACCGACTGACTGAAAACCGAAGCTTCTGTGTCAACCTGTGAAGCATGTCAGCAGTTACTGTCTTCACAGCCAAAGTTATGCGTGCTATCAATTCCTCGCTGTTAGTAGGCATTGATTATGATTGGCTACTGGACGCAGATTCCAATGATATTGTGTTTCAGCAAGATGGAGCTCCCCCTACATTGGCACCTCTTAGTTTGTTCTCATCTTTATGAGACCTACTCACACAAAGATGGATTGGTCGATCTGCAAGGCATAGACCTCGCCCTTTCATCTGAAGTGACCTCCGAGGTCACCTGATCTCACATCACGTGATTTATTTGTGGGGATATGTCAAGTCTTTGCTGTGCTGTCATTGCCTACTAACAGCTCTAAGGAATTGAAATCACAAAGCATAACTTTGGCTGTGAAGACAGTAACTGCTGACATGCTTCATAGAGTGTGGGAGGTATTTCAATATCGACTTGATGTTGTTCGGGTTACTCAAGGTGGAGGACACGTTGAACATTTGTGATTCTATTTCTATCAACAAAACTAGAGAATGTATCGGTAGTTTTAAGAGGTCGCGCAGCTCTGTAACTCGTACCATTTGAAAAATACAGATCTTTGAAACCGACGCATTCTTTTGTAGTAATCACCCTGTATATTGAAGAAAATACCGATTCTTCTTGCCAGTACAAGATCTATTATCCTTTGAAACCTTCTAGGAGGTACCAGTCGTACTAGATCCGGTCCTCTTATACTGTCGGTATTAGACAACATCTAGTACCAGCAGGCTTAGGCTCATATTGTCAGTCGCTCCTTTTAGGCGACCTCCGCCTTCTTACCCTCCTGAAGGAGGGATTTCATATTGAGAGACGAGAGAAGACCACCTTCGTCTCCTATAGGAGGCGTAGGTGGCCTTCCCATAGAAGGAGACCCTGGGCTATGCTTCTGTGACGAGAAGGCTTCCTTCAACATGGCGGACGAGGTAGAACACGACCTTGAACACGACGACCACCTCGATGATTTCATTTAATATATTTTGGACAATCCTTACGACTACATGCCATTAATCTATCATTTTATGTTCAATTATATTCCTATATTTAATAATTAATCTAGCCTGCAAATCTTTCTCGATTTTCGTAATGCGCTCCATCGTGAACTGACGTCATATTACTCAGCGATTACTTTTCGTTTCTTATTTTTCTTCGTTACGCTTCGCTTTTGTCCGTGCGAGTGAACGGATCAGTCCGTGAACGTAAACAAAAGCTCCTTCTAAGAGAAGGTGAAGGAGACCTACAGAGAAGGACGGTCTCTCGAACTGACTGACGTCCTTTAAGGCGAAGGTCACCTAGGTGAAGGAGCCGATAGAAGGAGCGACTGACAATACGAGCCTTAGTCTTAGGTCTTGTGTTGAATCGTATGTCTTGTGAAACTGGTTTAGCCTTTAAGAGCTGGAGTTAAATGTTTAATAGTCAACCTTTACTGCCGGATTTAATTCTGACTTTTTTTCTTGTTCTTCACACGAAAAACGTTAATATCTCAATAACAACTAAACATAAATTGTTCAAATAAAAATATTTATTTAGCTAAATGTTTAATGTAGCTGTGCATGAAATTTATTAGCCGTAATCAAATATAAAAGGATTTTTAATAACTGTTATTATGGGAACTAAGTTGAAGTAAATAATTTTTAAAAACGTGAAATGACATTTGAAATTTTATATAATTTCCTCTGGTACCACCATAACGCACTTGAAAAAAAGAGGACACCCTCTGAAGAGCGCGGAAACGTTGGTAAGACTGGAGGGAATCTAATCTCGCCCGACAACCCATACTTGTCAACGCTTTTTGTAATCTGGACCGAAAAACTTGCCCCCTTCCATCTAACAACACGTGAAGGGAGGGAACACATCTCGTACGTGTGTCCCTCTGTGTTTGAGTTTCGGTACTATCTCTCTCCCCCTCCCTCCCCTCCTAACTGACTTTTTATCCGTGGGGCGGCGCGGCGGGCAATATTATCTCCTCTTCTCCTCCTGGGGGGGTCGTCACTATCAGATCAACCTCACTCGTTGTATAAGGTGTATCCAACTTAAACCATATCAGCTTCGGCTCAACCATTGCCGTTGCTAGGGACGACGAAACTCCTTACCTGTGCAAGTTTGAAAAAAATTATTATTATTATAGGACGCCACGCCCCCTACCAAACCCGCCTACAGGACCCCCTCAATCTCCTGGTGTTAATTGGGACAAAACAAACACGTGGGGCCCTCTCTTTTGTCTCCATGGATATATAACAGGGAGGAGGGGAGACGCCTATTCGGCCTTGATGATATTCTTCTGACGAAAGGGGCTTATTTCTCAGAGGAGGAGGTTATTTTTCATTACATAGGTGTATTTGTATACACAATCCATTAGTGTGTTTTTTGGAAAAAGTACGTAACGTACGTACTTACTCGCGTATAGTTCGATCAATACTCGCGTCTAGTTCGATATATATACTCGCGTAAAGTTCGAGATATATACTCGCGTATAGTTCGATCAATACTCGCGTCTAGTTCGATATATACACTCGCGTAAAGTTCGAGATATATACTCGCGTATAGTTCGATATATATACTCGCGTATAGTTCGATATATATACTCGTGTATAGTTTGATATATACTCGCGTATAGTTCGATATATATACTCGCGTATAGTTCGATATATATTCGCGTATAGCTCGATATATATACCTACGTAGTTACATACTTATGAGTACACATTTTTATTTAATTACTAAGGTTATTTGTCATATAATGTAACAGTATTTTTGCGACACTAATATTACAATCTTTACATGATGCAGACGCTGAAATAAAACAAAAAAAAACAAAACTAGAATATGGTCTCCATAATGACTGGGGAACTATCTCTCTATCTACTAAAACTAACTTAATAAATTCACATTTATTCCGACGGTTAGGTTAAATTACACGATGAGTAGAGGCTTAACTGACAGTAAGAATAGTCTGTGCCTAGACCTCCCCCCTAGATGAAGACATTGTAATATGTGGAGAGACGATGTATCAGAGTATTTAACAATGGTGAATATCGCCATGGTCTCCACCGACAGCTTTTAAAAATATATATTTTTATCCCATATTGCGTTAAATTGTACAGTAAGAAATTTTATTCTTCTTTTGTTTAACAATAAAAAAAGCATTGAGCTCGGCACAGAGGGTTTGTTTTTTAAATCACAGAGACCTACAGGTGTAAACTCTCCGTTGAATCCCCTTGCTAATGTTGCCAAGGAGATAACAAAAGTTTCATTGTTGAAATCTATACATGTAAAAATAATGCTTGTCCGTATGTTTTTTGATACAAATCTACTGTTTTTTTTACCAATTGTGCTGAAATTTCGCAGAATAATAGTTCAATAGATGAGGAAAGTTATAGGCTATTTTAAAAAGTTATCAGGGTCGTAAAAGGTCCCAAAAAAAAAAGGCTTAACTACGTAGATGGTCTAAGTTACGTATTGGTTTTTTCTGCATTGATTTAATTTTTTTAGCTTTTTTAAATTACCTTTCCTCAAGATAGAGCAATGGTGTTAATTTTTAACAAATGGCTGATAAAAAACTTCATAATTATTTAAATCAATTCAATCAAAGTTTTTTTTCTGAAAAATTTTTTTTTTGCTGCGAAAACGCAATTTTTTTCTCTTTGAAATCAACAATAGAATATTTCCTTGACTACCAGTATTTGGTCTTTTAAACGCATTGTAAATTCATTTTGCTTAGTAGCTGATTAGGTATGCTAACCAAGCATTGGGTTTTGTGTGCAGTCGTTAATTTTTTGTTTTTTTAACTACTTTCACTCAAGATAAGAGAGTTAATTAATGATATTATTTTATCAGATACCCGAATGGAAGGTAACCATGGAAATGTGATCCATAGCAACGCCGGATTATCATATATATTATTACAGAAAGGTCTTTATCTGTCATTCCGTATATATGCTCCGTTAACATACTGCACCTACAGTGATAAATGTGGTATCATTTTAAACGTTGAATCACCGGCTTCAGACGACAAATACAATCTAAATCTCAAATTTCACTATTTACCCATTAATTTGACTTAAAAGTTTCGATAAAATCTCTCTTGCCTGTGGTGTATTCATATGCTTTGTATATTTTTGCAAGAAAACAAGTATAATGAAAGTACTTTATGATATACACATTTTTCTGTATTTAAAACCCAATTACACCGTTTCCTTAACATAATTATTCCCTCAATAGCGTGAAAGTGCGAAATTTTCACACAGATTACCTAGTTTCAACTATTGGTAACTAATTTGGAATATCTTTTAGCCAAAATCATAAGTTTCTGTAAGCGTAGTTGGTAACCTTTTGCAAAAATGAAAATCTGCAATCTGTCTGCTTTCCTTTAGTGTAAATTTCAACCTTGTATCCACAGTGAAAGTAATTATAAGACAGCGAAATAAGAAATCCGTGCACCAATTGAATACTTATCTCACGGGGCTAAAAGTTAAAAAGGGTATGGGTTAGAGACAAACCCCTTCAAATTGTTTCTCTGGGGATAATTGTCACGACATGTATGTACTCCTGCTTAATTTCAACTTCCTAGATCTGCTAGAAGGTTGGTTAACATTTAAAACATCCAAACAAGTGAATACATGAATTTACCATGTTTCGGTCATGTTTCCATGTCAACTTCTTGAAGAATCACTATTCTTGAAGGAATTTGAATAGTTCTCTTTCAATTTTTTATTCAGAGAACCTTTATACTATTCCCTTTCGATAAATCGAAGTTCCTTTAGTCATAGTTATTTTTTAAAATATATAATACGATAGCTATTTACTGTTGAAAAGGTAGAACCCCTTGGAAAGGTTTAAGCGCCCAAGGAAGATGAATTATAAAATGAAATTCCGTTGCACTAATTGCAATAGCTGAATTTGATGCAACTTATTTTTAGTGCACACAATGCTGTAGTGTACAATTGCCCAAGGTCATATTACCTAAAGACTCCAGAAGGAATTGTCTATCATAGAAATCGCCATCACTTGAGGCTAAAAGTTAATAGTTTAAAAAAATATTCATATTGGATGCCTAATTCGACTAACATGGCAGAACCCCTAATAGAGTATATGCACTATTTTTGGAAACTATGTTAAATTTTGCTTTGGTGCGTAAAAACCATAAATCCAAAATTTTACTTTCGTAACTTTCCTACTTTTTAAACAATAAGCGATTTAAAATTATATTTCGAACCTTGGGCAGAAACGGACCGCGGCCATATTGAACCTGTTGTGACGTAATCGCCCTTACTCCACAATCGCTGCCGGGTTTGTTTACATTCGTTCTGTGTTGTATTTACTGCCTTGTGTGTCAAATATCCTTTTTTACAGGCTAAATAGTTCCAAAAATTACCATGTAGATGCCTGATGATATCAATTAAAAATTACTGCGAAAAAGAAGAGCTACGAAGAGTATTGTTTCGTGCCATAATGCAATGTTGCTCAGAAAATCTCCGATCATTAACGCGCCCTCACCCGGAAGATTATTGGAACTTGCATTTGCGAATCCAACTTTTATGATGAGCACCAACGTTTTATTTCAAATATCAAAATTACTTCGAGAAGGAAAATACCATTTCACTCTCAACGCACAGCTACTATAGGCTATTTCGCTTCTGCTAATATGGGAGATGACGTCACACTAAGTTTAGACCTTGGAAATTTCGATGCTAAAACAATGCATATTAAAAGCTATTTATTAAATTAATTAGTTGGAATTATACCTTGGTATTTCGTACGTGGCATTTCGAAACAAAACACTTCTCCACTCCTGAAGGAATTGTCTATCATAGAAATCGCCATCACTTCAGGCTAAAAGGTAATTGATAAAAAAATATTCATTTTGGATGCCTAATTCAACTAGCATGGCAGAACCCCTAATTCCTAGGTCACTGCCAGGAGGTTAAAATGAAAGATAATGTAAGGACAGAGAGAGAGAAGAACAAAAAATAACTACAGCTCACACTGTTAGGTCTCGGTCAGGCCGACTGGTTAAGACACCCTAACAGATACACAGACTTTCCTTGATGTCTTGGGTGTAAAAGGTTTTTAATAGTTGTAATAATGTTTAATGTATGTACTATACTACTTCTAAGGTTGTAATTATTTATGTAATCTAATAGTGTAATTGTTTTGTTTTTTATTTGAGCTCTGATACATTCAGTGTAGTGTTGGCTGTCAGACACAAGTGAATCAATGATTTATGGTGTCTTGAATGAAGGAAGCGAGATGTAATATATGTGTGTCAGTATTGTACATGTGCTGCCACCAATTACTTATTGCAATAACTGAATTCGATCGATAATAATTCAAATTTGTTATCACATTGATTCTATATTTCACACTTTTTTTTGTACAAAGAACTATAAAATATAAGATGTCAGTTTCATTCAAAATTAAATTCACTTTGATAAATATAATGACAACATTTGTCAGTATTACCACAGAGATTACTCTGTGGTATTAGCCATAGTTATAAAACCGAACGTTCAATCATGACAAGATGATTATTATGTCTACTTTAGGACAATACAGGTTTATTATTAACCAGCAGTTGCAAGCATTATATATTACACAATCATTATTGTATAGTGATCGTGCAGTAATTATCGGGAGCATTATTATTCTTTCACATTACAATAAAACTATAAGATTTGATTCAATGTGAAGGTGAACTTCTCCAAAATGCATTGTCGGCTTAGTACTTCACTGTTTTGAACTTTTATATGCGGCGACAGAAATTTATTTCGAAGAAGATAAGCTAAAATATCTAGAAATAGTACGATTCTACATTACAATTGGACTAGAAGACGTCTTTAAATGTGAAGATGAACTTCTCACAAAATGCATTGTTAATTTAAAAGTTCATTTTTTTGAAATTTTATATGGTGGTGGTATATAAACCAAGATTTATAGTTTCACTAAATAATTCTTTGTTAGAGGATGTTTAAAGGATCTTATTCATTAAGAAAGCTCGACTTTTCAACTCTGTCTTACCTCCTTCTACAAACTTAATGGCTGACATTCGTAGTATTTGCTAACCAAGATTTCTAGTTTCACTAAATACTACTTTGTTAGGGCATGTTTAAAAGCTTTAATTCATAAAAAAATCTCGACTTTTCAACTCTGTCTTACCTCCTTCTACAAACCTAATGGCTGACATTCGTAGTATTTGCTAACGAAGATTTCTAGTTTCACTAAATACTTCTTTGTTAGAGCATGTTTAAAAATGTATTAAGAAAGCTCGACTTTTCAACTCTGTCTTACCTCCTTTCTACAAACCTAAAGGCTGACATTCGTACCTAGTATTTGCTTTCGAGTCGAACACAATCTCGCGTATTCGGGATATTTCGGTCGGGTTGGCACGCCTGGGCCATCACATCAGTTCTGCCGTGTGTAAAAGGTGGGGAGGGGGAGGAAGAGAATTGTGGGGTTGGCAGGCTTGAATCCTCCCCAGTAGCCCATCTTTCGGGACGTGTGGGAGGCGGAGGGAATTGAAGGGGGCGGTGTTTTAAGTTGGCCATTCCTAAGCAGGTCAGATATTGAGGAGGGGAGGGGGACGTTACGTCAGAAAGGGGACGGTAGGGGAGTGTCGGAATTGTGATAGCTATGAGAAGGAGGAGGGGGGTGGATGTAATGACTGCGAAAGGCAAGAGGATGAAGGGGAAGGTAGGAAGGAGAAGAAGACTATACGTACGAGGACTGAGAGAAGAGGAAATTTGGGATGAAAACGAGAAGACAGGGAGTTTTTTTCTTTTTTTTTTGAAGGGTAAGAGGAAGTTTTGCAGAGGCCGACGAACGTGCCGGAGCTCGATGAGGATACCGGGGGTTTAATCTCGCATTACGCACTATTCGCATTACGTTCTCTTCGCTTTTCGTGTTTCTCGCACTACGCACTTCTCGCATTACGTACTTTCCACATTACTTTCTCTTCGCTTTTTCGTTCTCCTCGCATTACACACTCCTCGCATAACGTACTTTTCAAATTGCGTACTTTTCGCATTACGTACTTTTCGCATTACTTTCTCTTTGCTTTTTCGTTCTCCTCGCATTACACACTCCTCGCATAACGTACTTTTCAAATTGCGTACTTTTCGCATTACCTACTTTTCGCATTACTTTCTCTTCGCTTTTTCGTTCTCCTCGCATTACACACTCTTCGCATTACGTACTTCTCGCATTACGTTCTTCTAGCAGTCCGTATTTTCCTACGTAATGTACTTCTGCTGCATCTAATCCGCATGGTTTTCCCTCGCCAGAGCTAACCTATGCTACAACTTCAGCATTACGTACTTTTCACATTACTTTCTCTTCGCTTTTCGTTCTCCTCGCATTACACACTCCTCGCATAACGTACTTTTCACATTGCGTCCTTCTCGCATTACGTTCTTCTAGCAGTCCATAATTCCTACATTACGTACTTCTGCTGCATCTAATCCGCACCGCTTTCCCTCGCCAGAGCTAACCTATGCTACAACTTCAGCATTACGTACTTTTCACATTACTTTCTCTTCGATTTTCGTTCTCCTCACATTACACACTCCTCGCATTACGTACTTTTCACATTGCGTCCTTCTCGCATTACGTTCTTCTAGCATTCCGTAATTCCTACAATACGTACTTCTGCTTCATCTAATCCGCACTGCTTTCCATTGCCAGAGCTAATATATGCTACAACTTCAGCATTAAATACTTTACGCATCACGTTCTCTTTGCCTTTCGTGATCTCGAATCTTGAATTACTTATTTCTCGCAGTACGTAATTCCTACATTTACGTACTTAACTACAACCAATCCGAATCACTTTACCTCGCTACAGATATCATATACCAGTAGAGGTGTTTACTTTCTTCCAGATTTCCAAGATTGGGAAGCACTTTTTAAAATCATATATTTGAAGCACGCACTTTATACTGTGGTGAAAATTGGATGATAAGAACTGCAGAACAAAGGAAATTTAGACGCACTGAAAATGCATTATTCAAAGAAAAAATGATATGAAGATAAATTGGACGGTATGTTGAATAACTGAAGAAAGCCTTGATTCATGACGAAGTGTTGAACGATAGTGGTGAGAAGAATATGAACAAAGGTTTGCTGGAGACATCTCTGCCAAATTAAATTCTCTTGAATGCAATCTTGGATTGAGAAATTAATCAATGAAAAAATGATATGAAGATAAATTGGACGGTATGTCGAAAAAACTGAAAAAGATCCATGACGAAGACTTGAACGGTAGTGGTAATAAAAAGATGAAAATGTTTTGCTGGAGACATCTCTGCCAAATTAAATTCTCTTGAATGCAATCTTGGATGGAGAAATTAATGTGCAGAATAACGGAAGAAAAACTAGTCAATATATATAACGCGTCTGGAAATTTATTTTGAGGAAATCACTATATAAGACTCAATGAAAGTATTAAGAAATGGTGTTCAGGATGACATAATTCAGTCTGAGTGGATCCCAAACCATCTTGAGTTCTCGAAACTTACATCTTCTTCTGCTCTTATTGATCTTGCAGACTTCTTTTCTCTTTGTTTGCGTAAAAAATACCGGATATCACGTACATTTATACGCGTTTTCATAGAACAATTAGCTAAATCTGCACTCTATTTGTTTGTGACGCTAGATATGACTGTTTTTAAATCATCATTATCCTTAAACATAATTCATTTCTTTTTTGGATGGTAAGTATACACCTTGATCTTCAATGTTAAGATAGTTTTTAAGAATGAATTCTCATATTTCCAATAGTATCAAAATATATAAACCCCTTGCCGAACTACTTTTAGAGCAATTTTCCTCAAAATGTAAGCTGTTTTACGCATGGGAAAGATTAAGGTTGTGCGCTCCAGAGGGATAAAATATTAAACTAATTAGGAATTTATAACACCTATATTTCGTCAAAAAAACTAACGGTGTGTATATTGCATGTTTCCTCAAATATTTATAAAAAATAATCTATCATTCACCACAGAAATATTTACAGAACCGCAAAAAATCTCCTGTTTTGTAGAGTTTTCAGCTTTACGGCGGTAAAGAATGAGTCAAGTTAGAGACTTATCCAGCATTATTTATATAATTACTGAGTATTTTGGTCATATATAAGTATATATTTGCGCCATTAATATAACAATATTCATTTCATACTTCTTACAGACGCTGAAATCAAAAAATAAAATATGAATATGGTCTCCATTATGACTAGGGAACTATCTCTATCTCAGAACACCTCAAGTATTAGCTCGGTTCATACATTACCGACGACTATGACGTAAGTACCGATTTAGAGAGAGAAAAACAATCAATGCAGGAGTGACGTCATGAACCCTGAGTTAGTGCAAGGATTATGTCTTCTCACAGGACATTTTACGTCTAAAATATAAGCATTAATACTATCACTTCCTTCTCCTAATTTCTTATATCCTATCATTCACTTTGGCTTGCCCAAAACTCCCCTGCTAAGCACCCTTTTGTAAACTTAAGGTTACTTATTACTTAGATGATGTTAGATTTAGATGTAATCTTAAACTGCTCACCTTTCTACCTACAAGAAGGACGGGGATTCCTAAGTTCGATCGATATTTTGTGTCGGTCAAGCAAAAAAGAACAGGATACAGGATTGACCAAGGCGTCGCGATAAATACATCACGGAGATATGAGCGATATATATCGTCCGAGGGTGGATAAATTTTAGCACCTCCTGAAAAAGACCCAAGAAAAAAAGTTTGAGGGTCCAAGTCTTTAAATCGGGAATACCTTGTGGAGGGAAAAAAAGATTATGAAGGCTATTCAGCAAGGAGATAAGGTTGTACTCATTACTTTTTGATATCTAGGGCGTTAATTAGATGCGTTTCGGAGATAATAAGATTTGGGCCTTGTGCAGTAACTTGGAGCTGACTAAACTTTTATTTAAAACGCTCGCGAAACATTTTCGTTAACATTTGGCCGATCATTGTCCGAATTTTGGCCGATTTGATGGACTAGAACCATTACCTTAATCACTATGGCTTACCGATCCTCATTTATGAGTTATATGAACCAAAAGATAAATATGGTGCAAACTTTATGAGTATAGGTCATTTTTTTATTTTTAAACTTTTGCCGACGTTTCGGATGTTTATTCATCCATTTTATGGGCTATAAACAAATGATACATGATGGTAAATGTTTGACAATTCTTTTTTGATTACATAGTGGTCAATTTACAGTCATTAAATATAAAAATACATAGACATAGACATTCAAGATTGTTACCTTTGGGCCGTGCGCACACTTGGCCACTTGTGGTAGCAACTAGTGGCGGCCACAAGTGGCCACCATCAGCTCCTAGACGCGGCCACTAGTGGCAGCCACTAGACGCTCAACCCGTCCACCTGTCACCGCCACTTTTTTCACTGAGTGATTCCATTCCGTAGCCAAATTTCAACAGAGACGAGTCTACTGTCTGAGAATATGGAGCCCCGCTCGATTGCCTGAATGCTTTTTTAGGCCAAATTAGGAATGAATTTCAGGCACAGTTCATTCCAGGCCTCGGTTTTCTTCAAACGATCACTGTACCAGTCCGATTTCAGGTCCCAAATGGCAGGACGTGCTTCAATTTCGGATATAAAGACATCCACATCGAAAGATCACTCCATGTCGAGCAATACACACGCACGATCCACGGAGTACTGGAACAGACTTGAGAAACGCAGAGTGGCTAGCGGCGACAGTGGCCAAGTGTGCGCCCGAAGTCGGCGACCAGTGGCCTCCACAAGTAGCGAGACCCGGCCACAGCCCTAGCCTGTGGCCAGACGCGGCGACACCAATCGCCGAGTGTGCGGAGGTGTGATGTAAATGTACGCAAAGCGTCGGCCGCAGCTTGTCGCGGCCACTAGTGGCTGAGCTGTGGCTGGCGCGAGTGGCCAAGTGTGCGATGGGCCTTAAAGTTTGGTGCTGTTTTACAATTTAAATTTGGTTGCTTGGATATATTTCTTTGTTGAAAAGTTATGTGTCATTTATTAAATTATGATAAATTTTCCTTAGATAAGTAATGTCTGTTCTTTTATTGCAACTTTTTTTATTTCTGGATATATATGATACATTTCTTTGAATAATAAAATCTTTCTTTAAATAAATAAAAACAGAAACCAAACTTTGGTAAAAATCTTGAATGTCTATGTATTTTTATATTTCATGTCTGTAAATTTACAATTATGTAACCAAAACTGAACTGTCAATCATTTAAAATCATACATCATTGTTTATAGCTCTGAATATTGATGATTAAATATCCGAAACGACAGCAAAAGTTTAAAAATAAAAAAATTAATTTACCTAAACTCATGAAGTTTGCACCATATAGATAAAAAGAGGTCGAAAAAAAATACCATTTCAAAAGATAAATGACATTTGACAATTACAATGGCATTCGGTTTCGACAGGGAGAAAAGGAAGAATTATTGTTGTATTGAGAGGGTGAACATTGTAATCCTTGAGTATGCAAATGGTTTATGTTGAATTGGCTGTGTTTTCTATTGAAAAATTTACGAGGAATCATTATTTAACCCAGAGGATACCCTACTCTTGATATTAACCGCTTCTCTGACGCTCCCGAGTATACTCGGGCAAAGTTATACTGATATGCAGGTGGCCTAACTATCTTAAGTTAAGGGGCAACATTAAAAAAATATTGAATATTTCATTGGTTATTTGGAATAAAAAATTAAGTAAAAAATATTCGGATTTGCCTCCGTTTTGTGTTTCTGAATCTGTAATTTTAAAAAATATGACTTTTTGTTACCATTTTTGTAAAAAAAAACGTCATGGAAGTGGTTAAGCTTAACTTTAAACTTCAACTGAACCAACATTAGGTAAGAAATGCGTAGTTACAAAACTATTTTATATTATTAATTTCCACTTACAAAAACACCGTCATTCAATACGAGACATTATTTCAATTACACACTCCATGTTGATAATGATCGAATTTATTTTATAATTATACTGTATGAATACTCAAAGTTGGATTATATATAGCAATGTATTTATACATATAACATATATATAGCAATGTATATATATATATATATATATATAGCAATGTATTTTCAATGACAGGCCGTCAACGTTCATTCACGATGGATATTCATCCTCTATTCCCCCTGCAAGAGGGAAATGTCAATGGCAAACTATTATGGTAAAATTGGATACTAAAGAGACCTGCGCGATACACTGCCCAATTGGCTGTGCGATTATAATTCATTCAACCACATATACTACATCTCTTGTCTTTCCTAGGAACGTTCCAAATTAATTTTCCACCTCTCAGGATGTGCTTTACTTAAACACAAAACTTTTAATCACTCTCAGTTGATTCGTGTTTGGACTTCATATCGTTTCCTGAATGTATTTGCTAATGACATTTGCCCATAACAATGCTATCGGTCGTCAATGGGGTAAGGTGAGCAAAAACGCAACATTCTTGAGCAATTTTATCAATATTTTTTATCAAACATTTCATGAAACCGAACAGCAAGCGAAATTCGCATAAAAGAGAATTTATATTTCCGTTCGTTTTTGCGTTCGTCTTAGCTTTTTTCGATCAGTATTTCTAATTTAAATGTGAAAAACAACAAAAGACTCTAAGCGAACAATTTACTCAACACGTTTACTTATTACTTATTAAGGCGGTTCCGTGTTATTACTGAACTTAAAAGAATTCAATGAAACTTGCTGGAAGCATTAATTTGCTTGTCTTAAAGCTACCATATATATCCAGAAATAAAAAAAGCAATAAAAGAACAGACATTACTTATCTAAGCAAAACTTATCATAATTTAATAAATGACACTTAACTTTTCAACAAAGAAATATAACCTAGCAACCAAATTAAAATTGTAAATAAATAAAAATAGCACCAAACTTCAAAGGTTAAAATGTATGAATGTCTATGTCCATGTATTTTTATATTTAATGTCTGTTAATTTATAATTATGTAACTAAAACAGACTGTCAATCATTTATCATCATACAGAAGATGTTTATAGCCCAAAAGATGGACGAATAAAAAACCGAAACGTCAGCAAAAGTTTAAAAATAAAAAAACAATTTGACCTATACTCATGAAATTTTGCTCCAAATAATAATAATATTTATTTATCCCGTAGAATCAACATTGCAAGCATATTTTACATTTCAAATACATTTTCATAAGCAAACTGAGAACAGATACGAAACAAATAAATTCATGAAAATATAACAATTTGTTGTTTAATCTCAACCTGTCGTGCATACAAAATATAGTGAATGTTAACCTTACTATGAATAATAAAATACATCTGGATTTTCTACGCCAAGTAACAATTTTTTCACATCTTTTCAAAAAGATGTTAACCTATTTGAACCTCTTATATTATCTGACAATTTAAGAAATAATTTTGGCCCTAAATAGATGAATGAGCGGTTGAACAGGGTCAAATTTGGCTTGGGCAAATTATACATTTTTGTAGATCTTAGAATGTGTACATTGGTTTTTTGTCCTTCTTTTGGCTTATTACCACTTCTGAGGAATTACTTCGTTCATTACCACTACTTATAAAGGAAACTGTTATAGTCTTTATTTTGTGGAATTTATCCATTACGGAAGAATTACAACAACTTATGGGAGCCAATAAAAATGTACTTTGTCAATTCTACAAAAGTTAAATTGAACGTACCCAGGTGTCGACAACTTATGTCATTATCGAATCCTGGGTCAGTTCAGTTAAAACTGTGAAGAATTGACAAAGTATATTTTATTTGGTTACCATGAATATTATTTTGAACAATTTGTCCAAAATAATAATGGAAACCGCATTGTAGTCATTGTTCTCAAACTCGCATCTGAGTGCGAAGCATCGTGTTTCATTTGTTATCCCGTTTAATACCTCCCGCGCGTAATAGATGGCGGTAGGAACTGTGTCGTTCTAATTAGATCAGAATATTGAAGAATACTTTTATATAAAACTCTTACCTTTCAAAAAGACACACACAATATGACATTGAATAATAGTAATATTGCATTTAAGAAAACACTTATTTCGAAAGAATTGGAAAGTTTATTTTATTTAAAAAGAAATTATTGAAAAAATCACATGTCTATGTGCAAATAATTACATAAACCGCATTTTAATGCTCGCGTCTCATTGCGGAATGTCACATTGCATTTCTCATCCCATTTAGTAACTCCCGCGTATCATAGATGGCAGTGGGAATCTTCTTGGTCCACTTTTATCAGACTATTGAAGCATAATTCTACATGTAACTATAATCTATCTCAATGATGCTGAGAAAACGGCATTTAATAAAATTATTTTATTTGAAAATACTCTTATTTCGAAAAAAGATGGATTAACTTCATTATTACAGGACGAATTATCGATAAAATCACAACAATTTGTTCAAATATTAATGGAAACAGCATTGTAGTGATCTCAAACTCGCATCTCAGTGCGGAACGTCGTATCGCATTTGTCATCCCGTTTAGTACCTTCCGGGCGTCATAGATGGCAGTGGGAATCGTCTCTGTCTCCCTCCTGCACGCATCCGTGTTCCCAAACTCATCTACTACGCCTCCCCTCCTCCTAAAACCTTCCCCATTGCGCAGACAATCCTAATTCCAACCTGGCTCTCCCCTCCTCCACCAATCGCCTTCTCGCAAGCGACGGCGTTGTATACGAGACAGCCCAATACCATTTCGAACACCGCCGGGCCCGAAACTTGAGCCCTTCGCAGAGGCGTCGGTCTACGTGACGCGGTATAGGAATTGTGACGTAAAGCGGGGGACGACGTAAAGCGGAGGACGGGACCGAGAGGGGGGGGATGAACAGAGGAAGGAAGGGAAAACGCTTCCGTACAGGCGGGGGGAGGGGAAGGAAAAAATACCCCCGTTAATAACGGGTAGGTGGGGGTGAAGATACCCGAATGTAACCCGTTTTGTCGCGGTGGGGTTGGCAATGCTTGGAAACGTTTGTTGTTTATTGCGTAACATCAGAGACGTGAGGGGAGCCTCTAAGATATTATTTTTTCTCTCTTTCTCTCCCTACTCTTTCCTGGAGGAGGAGAAATAAAGAGATGGCACTGGGTAGCGAGGAAAATGACGCCGTAAAATCGAGAGACGTGATGGGTGAAGCACAGGTGGTGAATCCCTCGCGTAACGCGATAATTCGGTACCGGTCCAGTATTGATTATTCCCTCACTGGGGGATGAGACGTTATAAAAGCATGTCGAAGCTCAAATGACGGAATATGTACGGTAAATTGGCTCTAGAAAATAAGATTTTACATAGGTATTGTGGCGGCAGTGCTTGTCAGCGTTGTTGTTATTTTTTATTTATTTAAGTGAAAGTTTATTTTTATTTGAAAGAGGACGGATTTTCCTCTCCCGGATTTTATTTTTTTGTAAGTGTGTTCATTAGTTGTTTTAATTGACTGTAAATGTGGAAGTGCTGTGTTTCAAAAGTGCGCGCCAACCGCACAAAGATGATTACGAGTGATATAGGTGACACTGAAGTGCAAACTACACAATGCAAAATAGGTGGCGCTGTGAGCAAACCACGTGTTCTCCCCACCCCTCTCCCTTCCCACGACATGACAGTGACACAAGCAGCAGACAGACATAAGCAAGCGAGAGCTTGACACAAGCAGACAGACAGAAGCAAGCTGGAGAGCTTGACACAAGCAGACAAGCAGCAAGCACGAGAAGCAAGCTAGATTTTGGCGGTGTGAGAAGCAAGCTGGAGCTTGACGGTGACGCAGAAGCAGTTGACCCCAGAAGGCGTCGGGTTGAACCCCGAAGCCAGATCAAAGGACGGGTCCTGTTGTGTCCAGTCGCCCAGCAGAGAGGTCTGATAAGCGGCCGAGTCTTCTCCTTCTACGAAGCCCTTAGCCTGCAACACTGTGTCGACAACAAAAGTAAGACCGATATTGAGTCGATATACATCTGGAGCGTTCTACTATATATGGCAGCAAAGCATGGACAATAACAGCAGCAGAGAAGTCCAGACTGGAAGCATTTTGAAATGCGGTGCTACCGAAGAATGATGAAGATAAAATGGTGAGTGACAAATGAAGAAGTATTAAGAAGATTGGGAGAAAAGAGATGTCTGCTGAAAACCTTTAAAAGGAGACGGGACAACTTAGTAGGCCACATCTTAAGACACGAAGGCCTGATAAACGCCGTCGTATAGAGGGAAAAGTGAATTCAGGAAGAATGGAAAAGGCAGGCCTCGCATGAGATATATATGTAGAGTTGAAGTTGTGAAAGATGTCAATGAGAGGAGTTGCGTCAATATATGAAGAGGTTGGCAAATAGAAAAATTGAGTGGAGGGCTGCGTGTCAAACCAATCCAATAGGACTGTTGACTGATGCTGATGATGACAGTGGTTGTGACAGAAAATGTCTGTCCGGGGGGTGGGCACTTTTCGAATTCTATGTTACGATTTTGTGTATACCCACCAAACAAATCCTATTAACTTTTAAACTTTAATGCATTTCCAAATAAGCAATGCATGGCTTAATAGAGGAAAAATGGAACAACGTTACGTAAACTTAAACATGAGAACGTGACATCACACGTTGACACAACAAAGTCAACAATATTTTGACGAAATATTATCGATACGAGCCGCTGGAAAAATTAGTTCATATTGACAGCGAGTTCACTTAGGTTATGTATGAGATGTGGTTTAACTAATATTCATTATAACTATAAAACAAATTAAAATGTTGGCAATAATGGAAACGATTGAATAATTATATTCTGATAAAAAGTCCAATTTGGGCTATTTTTTCAACTATTAAAAAAATAGTAATTCAAAATATTATTTTGAATATCAATTTTTTATTTTAAAACCGGATGATGACAGGTTCCGGTACTGATTAGTCATAGTTCGGATCATTGTATGAACATGACATATCAAGGAGCATTGAAGAAGATTCATAGGACGCGAGACGTGAGAAACAGACGGTGCAAAATAAATGAAGAAGGAAATGTCACCAAAAAATCCGGTGACTAATGCGAGTAATGTAATAATTCGGACACGGTCCAAACTCGATAGATCGAACCGCGTATCGTTGGTGCGGGGAAATAATATCGGAGCTTCGGTGAGTCGAATAATCACAATAGTGGAATTGAGACGCCGCCCAGGTGACGGGCTCTTTAGTTTCAAGTACCGATTCGATATCAGTCCACTATCGATAACTCGAACGGAGAATAAATTTACGGATTTATGATGTTTTTTTTTGGGTATTCAAATGTTTTTCAGTGCCGTGTAAGAGGAGGAAGAATTTGGATACCGCGAATATCGCAATAATTCGATATCATTCAGGTCCACAACATTATAACTCTGGAAGTATAACGATGGTGCTGTTTAACACGAGGTATGAATGTCATGATATAACGGAGGGATAATGTTTTAAAGTAACTGGACATGACCCTAACTGAGGAATGGTGTCTAGTTTACATACGTCTTACCGTCGGGGAGGGTTTAAATACGACTAAAGGGAGTCATTATGCCAATACTGTGTACCGTTTTCGTAAACGTAGTCTTAAAGACTTCCGAATGAATACCTTTTGGTGTTAATATTTAATAATCAAAATCACGTCTCAGAAAAACGTCTTTTTCCCTTAAAAAACCTAGTCTCCTCATGAAAAAAAAAATGAAAATCACTAACGGGCTGTTTTAGGTTACGTTTTTTACTTTACGAGTAATTTTCTATGCGTGGTATGACTTGTAAGTTGTAAGATACATTTTTTTGAACGTCCACGAAATCCATTTATACAATATTTTTAATTTTTTTCTTCTATTTCCTATTGAATTCCAAATGAAGACCATGTCTAAGTCATGAAGTATTTTAGGGAGTAATGTCTTTTTTATTAGTGTTTCTTAGTGTCACCTTCTTCGTTGTTGCCTGAATTTATATCGATAAAATCGGTCAACAATTCATTTCTATGGAAGCACATTCCCCCCAAGGCATTAGTTTTATTACCTTATAAAATATCACATTCAAAATATATGGTTAATGTTTCAAATATAGTTTGGATAAGTTTAAGTTTATTAAAATGGCTTTAAGTCATATGCATGCATATACTATGGTCCTTCTAAGCCACATGGCTTATCAGAAGGTTCCTTATGTACTTACAGAGCGGCAAGTTACACAAATATTTGAATTCAGACATTTATTACAAAGATTCGTACATGTTTTAGAATTAGAATGCAAATATTTTGATATAATATTTTATAAATTTGTTTACAAGGATCATTCTACCTTTTAAATTTACACATTTGTATTATTATATTATTATCAGATAAATTAACATAGTTTATAAAACATCAATTGACAGACCTCTCCAATTGGTGTTTTTTATTTTAGCCTTAAATTCTCTAATCGATTCTATATGTTTTAAGTTATTGGGTAAACCATTGAGAATCATTGGTACCTTAACGTTAATTTCATTTTTTCCATAGTTATTTAAAAATATCTAGGTACGTAGTAATTTGTAAATTTTCTCTTTTCCATAAAAACATAAGGTTTTCAATTCAATCATAAAGGATTCTTTTAACGCTTCGTTTTTGTCAAAACATTGTTTTTCGGGTAACAGTTTTACATTTTAAAAGTATTTTTTGTGTAGCATATAATAGAGGGGAGGATGTTGGGTAGGCAAGGTAAGGGAAGAAAGAGAATAAGCTTTATCGATACGGGATGAAGTGGGTCTGTCGGGATATCATATTACTTCATAATGAATAAAAACAATTGGTAATCTTCCACAGATTTATTTCATTGGCACGACGCGTTTCACCACACTGTGGCATAACCATGTGCGAATCATGTGGCATAATCATATATGCACATGATTATGCCACAGTGTGGTTAAACGCGTCGTGCCAAAGAAATAAAACTGGAAGATTATCAATAGTTTTTATTCATTATGAATATCGAGAACTTCCACCATAATCAGCCTGAAACAGTTATATTTATATCATATTACAATGCTTCTATGTTAATGTAAACATTGTGTGTTAAATGAGCCTTAAGGATAACCGTTGAAGGCATGGATATCGGTCAAACAGGGGTTCGTTATACCCCTAATACCCTTATAAAACATCGTATTTTGACCAAATTTCCTTAAACATGCAGCCTTTTACCCTCTGCAGTACCAAATAGTTATTTCAAATAACATACATCATGTTGTTCTAGAAAATATTATGTATAGGAGTAGCCAAACTTGGTGGCACTAGCTTATACAGAGAATGACGTCAGAGACAGGACAGCAGACTAGGGAGGAGGAATGAACATGTTAAGGTTCTCTCTTAAGGCCTACTACTGAGCCTTACGGTACCTCTGCCCTCTCTTCAACGCCCACATTGTTCATAGAGAGGTACCTTTCTATGTCTATGTCCAGTGCTCCACGAGCTGTCGCAGAGGGGTATGGCAGGAGGGTGTTGGAACACAAATAACCATGTGTGAGGTGAGGGAATAGGGAACATGTAGGGGGGAGAAGATATTATTTGGAATACGTGTTAAGATGATAATTAAATGTTCGATACACGCTCTGTTCTAGCGATAATATTCTATCGAAGGTTTTGTACGTAGCTGTTACTTTCGTTAGCTTTCGTTTGGATTGAAATTAACCGGGAGATTATTAACAATAAGTTCAAACTATTAAGACTTTCATTGATCAATATTTATGTATAAATTTGGGTCTGAGAGTCACAGTAATACAAGTGACATCAAGACGAAAAGCGATATTAGAGCATAATTTCGAAGTTGGTACCGCCGGGTACCGTCAGGTAGCTACAGGAAAAAGGAATATAAGTGTTCGACCGTACGGTGCTGCGATCTAGCCGAACACTAAAGCTACTTTACTTTTTGTCATGTCTTACCTAGGAGTAAAGTGATACGGGTGAAACTGGACAATGTTTGTCACTTGTATTACTTTGACTCTCAGGCACTCAATATATAAGTGAAATTTCTTGAGTTTGGGTCATATTCTTATTAATAGTACATTGCCAACTATTTGCCATCTTTGTTGGCATTATCAGGACTTATTATTTACTTATAGAAATAAATTCAAGAATGATAACAGTTCTTTTACTTGTTAAGATATTTTTAAATACACACAGCAAAATAACGTGCCTTTGAATTTAAAAAAAAATCCAACATTACCTCATGAAACAGATGTTCAACTACATATCAGTGGAGTTGGGTTGACAACAATGATATGAGTAAATAAACAATAAACAATATTTTGCAAAAGAGTATACTGCGATCGTTCGTAGTATTTTGACTGTTATAAAAAATCATTCATGTCGTTCACTTTCGATACTAAATATTTTATTCCAATTGATCTGACGCCGAGATTTTCAAGTGTGGACACACGTTCTTGGGAAAACTTAAATCGAAATCTTCTTCTTTTCAGGTGACCTTACCTTTGCGGCCAGCAAAAACAGGAAAGGTAATTCTGTCCTTTTTTTCAACACGTCTTAATATTAGTATTCGCGTTTTCTTACAGGAAAGTTCCTTTGCATTCATGTCTTCATGACCTATCTTTGATTTTTTTAATTCTTCATATACTTCTCTCACGATAGCTTCGTTTTCAAATCAATTCCTTCTAGTGAGCCAATCATTTCGTCTTTTTTTACTCAAAATGATTTGCTTGCAGCATTGAAGTGATAATAATTATTAGTATATTTAGGTTTTTTATCATAGTTTTCTATCGCGCTCAGTATGCTGCGCAGTGACATAATTTATTTCGACTTATCGAAACATATTAACACAAAAATGTATTCGAGTTATGGAATACTGAGATTCCGAGACATAAGACCTCTCGTATTATACACGGATCTTTATCCTTTCAATTTTCTTCCTCTCGTGGATGCTGCAGTACTGAGATATCGCACTCACTACACGGTAGAGTTACGTACGTATGTCGAACTTATTTCAACTTGTCGAATACATATGAACACAAAAATGTTCGAGTTATAGAATTTTGAGAGTCTGAGTTGGTTATGTTGGTGTTGCTATTTGATTATTATCGAGTTTGTACTCCACGATGAATGTGTCTTAGTTACAGTTAACCCTTTGTAAGGGTAGGCCAGGTTTTGTATGAATATCACTTGACTAGTTTCGCTGCAGTGTACCGTCTTAAGAAACGAGTCAGTTTAGGCGTCCTATTTTTTTTGTTTCCATTATAGGTTGTAAATTTATTTCTACATTTCTAAAGATTCTACAGCGAGAAGATATGATATCTCTCGAATTATATGCGGAAACTTATCGTTTATATTTTATTCCTCTCACGGTCGCTGCAGTACAGAGGGATCTCACTCAACTACACGGTAGAGTGACGTCTGTTGAATTCATGTCGACTCTATCGAAGGAAATTAAGAAATGTATTTTCGAGTTATGGAATACTGAGAATCCGATAGTTTCGATACCTCGTGTTATACGCGGATACATATCGTATCTATTTTATTCCTCTTACGGTCGCTGCAGTACAGAGGGATCTCACTCTCTACACGGTAGAGTGTCGTCTGTCGAATTCATGTCGACCTTATCGAAGGAAATAAACAAATGTATATTCGAGTTAAGGAATGCTGAGAGTACGAAAATGTCGATATATCGTGTTATACTCGGATACATATCGTATCTAATTCCTTCTTCTCACGGTCGCTGAATTACAGAGGGATCTCACTCAACTACACGGTAGAGTGACGTCTGTCGAATTGATGTCGCCTTTATCGAAGGAAATAAACAAATCTTTATTCGAGTTATGGAATATCGAGAGTCCGAAAATTTCGATATCTCGTGTTATACGCGGATCCATAACGTATCTATTTTCTTCCTCTCAAGGTCGCTGCAGTACAGAGGTATTTCACTCAACTACACGGTAGAGTGATGTCTGTCGAATTGATGTCGACTTTATCGAAGGAAATTAACAAATGTTTATTCGAGTTATGGAATACTGAGTGTCCGAAAATGTCGATATCTCGTGTTATACGCGGATACATATGGTATCTATTTTCTTCCTTTCACGGTCGCTGCAGGTACAGGAAGGACGCACGCCTGCCAGGCTGTCTCTCAGACTCCTCCTCGTCGACGCTTGCCACTGAGGTTTAAGTTTTCTTTGTATTGATTTTCGCGCTGCATCCTCTGAACAGTGCTTGATACATTGCGCCCAAGGAGTATCCAGCTGGTATCCTCCCTCTATCTCTCTCTCATCTCCTTCTCTCCTATATGCCACATCACACATGTCACGTGTGGAACTAATGAGGATGTTATTTCATTCCAAGAATGATCTATAGAAAGTTACGATTTAATTTTCTCTTGGTTATGTTTCGTTAAAAGTGTAATGGGCGTTATTTAAAAGGTAAGAATGACGCGTAGAAGATCATCAAATGATACATTACGGAAGTAATTACGTCTTTTAATACCCTGTTATTCCAAAATTGGGGACTGTTATATTATACTTCTCTTTCTCTCCAGTCTAAAGACCTCGACTTCATGTGTAACACAACACAGTAGCTATGCTGTTGCTATTTGATTATTTATCGAGTTTGTACACCACGGCGAATGTTTCTTAGTTACAGTTAACCCTTTGTAAAAGTAGTCCTTGTTTTGGATGAATATAACTAGACTAGTTTCACTACAGTGTAGCGTCTTAAGAAACGAGTCAGTTTAAGTATTCTGTTCTTTTTATGTTTCCATCATTTAATGTAAATACATTTCTACACTTGTAAAGATTCTATAGCGTGAAGACAAGGGTCCAAATTAATATATTATTATTTAATACGATGGTTTGCAAAATTCTAATCATAATTAAATCCTTCAACGATGGGGGAAATAGTTGATTTTTGAATTTTCATTGCCACCAATAATACTATACGAAAGAAGAACATTGCCATAATTTCCCAAAGATTATGTTATACATTATTTATACAGTTAAGAAGTGAACAAGACTGACTATGATTGGGTCCATCAGTGTCCTAATAACCACGATATTTCTATAGCTAATCGATTAATATTTGTTAATTGCTATTGAACATGTGTAATCTTATGATTATTTCTTCCGTTCAGAACCATGGTTTATCATATAACTACCGTCTCATACTGAAATTTCCGCATGAGAATTCCCTAGAATAAAATGGAAAAGCAACGGAAAAAATTTAAAATTTGCTCTTTGCGTCTTTCCTAAAGGAAATGCCGTTAAACATTAGTGAACGTTTTCCTTGAAGTTTTTTCTTAAGAAATGAACGACTCCGGTTCAGTATGCAGTGCATAAGGGTGAATGACTATGGGGAAAAAACATAAAATTTAAAAAACAACAAAGAATGAATTATGCACATTTTTATTTGTACAGTCATAGAGATATCACAATGAATTATAACGAGACTTACAAAATTTATTTATCAATAAATAAAAATACATGCAACCATTTTGAAAAAGTCACCTTTGAGAGTCGAGTACATTTCCTGTAAAACAAATTTATATTATAAGCAACTTAAAGAGCAATTTCAAAAAAAATCTCCCCTGGAAAATGCATACCAGTGAAACCATTTTCTAGCGGTATATTTTCTAGGAAAAACGGGGGTTTAATTTTCTTGGTGGTTTTACCACAGGGTCATAGTACTGGTTGATTATAAGTTCCCTTCAGCCTCCTGAACACCACTTAAATATTTCATTCGAGTTAATAGAATGGCATCTGTTAGTTTTAATACACTACAAAATTCATTTGCCAATGTGACCTTAACCGGATTTCATTTTGCGATCGAACAATTGTTAAAATTATTTTTGTCCAAGCGGGTTCTTTTGTTGAATTAGTTTCCAAGGTTTACGTCCATTCTTCTTTGTGTTTATTGAGTTAATTTCGTCATTGGTGGCATGTGTGTTTAATTTGTGTTGTGAAAGTCTTTGTTCCCTGAATAATGAAAGGTCATTTCCATTTAAATTGTGGATTCGTTCCGTCTGATTCTCCGCCAGTAGTTTTGGACGTCATGACTAATAAAATATTCAACGGCAACTAACAAATATTAATCGATAAGATCTAGAAATACCGTGGTTTTTAGGCCACTGATTAACACTATCTTAGTCAGTCTTGTTCATTTCTTAACTTTGTAAATAATGTCTTAGATAATCTTTTGGAAATCACGATAAGGTTCTTCTTTCGTATAGTATTATTGATTGCGATGAATATTCAACAATCGAAAATTTCCTCCATCGTTGAAGGGTTTAAGTAATGATTAAAATTTTGCAGACCATCTTATTAAATAATCATATATTAATTTGGACTGTTGTATGTATGCTGTAGCATCTTTATAAAATGAAGAAATGTGTTTACAATAAATAATGGAAACAGAAAAAGAAAAGGTCTTACAGTTGACAGTCGCATTTAGGTAGACACACATTCTTGAAACACGCAAGCAGATCTTAAATGGGGGAAAAATCGACAGATGAAGCAATTAAAATAAACATTCCCATTTTAAGATGCGAAATTCGCGCCGCTATTGTTTTTTCGAATCTCCCGCCTTTTGTTTCCCCCCTCCTCCCTCTGCCGTCCGACCAATGGGATAAAAGCGGTACAACAATAAGAGAGGAGGGGGTGCTGATGACGGAAGCGGGTGGAAGCGAGGTGGGAAGGGGGGAAAGCAGACCACGAGGTCTATCGTAAATAACGCGTTGCCATGGATACGGAGACATGAATGGCCCATTTGGTCGCGCATGCGCAGGGAGGATATCTCGTGCCCCCCCCCCCCCCCCCTCCCTCCCTCCCCTTAACCCCCTCTCAAATTTCCCCTCAATTCCCCTTCCCCTCCCAACATTTCCCCTCCACTATCACCTTTACGCTTCCAGGGATCCTGTTCCAGTTTCTCCCTTACTATAAACGGTGATCGCGTTCTGGTTTCTCCCAGTCTCTTCTCACCCCTCCCCTCCCCCCTTCCCCTCTCCATTCCCTCCCGCCAAACCCCTCCTCTTCAGAGCCACGTCATAAAAAAAGCAGCAGGGGAGGGGGAGGGTGGGGAAGGTAGGGGAGGTGATACTGATGTCAAATCGAAGTCGGCCAAACACAGACGGACTGACACAAGGAGGGGAGCAAGAAGCAGCTCCTTTCTTTCTTCCTCCAGCTCCACGGTAGGGGAGGGATAGAAAAACGAAAAAGAAAAGGTTTTTTATTTATTTATTCATGTGGCCAGGGCGTCATGGCTACTTTGACGAGTTGAAATCAATCTGTGGAAAACAAATGAACGTTAATGGTACCAATAATTCTCAATGATTTACCCAATAACTTAAAATATTTTGAATCGATTAGAGAACTTAAGGCTAAAATAAAAAAAACACCAATTGGAGAGATCTGTCAATTTATGTTTTATAAACTATGTTAAATTATCTGATAATATTATAATAATACAAATTTGTAAATTTAAAGGTAGAATGATCTTTGTAAATAAACTTATAAAATATCATATTAAAATATTAGTATTCTAATACTACAGCATGTATGATTCTTTTTAGTAAATTTCTGAATTCAAATATTTTTGTAACCTGCCGCTCTGTAAGTAAATAAGGAACCTTCTGATAAGACATGTGGTTCTAGAACGACCTAGTACGTGTATGACTTAAAGACACTTTAATAAATAATAAAATTAATTAAAAAAAAACTGGAAAAATAGCAATGATTTCTCTTCAATCGCCGATCGCGCTCAGCCTGTCAAAATCACACGTGTTGGTAATGTAAGGTTTTTTTAAATACAGAAATGTTTATTTTCCCAAAAAATTTACAAAAAACACACTTTACATCGTAAAATATATGATATTATCCCTTTTTATAACCCTCTAATTGGTTGGCGTGTTTAAATTCACTCCCACGAGTGCTGATGCAATTTTACCGCAAATATAAATTGCATTCCTATATTTAAGGGCAAGATAATTTAATAATAGAAAAGGCTGATTAAGTTGTAACAGTTACATCTTTTATTGTTTGGCACTGAATTTACATTGTTAATCATCTTAGTTCATATCTAAAGTCCTGTTCACCTTCCCATCTCATACATGTTGTCTCTTGACGACAATGCCTCCTACATACATCATTATTACATCACTGGCACACAATCCTTTGACCTGCAATTTTTATGCCACCTGAAAGCATGGCATATCACTGGTTTAGTTGCTTCAGGAACCGGTCCCTTGTTCTTATATTTTCCTACAATTTCTTTTACATCTTTTAGTCAAACGTCGAACTCTCTTCGATGTCACACAGCTACTGAAGCGTCCGGTGGATAATTGATATTCCGTATACATCGGAAATACTCCCTCCTATATCATGAAAAATTGAGAATACCTGGAGACACAGGCATTATATACAAATAGAGTACCAAATGGAGAGGTCAGGAACTAAAATATGCGACATATTGCCGCTGGCGCGGCCACCGGAGGGTTAAATATTTAATGACACAAAAGAAGGCTATCAAAATTACACCATCATGTATACAAAATAGTATCAGTTCCATGATATTTTATTATAATAATGGAACATGAAAATTTTGAACAAGGAACATCAATGTATAAAAAATAGAATTAAGTTTGCAGTTTTAGCAAATAGGTGTATAGTATTGCAGTTTTAGTAAAATAATTGCAATAAATAGTTTTGTAGTTGAGGTCCTGCTAAGCCAAAGCGGCTGTCATGCTGGTGCCTTTAGTTAAAAAATATTTTTATTTTGCTGTGTAGCGTTTTGGACAGTTAAGAGCTTAACAATATTAGCCTATGAGCCACTCTTTTACTGATTTTTTAAGAACAGATATTACCTATTAATATAATGCATTGACAGGAGTAATTCGTTTAACAACCCAGTGACTACATGTGCAAAAGATCTCTTGCCATGGAGGTTAAAATACTTAGGCACAGACAACCTATTTATTCGACGCAGTTGCATGTCAGTATTATTAATCACACATTGCTATAATAATTTGCTGTCAAAGAAGTTGTCACAAATTAACACATATTTTTACAATTCTTTAGTTAAAAATATTTTTTTTTGTAAATGTAAAAAATGTATGTAAAAATAAGAATGATATTATTATAAAGAATTTATTCTTTGACATCCTTTAGATTTAAGAACAACACAGTATTATTATAAGTATTTCGTGCAATGTATTTATAAGGATAGCATAACACAGAATTTATTCCCATAGCATCTTTCACATTTATCAACAACACTATGTTGTCATGGATACTCTGGAGGTTTGAAATGAAATTGGTCATATAATAATGGTTTCTTGACAATCACCAGTTGTACTCAGCCAATAAAATTCTTACTTGTACTGTGGGTAATGTTAAATTAACTATAACATTAGATAGAATTTATTCCTCAACATCTTTCACATTTATCAACAACACAATATTGTCATGTACTTTGGAAGGGTTAAAATCAGAATGGGAAAATAATAATAACTTCTCGCCAATCGCCTGTCATGCTTAGCCAATCATTAAACAGATAAAATATTTCTCCAATGGCCGTAAAATATATGCACCACTCGTCAAAAAAAAAATTAAATACTTACTGTGTTGGTTT
This sequence comes from Pyrrhosoma nymphula, assembly GCA_963573305.1. Taxonomy (NCBI): domain Eukaryota; kingdom Metazoa; phylum Arthropoda; class Insecta; order Odonata; family Coenagrionidae; genus Pyrrhosoma; species Pyrrhosoma nymphula. Next base: position 29,323,376 of record OY754340.1, read on the forward strand.
GCGGGAATGGGGACTCCACAACAGGGACCAACCACAGCCTCTCCACCAGAATACCCTCCTGTGGTAGTTTACGGGAAAATAATTTCCTCGCCAGGGACTACCACAGACACACACACACAACTCAATTGGAATCCTTTGTAGGCTAATGAGACCCAGCTAAGGATTCCTGGGTTATAACCTGGGATCCTTCGGAGAGCTGTAGTGACTCTACTGAGGCTGCCAAGTTATTAACACAACCACACACGCAATCACACAAAAAACACTCACTCCTACACACAGCAGGGCCCCAGATTTCTGGGAGAACAGCTCAAAAAAGAGCGTTGTCAAATAGAAAAACAACAAACAGGGAACGAGGGTGAAATTCGTATACGCGTATTTCGACCACAAAGTGGTCCTCTTCAGCGTGCTGAAGGGAAAAACACTAGCAACACGAGGTTGTAAGTGAATGAAGAGGAGGACAATCCTGCCAATCATAGTCGTAAGTGTATTGCGGGAAATGTATTAAAAATAGTACACAACGTTAGTTTTTTGACGAAATCTAGGAAAGACCTATTTTTTCAATGTTCTCCATCTTGATCGCACAGCCATAATAATAATAATAATAATGGTTTTTATTCCAGATTAGATAAATACAATTATTATTTATACAATGATTTGTCTGGAATATAGGTGCCCCATTGGACAGGTATCTCCGTTTTGGGGTCACCGACTCGACCATCACAGATGAAATACAAAGACAAAAACATAGAATAAGTGTGTTTCAACTACAATCACATAGATGCTGTCATTGGTGCTGGATAATTTAGTGAATAACCCATGGTTTGAAATGTGAAGCAAAAGCAAAGCATTAAGATACAATCGATGAAAGGCTTGTTTGAGCTAACAGAGAATTTTGAGCTTTTTATAACATAAACACCTTTGGCCGTAGTCTGCAGTAGTTATTTTTTTACACTTCTATGTTAGTTAACACTGCGAAAAGAATACAATTTAATATAAAAGGAACAGTGAAAACATGTATCAATCATTATAGCTTTTTTAATTTAATTATTAAACATTCTTCAAAAATAAGTACTTTACAACACTAACAACAATTAAACTGTTATTTACATAGTCATTATAAAAAGGTACAACAAAAATGTATAAGACATTTGCTTTTGTTGTTATTGACATACACTCAATTTGAATTACATACAAGAAAAATTATATAATGGATTAATAAAGACATCTAGGGATGTATTCTGCACAAGTTTCTTATAATTTTTATGTTTGTTAACTTATTGTACAAATAGAATAAATTTTAATCGACAGAAAAGTAGAAATCTTTTTTAATTTTGCTTATAAACATATAAAATAATAATTCTTAGATAACTTTTGCAAGTAAGTGCTTTGCAAGTAAGTGCTCCATATTGTATCCCACATGTAAAACATCTTACAATAATAGGCAAATTGCTCGAAAATTAGTTCTGCAAGGAGTTGATATTTTTATTACATTGAAAAGATGAGTTTTTTAGCAAAGAAAAACTTAAGAGAATAATGCCCGTTTTATAAGAAATTCTGTAGTTCCTCTAGATTATATCGGGCAAAGTTTAACTTTTGTAGCATACCTACTTCTCCTTTTCACAAGGCCACTAACTCCATTTTTTTATTTAAAAACATCTTGTACTCAACACATAATGGTTTAAGTCTACACCATTTTGTAGCTTAAAACATATGGTTCTATAGTATTCACGAATATTATTTTGAAAAAAAAAAAAAAAGATTCGTTTAGTTTCAATATCATTATACTTTTTTGCACACAAGATGTTACACTATTTCTTTTCACTATTTCAAAAAAATTAATTTGTTTTTCTTAGCAACCATAGAATAAGCTTTAGGGTATGTTTAGTGAGATACTTCCCTAGTCATAATGGAGACAATATTCTAATTTTATTATTTGGTTTCAGAGTCTGTAAAGAAGTACTTGCGGTGTAAATATTTATATATTAATGGCGCAAAAACATTAAAAAATAATATACGTCAAAGATTCTCAGTAAATAAAATATATTTCAACATTAGTCATTAACTTGACTCATTTATTCACGCTGTACGGTGAAATCGCCTTCTCTACCCCAGAATGTTCTTTAATTTGCGATTCTGTAAAATGTACTGCGGTGTGTATTTCATTATATATTTTATAAATGGTGGATAAAACATGATAAACGCACACCGTTAGTTTTTTCACAAAATATAACTTTTAATAATTCCTAATTTATTCAATATTCTCCCTCTGGAGCGCACAGAGCCGTAAATTAACCAATGTTTTCAAACATCTTCTATTTGTAGACTAATTTATTTGAAAATTAGTTCGGCAAAAAGGGTTAATGTTTTGATATCATTGGAAAGATGAGATGTTTTTTATTTAAAATTAAGTCAAACTCATAAATTTCTAGGTTAATTGATATCTATTAAGCTCAAATAACCAAAAAAGATGGCTAATTGAAGTTGGTGGCGTTCTGTGACTTGTTATTGGTCTTGAAGGGAGAATATGTTAGGGTTAATTTATTCCCTCAACCTCTTTTTGTGTGATTATGGCTTGTAAATGGTACAATGCATTTTTTGCACATCCTTTCGATCCATAGATACAATTATTTCATTTTGTACATCTTCTTGTTGTATTCCAAATGGAGACCCTTTCCATGTTATGAATAATTTTACTGAATTGTGCCTTTTTTCTTATTGTTAGTATTTCTTGGAAGCTCCTTCTTCGCTTTAGTCTTAAACTTTCTTAATAATAGTTGTATTCATTTCTGTACACGCCCTTCCCCCCAAGACCATAGTTTTCTTGCATTATAAAACGTCTTACTTTCAACACATATGGCTTACGTTTATACAAGGAGGTGGATTAAAACATAAGGTTTAAAGTTCTTGCATTATATTTTATTAAAATTGAAACTATTTTGTCAAAAATATTGTTTATGTGGCTAAGGTTTAGCTTTCCATAGTCTTCCTGTTGCATTTGAAGCGGAGACTGTAAAATTGCCTTTTGAAATATCTGACCGTTAACATATGTGGTTTTAACTTTCATTATTCTGTAGATAAAAACGTAAGGCATTCAGTTGTTTCATAAAGGTTTATTTTAATCGCTTAATTTTTTCTCAAAAAAATTGTTCTTTTTTTGGCAATGGTTTTAGTTTTTGATAGCCTTCCTGTTACATTTCAAGGGAAAACTCATGTCAAGACAGTGCTTCGGCCTGTCACCATGGAAACACTGGTTCCCGATCAGTCACCGAAGTTAAGCATCGTTGGGCTCGGCTCGAGTTTGTCAAGGGGCGATCCTCCGATTCGTCCGAGTGCTTTTGCCCCTGTCTGCACGTGGTAGTCAGTATGTGCGAAATGACCTTAGCCGTCGAAGCTCGTCAAACATAAATACTACTACTGAGAGACCTCACTTTCTCCACCAAAGGATAACATCCTGTTTGTGTTCATTATAATGAAGTTTTGTACTTTTCTACACGTTTATTATTTAAAACACACTAATAGTTTCACCAATTTTATGGCACCAGTTTGTTTACATATATTATATTGTTGTCGTTATTAAATACAACTCTTTTATGCGTGTTTTAAAATTTCTACCGGTTTGACCAATATAAGCTGTATTACATCTGTTGCATTTAATTTTATTTTTATACCCGACTTAAGAAGTTTATCCTGTTTGTCCTTAGGGTTCACTAGAATTTTGGATAGGATTAGTGGTTTGTAAAAAGCGGCATTCAGGGAGCTTGGTAGGTGGTTCGAAATTTTATGTGAAATGTATCCAAAGAAAGGAATAGAGCACCACTTAAAATTTGTCGGTTTAGTTGGCTCTGCGGAAGAAATATGTTTTAGAGCCAATATTTTTCATTTTTTACTAAGTAATTTGTAGACTAAACGTAAATACTTATTCCTTTAATGAGTAAGTTTAGGGAATTGTGGCCATTTTCTTGTTTTTTTTGTGACTCCACCTCCCTTTAAGTCTGATTTCTCTCGATGTAATCTGTCAAAAACAGTTTATCTGTCTTTCACTCCTATCCCCGGGGGCCATGGGCTCGGAATATTGATTCAATATCTCTCCCTCTCTCTTGTGAAATGGAGATTAGGGTCAATGCTCTTTGCGAAAGTGGGCAGCTGTCCCTCAAATGTCACTGAACGCGTGACCTACGATAATCCGGCAAAAGTTAAACCCGGTTGATCGAAATCATCGAATTAAACGTATCTTTGAGATTCGCTGGCTGACTTTCTTCTTTAGCTGACTTAAACATAGACTGTATCATAAGGATTCATTCATCTAAATTACTTCGGCGAGTAATATTACCGACTATTAAACATAAATGTTTTTTTACTTATAAATCTATACACTTCCAATAAAATAAACAAAGTTCCAATCCAAAATTCCAATAAATGTTATCAAAACAAATGTTATGAGTATTGGAGAAGAAGAAAGGGGTGTTAATATCACAGTAAAACGTCAGCGACTAGAGCAAGTAGAATCGGTCAGATACCTCGGTAGCCTGATAAATAATGATGGCAACTCTACTCAGGAAGTCAAGAGAAGAATATACAAGTGAAACACAGCCTTGGAGAAAACAAAAGCTCTTTTAAATGCGAAAAAAATAAATAAAAATAACCCTATAGAAGAGATTTGCCAAATGCTTTGTATGGAGCGTGACCCTATATGGATCAGAAACCTGGACCTATAGGAAAAAAGAAGTTAAATATGTTGAAAGTTTTGAAATGTGGTTATGGAGAAGAATGATGAGAGTGAGGTGATAAGACAAGGTTAGGAATGACCAAGTTTTGGAATGGTTTGATGAGAAAAGGTCGATCATGAGTGCAATAAAAAGAAGGAAGGCAAACTGGGGGATATTTTGTAATCTCACTTTAGTGAGAATACGTCATAAAATGTCACTTTTTCGTAGTTCAACTCCACCACCCAGGCGGCGTGACCATCTTCGGATCTCAAGTGGTGAACTGCCGGTCATGTGCTGGTCTTTTAGACGATTCATCCTCTCTGATCCGTATCTTTCGACTCTTTGATCCGTTTCATTATCTCCGCCTGCCATTAGTTCCATCTCACACATCATACAGAACGTGACAAGGAGCCACCGTCGTTTCCACTTGAAGCTTGAGTTGGAAAATAAACAAGGGCGCGAAAGATACAAACGATTTTAAATCGTATTGTTGTAATTAATTGCTAAACGTGAATAACTTCATAGCATTTTCAACAACTCCAATATATATTGGGCACTTGAAGATATTCTTTGTTTGAAATGCTTATGTTATTATTAGCTTGAATTATATCTGTGTATAGATTTCGTATCAATATTTCCCAAACAATGTTGCTGATACCTTTGTTTTCGTGTGCCTATCCGCCAGAGAATGGAATTCTGTTATTTATACCATAATCTCATAATTATAACAAATATTGCTTTAAAATCTACGTTCATGGTAGATATTTTCCTTGCTTGTGAATCGAACACTAGTTAGATGCAATTAATTTTTTTAAATATTGAGTGATGGCTTACATGTCGCTTGTAGTTTTGACTGTATTTAGATTTTCGTGGTATGTACAGCGTAAGATATCTTCCGTAAGATGTTGAGCCAACTGGGTATTCGCTAGTCTCGGCATCTTTCATTTTGATGTAAGGTATTTGAAGATTCGACAATTCACGAACCGTTCGTGAGCCGATCATTAAGAGAGGGAAACGGATCTCCCGCCTTACCACAAAGAGTCACTAAAAAAGGTGAGATTATAAAATATTCCCCCTGGTTAGGGCACATCATGAGGCATGACTGCCTCCTGAGTAAGATAATGGAATGAAAAGTAAAAGGAAAACGGAAGAAATAAAGAAAAAAATTTGATATGTTGACGGATTTGAGGGATAATAGGAGTTATCAAGAGTTGAAAATGTGGGAACAAAACGAAGAAGTTTGGAGGAGTTCAGCTGGAACCTGTCTCAGGACAGATCTACCTTGATTATGATAATGATGATGATATTTCAGAATTCCATGTCATATTATCAGTTAGTGAACATCTTACGTTTCATCTGTTGTTCAAGTATTATTTGAAGCTTTGAAAATGCAATACATTACATTCCGAAACATTGGCAAAAAGTAACTGTTTTTATTTAACTTGTGACCTGCCATCGATAATACCTCGTCTTTTCCTTAAATGGGGTCGATATGATGAACACCGAATGTAATGAATGACGATAAGAATTCTCAAATCTGTAGATCACCACTTGAAACGTAAAATATTCGTGTACATTTTGGCCGGGCTTGTGATAAAATCTCAACATTTAAGAATGTCCTCCAGTATAGAATATTTCCCCGCGATCGCCCACAGATGGCAGCATCGTCAGCAATCGTGCGGTTCATTAAAATCGTTGATTTTTTTTTACATTTCCGTGAGCTACCCTATCTGGTTAGACCTAAATGATAAACACATTCTCAATTCATTAGCCCAGCCGTGTTAAAACGACATTATTTGCGAAATGATAAGGTTGGACGATTTAATACATTTTTTCCCCGTGTCTGATGACTTAAGGTGACAAAATTAAACGTTAATTATTACGTCATTATGGTGGTTTAAGCGATATAGTTCTCATAGTCATAATGGAGACCATATTCAACTTCTATTTCTTTGATTTCAGCGTCTGTAAGAAGTATGAAATAAATATTGTAATATTAATGGCGCAAAGATATAGTTATAAATGACCAAAATACTTAGTAATTAAATAAATAAAGCTACATAAGTATCTAACTTGACTCATTTTCTCCCGCCGTACGGCTGAAAATCCTTCAAAACAGCAGTTATTTTTCCGATTCTGCAAAAATTACTGTTGTGCGTAATAGATTATTTTTTATAAATAATTGTGAAAATATATAATCTACACACCGACAGTTTTTTGACGAAATCTAGGTGTTATAAATTCCATTTTTCCTTCAATATTCTCCTACTCTGGAGCGCACAGCCATAATCTATCCCATATGTAAAAAACAGCTTATATTTACAATCAAATGGCTCGAAAAGTAGTTCAGCAAGGGGTTAATATATAGGGGTATTCTCTTATAATTGGAAAGATGAGAGTTTTTTCTTTAAAATGAGGCCAAATTCATCAAGTTCTAAGTGAAGTGATGTTTCGCTCAGACTACCTTAAGGGGGACAAGCAGTGAGAGATATTTCCTCCGTTCACTCACAGATGGCAGTTACGTTGGCATTCCTGCAGCGCAATAAATACGTTATTACAATAACTTGTTCGTTTCTCTTTGGCGTATCCGTGGGTCGTTCAAACTGGTTCCTGATTAACGATTAACACCTGCCCTCACATCAGTTATGTTTTGGGATAATTTCACGGATGAAAGGAGCGCATGATTTTTAAAATATTCTTGCGAGTTGTTTTTGAATTTCTTTTTTTTTAATTACGCTTCATTTATTTTCTGATATGGACAATATTATTTGTTTTTTTTATTTCCTCGCTGCTGTCGTATCTCATTGTTTGTCTAGGGAACCTGTCCCAGATAATATTAAATATTTATTCCATTCCATCTATATATTAATTAAAAAATGAATGTTTATCTCTTTGTCTGTATTTTAAACAAATCCGGCGACTTGTTATGAATGACTAGTCATTATAGACTAGTCGTGATTGACTAGTCTTGATAGGTCAGTCGTAATCGATTGGCCTATCAACACTAAGATCATGGTGGGCTATTCGTGGTAAACTAGTCGTAATTTTGTGATCGCAGTTTACTAGGGAGTGACTAGCCGTGATTGACTTTTAGTGACGGAGTAGTCAAGGTTGCCTAGTTTTCAACAGAATGGTCGTGAGTGACTAGTCGTGGGTTATTTGTTGTAATTTACCAATCAATCATGATTATTTATTTTTTATATTTACTTCTTTACATTCACCAAATGTCGTGCTGAAATTTTGCAGACTAATAGTTCAATCACGGGATAAAAAATGTTGACTATTTTAAAAAGATGTTAGGGCCCTAAAAGGTCCCATAAAAAGGGGCCTAAAAGTCCCTTTGGTGGTTTACGCTACGTATTGGGTTATTTGCAGTGGTTTAGGTTTTTGCTTTCTAAAATAACTTCCACTCAAAATAGAGGGTTTGGATTCTGTTACTCAAATGACTCAAAGAATGAGTTTTACAATTAATTCAATCAATTATTATTTATAATTCGTATCATTCTGAAAAACGCACATTTTTATCTGAAGTCAACAGTAGCATATTTTCTCGACAGCCATATTGTGGTCTGCAAAATTTCAGCGCCATCGGACAAAAACTGTAGATTTGTATAAAAAACAAACAGACAAACATTCTTTTTTATATACATAGCTAAGGTGTTCATTTGACTACTATCCAAGGCTTCAAGAATTATCCTAAAGGATCATTAAACACATAATACTTAGATTCGCATAGCAGCATTTTGACATAATTACATCACAGATAAAAAACTCGTAAAAAACGTATAATACTCTAGCCCGATATTGATTTTTATGTTTTTCAGGCGGAGGCCTGGTTTTTGAAGGGTAACACACGTTTTGCTAAGACGTAATTTTTATTATTATTAATGTATACTAACCATTCTTTTTTATAAATAAAAATCTTGGCTTCCCTAGCTGATTACACGTCTGCATGGTATCAGATGACTACAAACTGGTACAAGTGATAATAGCTATCTTTGATATGCTGATTTCAGAACTGTTCTTAGTGTTCTTGTATCACGTACGTTTTTTTAAAGAATGGATCTAATTTAACATCCAAGATGTATTGTTAAGTGCAATATACATATATGTACCAGTGGGTAATTATTTTGCGAGGGATATTTCTCAATACAAGCTAATTGAGCCTTAGGTTGACCAAAGCTAATGAGTCCTAGGTTGGTACAAGTTCTCCTATTGTTGTGTGACCTTGGAAGTGTTATTCATCCTACATTCATTTTCGTTACAAAAATAGTCATTATATTATATGTAGGGGAGGATTTCGACAGGACCCTGGGCACTTAGACCTTCTTGTGCCAACCGCATGCCTGTCCGCCACATGCAGACAGGGGACAAGAGCAGCACGGTGAAGGTATATATGGTCACCCACCCAACAACCGTCCGGGCCCAACATTGCTTAAGTAGCGACTATATTAAGATTAAATTGTTTGTCAAGGGGGGCCTTCGACAGGAGCCAGGGCACTTAGACCTTCTTGGCCCATTGTGCCAACCCCATGCCTGTCTGCCACGTACAGACAGGGAATAAGAGCGCCACGGTGAAGGTATGCATGGTCACTCATGCAACCTCCATCCGGGCCCAACATTGCTTCACTTCGGTGATCTTACGGGAACCGGTGTGTCAATGTTGCTGGGCCCTTGCCGCCAATTGTCATTGCGTGAAGAAATGCTGATATAGTTCGGCTTGGAGTAGTCAAAATCTTGAAACCATAACTCTTATTGTGTATAAAATCCTCACGAGATAGAAAAAAATGGAAGTCAGTTTTAGAATCAGTATAAAAAATTGATTCTGAAACATCTATTTTAAATAAATCATCTGATTGAATGTTTCAAAATGCAGACTGGTGTTTGTTGATATAGTTCGGCTTGGAGTAGTTAAAATCATGAAACCATAATTCTTATTGTGTGTGAAAACCTGAGGAGGTAGAAAAAAATGGAAGAAAGTTTTAGAATCAGCATAAAAATTGATTCAGAAACATCTATTTTTAAATAAATCATCTGACAAAATGTTTAAAATGCAGACTGGTGTTATAGGCTACAACTATCGTCACGTTTCTTGCATTGTTCTTGCCACGTTCAAGCTATATGTATGTTGATGATTGTTCATTACGCTCTGCATTTGTTTCCTTTCTCTTTCCTGCGTCCACTCTCAGACGGCAGCACTGGATCGCAGCATCCGTGCCGTGGCGAGAAGAAAAAACCTCATCTCTTTCCGTCTCTCCCTTACAAACACACACCCACGCAAACGAATTCGACGCTTTTGAAATCCTTCGCAGGAGAGTTCACGGTTCTCCAGAGAACCCTTGCCCCCTTTCCCCCCTCCCCACACCCTTATAGGTCTACCGGTCCCCCCTCCCCGCCTCGTGAGATCACCCTCCTCCCTCCATCCTGGACCACCCCCTACGGAAAACGTTATCTGAACCTGAGCAGTCCTTCCTTGCCTATCTGGCCGGAGAGCGTTATGTGTTCGTCTGTGTGGAGAACTCCAGCTTTCCGTCTCTGAACGTGTTTGTGTGAGGGAGAAGGGGGGGGGACAGGGGGGAGGGGTTCCAGGGGTGCTAAGAGAGGGGGTAAGGGGGTTTAGGAGAGAGCCTGGACCCTCCTGCGAGACAATCAATAGGAGACCGAGGCATTCTTAGGCTCCCAATGATGTCTCCTTGTAATTTACAAGGGGGGAGGGGTTTAAGGGAGTAGGGGGAGTGGTTGGGGTTTTTCAAGGGGGTGGGGAGGGTAAATGGTGGCGTACGGAGGGATGAAAGGCCGGGGGGGGGGTCAGAGGGGTATTCTGAGCATTCTGGGGTGAGCTAGGATTTTGAAGGGGGTTTTGGGAGGAGGAAGATAGGGAGGATGCCGGAGGGTGACGAGGCGGTGATGTGGGGAAGAAAGCAGATGGCGATACGCAAATGACACGTCACGGATGACGAGTCGCGATTGACTTGCCGTGTAAGCGACTAGTCATGAGTGACTAGTCATGGTTGATTGACCTTGATTGACTAGTCTTGAGTGATTGGTTGTGACTTGTCATGAATGAATAGTCATTGTAGACTAATCGTGATTGACTAGTCTTTATAGGCCAGCCATAATCGATTAGTTGAGATTTACTGATCGAATTTTACTAGTCGTGAGCAGCTAGCCGTGATTGACTTGTAGTGATTGAGTGGTCAAGGTCGACTGGTTGCAATCGACTGGTCGTGAGTCACTAGTCGTGAGTGACTGGTTGTAATCAGTAATGAATGACTAGTCATGGTAGGCTATTCGTGGTCAACTAGTCTTGATTTTGTGATCGCAGTCTACTAGTGAGTGTTTAGCCGTGATTGACCTTTAGTGATGGAGTAGTCACGGTTGCCTAGTTTTCAATTGAATGGTCGTGAGTCACTAGTCGTGAATGACTGGTCGTAATCAGTAATGAATGATTAGTCATGGTAGGCTATTCGTGGTCAACTAGTCGTGATTTTGTGATCGCAGTCTACTAGTGAGTGGCTATCCGTGATTGACTTTTAGTGATGGAGTAGTCACGGTTGCCTAGTTTGCAACTGCCTGGTCGTGAGTGGCTAGTCGTGCGTTATTACATGTAATTTACCAATCAATCATGATTATTAACTAATGGCCGAGTCCTGAGTAACTAGTCGTAAGAGACCAGTAGCCAATCGCTTGCCGTGACCTGTTGTATTTTGTTATGGTTGACTGGTTATGATTGAGTGGACGTGATTAACTATTCGTAAAAGGCTACTTGTGATCCTCTAGTCATGAGTGACTAGTCATACTTAGTGGTGAATGATTACTTATGATCAGCTAGTCGTGAATGACGAGTCTTGATTCCTTAGTCGTTATGTACTAATCATGAGTGACTAGTCGTGATTGACTTGTCGTGATTGACTACAAGTTATTAACTTGTAGTAATGGAGTAGTTGTGATTCAATTGTCGTGAGAGACTAGTAGTGAATGACTGGCCTTGATTCCCTTTTCGTGAGTACCTGGTAAATTTTTATTCGTAGTAATCGATCAGTCGTGAGTGAATATTCGTATGTGACCGATTGTATTTGACGTATCGTGATTTACAAGGAATGAATGACTTATGATAAGAACGTTTTGATTGACAACCGCAAATGTCAAGTGACAAGTGAAACACAAGCTAGGAATGAATAATCGTCAATGTCACGTCATCAATGAATATTACAAATTCATTTGTGACCCATTTGGAGTCCCTAGTGAATGTCATTACCACGCTATTGGATGACATAAGTTTTTGATGATGATTAAAATATCACGTCTGACCAGTTATAGTCCAGTAACCGGTCATGGACGACTCGTCATAGATGACACGTCATTGAAGACTAATTTCACCATAAGATCAATGAGAGCATGGAAACCGTCTCCGTGTAGTACGAAGATGAAATCTGATATTTTTACAGAAGAGGTGATGACGTAGGTTTTGAACAGAAGCAGTCATATATATCTATGCAAAATGTATCGATAAAGAAACTATTTTTATTTCACTTAAGTTTAAATTGATCAGAATTATAACCTTGACAATTGTGGATGGCATGGTGATTTGGAAAGGCTGTTGGTGAGGTAAAGACACCATCGGAGCCAAGGGTGAGAGTATACTGACAAGACGGTGATGCACGAATAACATGCCGCGAATGAAAAGTCGTGATATAAGTACTGGTCATGAGTTTCTATGACTACTCGTGACTGACTAGTCGTGACTGTTTAATCGTGACTGTCTAGTCATAAGTTTGGCATGACTGATTTGTGTTAAATGACTTGATTCTATGAATAGTCACTTATCCTTTATAATTAGATTATCTGTCATTAAGCATAACCAGTGATTATTATGCCTGTTGCTCACGGTAAAATTTTATGTAAAACGTTTTATTAAATCGACTAATTTTATAAAAATTAGCTTGCTAACGACAAAACCGTTTTATAAAACATAGTTTTATCAACCGTTTTACGGAACAGGACAGGTTCTATTTCCATAAAACCGTTTTATGCAACAACCAATGAGATGTTCCGCTCATAGCGTTGATAATAATCTCGTATCCATGGGAAACCAAACAAGGAAAACGTATACAAACATGGCTGTAAGAAGTTCATGGAGTACGTTGAGAGGCAGTAATGTCCTTCTTGTTGTTATAAGAATGCGTTAGAGAGCCTTAGCACCGTTGAGTGTTATCAGAAAGTATAAGTAAATAAACAATACATACATAGTTATTAACCTAACAGCCATCCAAAAGAGAGTGCATTTATCACTTCACAGGTTCGCATAGCGTCTCATAGATGGCAGGACATTGCGGTTTTATGAATAGTTTTACCGTTCGAGCAAGCAAAGTACGTCTTACGTACGATTCATAAAAGTTTCAATAAAAATATTTATAAAACTCTTTTTTTGGAAAATTTCTCCGTGAGCAACAGACATTAGTTATGTAGTACCCATGTCGAACTATAAGTGACTTTTTTCTGTGACGCTGACGGAGAAGCGAAGTGTTGTTAGCAGAAAATGGCATGTTACGAATGACTAGACGTTAACGGATAACTATTCATCGATCACTAGTGACTTAGGGATGGACATCGATGATTGATCGAATTGACTCGTGCATGACGTAATTACGGGTCTAGTATGACTTTCTTCTCTAGAAATGTCATGAATGAGTGGCCGAAAGTGTTTGTAATCCGTCACGGATAACAATTGACAAATATAAGAATGTAAAAATAAAAAAATATATAAAACACTTTAGGGTGACCGGGGATGGTTGCAAGAGACATATCGCGACTGAATATTTATTCACTTACATGATGTTATTGAACGCTGGACAACCATTACTTGTAACTGATGGATAGTTATTGATCACCGATAGAGTAAAACATTAAAATGTATGTCAGTACCCGTCTGAACGCCCGTGGTTTCAGTATCTGTTTGTTGAAAAAAATCTTAAACAAATTTTCTCGCGGAAATAGTATATTAATACGTTTTAAAATGCCTTTTTGAATTGTTATGATCACATAAGTATATTTATATTCATCCACGTCTGACATAATTCACTCACATTGACACGTTTGCCAATCAGACTAAATCGTTGGAAGACGTTCAACATATTTTGCCAAAGCCAAAATTATTACGTTAAAAAACGATCGAAATTAGGAGGATATTGCACTTCATAACGAATGGGTTTATTATGTAATTTTATCCATGGAAAATGGGGGCCATAAAAGTTGTGTTAGATATTTTCTGTGGAATTCCACGCCTCGCTAGGCTGACTACATTTTGCAATTGTGTTCAGTAACTTACCGCAATCATTATCGTCGTATACAATTACAAATGTCTGGAATGGTTAAGTTTTCTGATGGTTTTAGAGTATCTTGTAGAATCCATGAAACAAAAGCATTGATAAAGCAACAAAATAGCTGTATATTAAGCTGTGTACTGCATGTTAACATGTCCGTCTACTAATAACTCTACTGGTTCTTGGCGTTGTTCTACACACTGCACATTTGGTCCTTATTGGGGAGATTTATTTGGTTCGACATTTAACTGGGACGAGTCTTACACACACCCTGTACACATGCCACACACACCCTGCTATATAAGTGGATTTCTCGGTATTGCATATAGATGAGAACTTTTAAATAAAGTCATCATGTTAGCGTGAAAGTTCTGGAGGGGAGAGCGTAAAGGTGAGAACATGAGTGTAAATATGGCAACGGAGTTCCCCATACCACCCATGCTGTCAACCTAATATGGAACGCTTTACAGTTAAGTAACATGTTGAACACATCAAGGAATGAGAGTATGCTGCGGGAAGCAGAAATAGCGATTCACAAAAACGTCACAGAACTCATGCAAACGCATTGCAAAGCCAAACATTCACGACATCTGCCGCTTCCTGGACCAATAATTATCATCAGCAGCCGTCCATGGCGGAATTTGAATTGATGAGGCGTACCCCAAGGGTGTAGAATGGGACCCCTTTACTTTCCACTGGCTCCTCCTTTCCCCTTGCGGTGGGCAGGAAAGACGGGTTGAACCCTTATAGTTGCCTCCAATTCGAACGAGCCTATACCTATGTTTGGAGCTTGGGGTCTTTTAGCGCAAGGACTTCTGTTTAGCATTCCAATTCACATTATAAATAATTAATATAGGGCTTTTCCTTTTTCCGGTAAAACATCAGTTTCGGTTAGGACATAGAAGATATTTTAAATTTTCTAATGTTTCCCAAGTTTTTATTATGCATCATCTCGGCTATTTATGAAATCACCACATTAACAGCAAAATAAATTTACATATTGTACAATATGTCGCTAAAACTACGTGCTAATAACATATTTTTAAATCTTATATGTTTATTTGTTTACTGTTTTAATCATATTTTGTGACAGGTTTACTTGTGTTCAGCTATCCAACTCTGTGAATGGAAACCAAAATGTCTTGAGTTTTAGAAATCTTATATTGCGAAAGTAGAAACCTTTGTATCTAGTTTAACTGCCTCCTTTTGGAAATGAAATTTAAAAAAAACTATAATTGGATGAAAACAATCTCCATAAACTGTTGATCATGATTTTTACTGTTTATCTGGTTGGTGTCAAGTGACTAACTGTTACCCGTGCTAAATTTCAAATTGCTAGGTCATCTTGAAGTCTTTCAAACCGGCTGGTCTGTCCGTGAAAGACAGATTTCCGTGAACTATATTAATGCAATTCGATCGATACATATGTATGGATGTTATTAAGTTATAGTTTGGTCCACAACGTTCAGCATCCAGGTCACAACTCCTAGTTTATCTGTCAGAAAAATTCTACTATTGGCAAATCGATGAATACTGAATGATTTTGCCTGCGCCGGATTTCATTATCTACTGGCATACTTATCTTATAGTACGTCCGCGTCAAATCGTTCATGGTACCCTGAAAGGCATTTAATTGGTGTATGGCGGGGGATTTTTCTACAAAAGGCATCAACTTTTTTCTAAAGACACTGCCGTATTAGCTATTGTAATGAATATAGGTTTATATTAAAATAACATCAGCACCGATAAATGGAGAAGTTTGGGGAATCTTTTTTTTAAGTATGTAGTTGTTTATTTATTTCAGGCAGGAATTTCGTTAAAGTTTAACAAAATATTGTGACTTTTCTTCGATTATGGAGAGGAATAATTCCACAAAATCTGTCAGCACTCTGTCGAATATGTTTTCATTTTCTCTACTGATATATCCTAATCCGTCATGTTAAGCAAACCATTTTAATAAATTCTCTCGCGAATCGTAAAAAATAAAATATAAAATGGAGAAGAGCATCCATTGCATGTTTAAAACAAAACGTTGATTACCTTGTAGACCCACGCATATCCTTGTATTACAACTATCCAGAAAGTATGTAGAAATGTATCGCAAGAATAAAGGTTAAAACTCAGAGACATTCTTAGCAGTATAAAACAATTTCCTCGTTGCCAAAGCTTCAATACATAATAAAATATTTGCTTACGAAGTTAAAAGTTATAAAATAATAGAATATCTTCTCTTTTTTCCAGTATTAAGGTGGTTTTTTACATTTCCGTGTGCTACCCTATCTGGTTAGAACTAAATGATAAACACATTCTCAATTCATTAGCCCAGCCGTGTTAAAACGACATTATTTGCGAAATGATAAGGTTGGACGATTTAATACATTTTCTCCCCGTGTCTGATGACTTAAGGTGACAAAATTAAACGTTAATTATTACGTAATTATGGTGGTTTGAGCGATATAGTTCTCATAGTCATAATGGAGACCATATCCAAATTTTATTTTTTTATTTCAGTTTATGTAAGAAGAACGAAATAAATATTGTAGTATTAATGGCACAAATATAAGTATAGTTATATATGACCAAAGTTCTCAGTAATTAAATAAATGAAGCTACAAAAGTCTCTAACTTGACTCATTTTTTCCCGCCGTACGGCTGAAAACCCTTCAAAACAGCAGGTTTTTAAATAGCGATTCTGAAACATTACTGTGGTGAGTAATAAACTAATTTTTATGAATAGTTGATAAAACATGCAATCTTCACACCGTTAGTTTTTTGACGAAATCTAGGTGTTATAAATTCCTATTTCCTTCAATATTCTCCTACTCTGGAGCGCACAGCCATAATCTATCCTAGATGTGAAAATGCTGATATTTACAGGCAAATTGCTCGAAAAATAGATCGGCAGAGGGGTTGATATATTTATATCATTGTAAAGATGAGAGTTGTTTCTTTAAAATGAGGCCAAATTCATCAAAACCTAGGTGAAGTGATTTTTCGCTCAAACTATCTTAAAACCGAAATATGCACCCTTATGCCTAGTTTGGGGAGAATGAAAGATTATACATATCTTAAATTCGTGTTCCATTTTTTTTCAATGCCTCCGGGCGTATAATACTTACGTCCGAGCACAAATAATACTCATTTGAAAAAGGAAGTAACGGCGCATAATATTTAGACGCAATAAATGGAAGAATTTTCAATTAAGTGCGTGAAGTTTTATTATGAAAACCTCAAACACGTTTTTCTAATAAAAAAACCTTTACATTCCCGTTCAACTTTTCTAATTTTTAAAATATATTTTCGAGCTATATGTACCTAAGTTATATATTTTTAAAATTTTGGCGATTGTGTTTTTTTCGTGACGTGAAAGACGTAGTCGTGTTCTGACAACATGAAAATGAAATTGAGTTGAAAACATGGGTGGGGTAGGAAATAACCCAACTAAAAATATCACCATAATTTTCTCGTAGATACTGATCTCAAAACCTATGTCATACAACCTCAGTCAGAACATCTTATTTGAGTATACTCTATGCTTAGTTACGGGTACGTCAAAGATTAAGATTATTGTTAATTTGTGTTTGATTTTTCTTAGTTATCTCTGGACATGTAATACTTACGTCTAAACACCGTTCCTGGAACCCAAGGGGATCAGGGATATCCCTATAGGAGACCTTCTAACTTTTTGCAAGAGTTTTAGGATCTTGAGATATCTATTTAGGATGGCAACGGGCCAGAAGGTATGAGTACATCACGGACTCATTTTCATCGAGCAACATACTTTCAATTCCTCCCATTCCGTTGCAGTAGTCATATTTTGTTAACCGCTTCCCTGACACGCCCGAGTATACTCGGGCAAAGTTATACTGATATGCAGGTGGCCTAATTGTCTCAAGTTAAGGGGCAACATTAAGAAATTATTGAATAATTCATTAGTTATTTGGAATAAAACATTGAGTAAAAAATATTCGGATTTGCCTCCGTTTTATGTTTCTGAATCTGAAATTAAAAAAATGACTTTTTTTACCATTTTTGTAAAAAAACCGGCAGGGAAGTGGTTAAATTGTATTATGTATTAAAGTTCTGCTTGGACAATTTTCTTACGGTGTTTCTTAGCTCCTAGCATTATTAAATACAGTATTTTGATAATAATTATTGTAAATTTTGAATTTGAACCTGATTATTCAACATTCAAAATTAAGCTTTGTTGTTGCAAATTTAATTGTTATGCAATTAATAGCGCTGAATCCGTAGGATGTATTTAAAAAAATAACGAAAAAAATCATTTTTATCAGCCCAAAATACCTGAAAAAATGCACTTGATTTTGCATTTGTAAAGGAGATTATTAGGATTATTAATTTTGGCCAGATGTATTCAGTTTGGACCACTGTGCGTCGCGACGCGTCGTACCGGATGGCAACAGAGCAGAAGGTATGAGTACCTCAGGGGCTCCCTAAGAGTAACTACATCTACCTTTATATTTCTTTACTGTTATTAAGAGTATACTTTTCTAATCTAATCTCATCTAATCTACGTCTGAACACAAGTGCTCATTGGAAAGAGGAAGCAGCGTTGCATAATATGCAGTTGCCATTCACGAAAGAAATTGTAGTTAAATTCGTAAAATTTTACTTTGAGAACTTAAAACACGTTTTTATGAAAAAAAAACCTTTTCCGTTCTCGTTAGACGTTGATTATTTTTTATATTTTGTAGCCATACATCTTAGTCATGCATCTATAAATTTTTGGGGATGGTGTTTTATCTTTTATAAGAAACTAGCGGAAGGTACCCGTTGAAAATCAACGGGTGTGAAAAACGTTGAACTTATTTCGTAATAAAACCACAAAGCTTGAAGAAAAACGGTCAGTGTGGTCATTCGAGGAGTTCGTAACCTATCTTGTATGTTGTGTTCGTTGTAGAAAACACGCAGACCGTTTTCCAGGTGAACGGAGAGATGAGTAGTGACTGTTGATCCTCTTTCATGCATCCAAAAATGGGCCACTCAGACTCATTACTACTTAATTAATAGCACCCAGGTTGATAGATGGTCACCTCGTCCCTACGGTTCTCTTGAGCCGTCTTCTGAGTGATTAACAGCTTTATCGCTTCCCTTGTGTACATAAAATATATGCATTCAACGACTTTATTTAGTTGTGCAATTCAACGTTTATGTATGCGTTGAGTATCTTAATCAGGATTGGATAGTAGGGTACAATCCAGCGGTTAACAGCGTCAACAGGAGGATTTTCAGCAGCAGCCATGTTTTCTTTGACCTATGAATCCTCCATCATCCGGACTGTTCCTTTGGATAAAGGGTAGCCATAATTGTTGGTTCCAGTTGTTAAATAGAAAAATCTATGGTGATTCTAAGTGCACTTGTCGATTTTCATGCACGGATGTCGTTCATTGTGCAGATATTCCGTTCTTCTTTCGGGTAAGAAGCATGTATTGACGTCATTATCATTGCCACCATCTTTAAACAGATTGAAGGTTCGAAACAGATGCGTCTATATTTGAACCAGACTTATAGTTGGTTACCCGTCCGTAGGTTAGGTAAGGATGCAATTTGTGCGGTTCTTAGCGTAACCCGAGAAACACCCTCTAAGAAGATTCTCATGAGATCGCTAGTGGGCATGTCTTTGAGCATCCAAGTGTATCCTTTGTCGTTTTACTTGCAAGGACTCATTTTATCGCAAATAAGAAATTCCTCTTGGTATATAACATTTTTTTAAAGGTTACTATTTTTTCTAGTAGGAATGTTGATGGATGGATGTTTAAGCCCAAGGCGGGGAAACACAGCGGCGAATGAAAGTCTTGAATAGGCAACTCGATGATTGAGTGAATGTAAGTTTACTGCACTTTAACACTTTTTAACATATATAAATAACTCTTATCGTTTATGATGTGGGAATTGGTTAAAAAAAACAGTTCGCAATCGTAATGAGAGGCAGGCGGTTCCACAAAGTGTAATTAATCTGAGTATTAAACGATAATGAACAACGCCGTGTTTGTTGTAGTAACATAGGCATTATTACCATTAGATACTTTTCGTTGCACATAAATATTCTTGCACGTATAATTCCTTTATATGCATCGTTTACTACGTAAGTTTTCTTTCATATACGTGCAGTTCCCCAATGAGAGCTCCTTTGAGAATAATCATTGAAGAGTATACTTGATGTAAATATGCGTTGAATTGATCGATTACCCCCAGAAGCAATTGAAAATATGAACACTTAGTTTTTATCCAAATATTTACTTACTTTACTTTAAGCGACCAGGCCCAGAGGACCGCGCGATGATACAACTAAGGCTTTCCATTCTCTTCTGTCCTCTATGCTATGTTCCGCCAGTTCGGCCAGGTTTCCTAGCTGTTGAAAGTCTTCCCTTACTCCATCTATATCCATCTCTTGCGAGGTCTCCCCACTGGTCTCCTTCCTTCTATTGTCATAGCCATCTTAGGAAATCATTCCCCACTCATTCTAACCACATGTCCATTCCAATCTCCTACTCCTTAACACTCCTATAATATTCGGTTCTTGATACAGATTGTATAATTCTTCATTATGTCGTCTTCTCCATTCTCCTGTTTCTAAATCAAGGACTGGACCGAAAACCTTCCTTAGTACTCTTCTTTCAAATATCGCTAATCGGTTCAGGTCTATTTTCCGTGTGCTCCATAATTGGCATCCATACAAAAGAACGGGACGGATCAGTGTTTTGTATAATCTTATTTTAAGTTCACGGGAAACGCTTCTTGAGCTTAGTATTTTATTAAGTGCATGGAGGCTTCTATTTGCTGTTTGCAGTCTGGATTTTATTTCCGTTTTACTTGAGGAGTTTTCGGTCAAAATGTTACCTAGATATTTAACTTCTTGTACTCTCTTGTAGTCATTATTGCCTATTGTAATGTTTTTATCATGATTTATTCTCCTTCCAACAATTAAATATTCAGTTTTTGAAGGATTGACCAACAATCCCACTTTTCTTGCTACTGCTTCTACTAATTGCATTACTCCTCTTAACTCTGCGTTTGATTCGCCAATGATAACACAGTCATCTGCATATGCTAAAAATGAAATTCTTTTCCTATTCATCATAACACTTCCCAAATCATATTTGTCAATTTCCCTCATTATTTTCTCTATAACAAAATTAAACAAAAAATCCTTTTCCGTTCAACAAAATTGGGCGATATCCTAACATTTGGGCGATAAAAATCGTACATATTGGAAATAAAATGGGCAGTGGATGCCGGACAGTGGGCACGTTTTTGCATGGATGTCTGAGATTCCATTAATGCAATTGTAAAAAACAATTCCTCCTCAAGGCTGTGGTTAATAAGTTGGATAATAAAAAAAACATGAAAATTGGAGAATATTACAAAAGATATAGAACATCTGGTACCAAAAATGATGTAGTTCAACACAAACAAAATATTAATTCATTGATTCTATTTTAAAATTCAACATAAAATTTAAATATTTTTACATAATTTTCCTATTAATAATTTTATAATATAGTTTTCATTCAAGTATTCTACCAGCTGATTGGTAGGTTCTTGGACAGTCCCCATTTGGTATCCCAACCTCATATAAATTGTCTCGTTTTCTCTCCTAAGGACGGCCCGTTATTAGATCCCTCTTCAATTCTTCATATCTTCTACCTCCTCTTATTTCGTCCAGGATTCCTATCCTCCTCCTTCCTCTTCCACGCTTCCCCAGTGTTCTCCCCTCTATCACTCTCTTCAACATGCCCTCTCCTCTCAAAACCTCCTCCATCCATCTCTTCTGTCTTCTCCAAACCTCTGCCACAAGCTTCCTCTCCTCTCCGGCCATATCCAATACCTCCTCGTTCGTCTTTCTCGCCATCCAGCTAACCTTCTCCATCCTTCTCCAAACCCACATCTTTAACTCCTCAAGTCTACGCACATCCTCCCTTCGCAATGACCAAGTTTCCGACCCATATAGCGCCACGCTCCATATAAAAGTTTTCACCAGCCTCTTCTTTACGTCTCTTCTCAGACCCCCCCTCATCAATTCCCTTCTCGTCGAAAATGCATCTTTAGCAAGCGCAATTCTGCATGTGATGTCCTTACCACTAAACCCATTCGCCTCCAAAATACTACCCAGATACGTAAACTGCTCGACCTGCTCTATCTTCTGCCCTCCCACCCTTATATTCAGCCCCGCCTTCTTACTTCTAGCAAATCATATTACTTTCGTTTTCTTGTGATTGATCTTCATCCCATACTTTTCGCACTGCACCTCTAATGCATTCACCATTGACGGCAACCCCTTGGCCGACTGACCAACCAATGCTTGATCATCTTCAAATCTCACTGATTTTATCAGTTCACCTCCTACCTTTATTCCTACCTCCTCCCCCCCATGCCTACCTTACCATTTCTTCTGAATACACGTTAAAAAGCAACGGCGATAGTGGGCACCATTGCCGCACTCCCCGTCCTATCGTGGCCCATCCCGATTCTCCATTGGCTACCCTAACCTGCGCAGTCTGATTCATATACAAATTTCGAATCAGACGCCTTTTCCTCCAATCGACTCCTAATTTCTTCAACACTCCCATTAATTTCGTCCATTCCAACCGATCAAACGCCTTCTCGAAGTCTACGAAGCATGCAAAAACATCCTGCCCATACTCTAGGTTTCTTTCTACTAGCGTCCTCATCACCGCTATAGCGTCTCGCGTTCCCGTCCCTCTCCTAAAACCTTGCATTCATTTGCAATTTGCAATTCATTTGCCTTCTTCTCTAGCCTTCTGTTTAGAATTCTCAGAACTACTTTGGCCGCGTGGGGTATTAAGCTTATTGTCCTCTAGTCTGCACACGTTTTTGCCTTACTCTTCTTTGGAAAAGGAATTAGTACAGTCTTCGCGAAGTCTTCCGGCCACACTCCATCCTCATAAATCCTACGAATAAGCGGAGAAAGTTTTCCTCTTCCGTTCTTCCCCATGCTCTTTAAAAACTAGTTAACATGGAAAAATATGTAATTAATTCTGCACCGTTAAAGTTTTAACGAAATATTTACAAAAAATATCGTAGAATACATTTCTAACAATTATGAATGTCTTTTCTATTGTTATTAGAAATATAAATACAATCGTGCACACTGATCACGCCATTCCCTTTCAGGTTAGGCAACGTCAAAGAACATAGCTGTTGTTGTTAGCCTTACAAAACTGGATTAGTTCCAATTATTTTCTCCGCAATACACATTTTCGTGTTCTTGGTGTAATTGTGACGTATTGGCATGACTCCTTGAGTTTTAGTGTACCTCAAGGAATCATATTCGGTCTATTGATTTACAAAGTGTACATATTCTTTTACTAAATGATCACCGGGTTATAATTTGAGTAGTGTACCTCTATGAAGCGTATAAGGTCTATTATTTTTCAAAGTGTACATATTTTTTTATTTTTAGTAAATTATCACCGGGTTATAATTTTAGAAGTGTACCTCAAGGAATCGTATTAGGTCCATTATTTTTTAAATTGTGTATAATTTTGTTCGTGAGTTAGTAAAATAACGTTTAACTTGAGTAAAATTAATCTTATCTCCTATCCGTTGATACGATTCTGGTACTTGGACTGTGTGGTCATTTTGTTTTATTTTCCAACCTGATAGGAGAAAGAAATATCGTGGAGATTTGGAGTGGGAGACCGTTGGAGGGCTCACAGCATCGTGATTTCACAGGTGGGGAAGTGTTACACAATATTGACGTCTGTGCATGAGGCTTCGGAAGGGTGGGAGGGTTGTCGAATAGGGGGAGGGATGAGGGTGATATTCCCTGTGAGGGGGGTTAGGGAGGGGTATAAGTGGGGGTAGATTCAGGGGGGAGGGAAGGGGAGGTATGGCAAAGGGACATTACGTCGGGAGGTTTGGATGCAAATGAGTTCTTCTGCAGAGAAGAGGGGAGGAAGACAGGGGCGTGGGAGAGAGCGGTAGCCAGGGTACAGGAGGGGTACAGTGGGGGGTGGTTTGAACAGTTGGGTGGGTGTGAGAGATAGAGAGAGACAGAGAGAGTATAGGAGAAGGGGAGTAGTAGGGATATTTCCAAGCCCGCGAAGGCTAAGGGTACGGACCCTTTTTGGGTTTGGTTTCTCCCTCTCTCTCTCATCGCATGGGATGCTGGGCAAAAGGCCTACCTCCCCTCCTCCCCCCTCCCCTCCTCCATTTTCGTAAAAACGCCCCCCGCAAGAACGTGGTGGAGAGGTCAGACACATAAATAAAACGGTTGCCATGACGACGGCCCGAGTGTGTGTTGGGGAAGGAGGGGGTGGGGTGAAGTGAGAAGGAAAGGAAAAAAGAAGAGCAGCGCAATTACGCATGCGCAAACTTTCGGACGTTGGCGCGCGGGTCCCTCTCTGTCTTCTTCTCTCTCCTACAACTGCTATCACCTTCCCCTCCCTCCCTAATTCCCCTCCCCTCCATCCCACGCCCTCCTTCCCCCCCCTCCTCCATCTCTCTCCCGATTCTTCCCGGCATGCCCTTGATGTGAGAATGCCAACGCTCTTTCCATTCCGCGGCGACGACGTGAGTCAAGGTGTGAGTGTGCATGTCTGTGGCTGCGTTCTCCTTTTGGTTGCCGAGTACCTCAAGGTAGAGTATTAGGTCCAAAATGTTTCAAAATATTAACCCTCGATTCTCTCCGGCATGCAACTGATGTGAGAATGCCAACTCTCAAGGTGTGTATCTGTGTGTATGCCTTGGTGCGTCTTCATTTGGTCGCGGAATATCTCAAGGAAGTATTTTAGGTCCACAATGGTACATTATATTATTTCCCATTTCTGAATGAATCACCGAATCAATTTAATATCAAATTGCTGGGGATACTTAGCGCAGTCATTTACCTTCTCAAGGCTTAAAAAATAATACTGCTTATGGTAACATTAAAAGAGAATTATTCTTCAAATTGTAGCAGTATCCATTGAGATAAAGCTCATGCGTTTTTTATCTCTAGGGTATAATAAGTTTTTTTGAGTTAGAGTAGAATATTTGTTTGACGAAACAAACCGTAGAATTCTTCTTACACAATCACTAAAACTCTTTTCTATTTTACAATGACGGTGTGTCTAGGAAATATTACATCAATTTCGTGTCAAATATTGCAAGGAGATGACCAGATAGAGAGAGCTCTTTTGGTACCCTCTTCGCATGCCCTGCTGTGAGAATGACAACGTTATTTCGTTACCGCGATGACGCAAGTCTAGCTATACGTTTGATGCCTTGGACGGTTTTCCTTAAGTTACAGAATACCTTTTCCATTTGGTAGTTTGAACGAAAAATTACTTGACCTAGAATTTGATGAATTTGGCCTCATTTTAAAGAAAAACTCCAATGGTAGCAAAATATCAACCCCTTGCCGAACTACTTTTCGAGAAATTTTCCTGAAAATATAAGCTGTTTTACGTATGGGATAGATTCCACGGCTGTGCGCTCCAGAGTAGAAGAATATTGAAGGAAATAGGAACTTCTAGCTCCTAGATATCGTCAAAATACTAACGGTGGGTAGATTGCATGTTTTCTCAACTATTTAATGTATTACTCACCTCAATAATTTTGACAGAATTGCAAAGAAACCTGCTGTTTAGAAGGGTTTTCAGCCGTACGGCGGGAAAAAATGAGTCAAGTTAGAGACTTATGTAGCTTTATTTATTTATTTACTGAGAATTTTGGTCATACATAACTATATATTTGCGCCATTAATATTACACTATTTATTTTGTACTTCTTACAGACGCTGAAATAAAAAAATTCAAATTTGAATATGGTCTCCATTATGCCTAGGGAACTATCTCTCTCAAATCACCTTAAATTGCAGCCATGGAGTGACTTTTGTGGTAGGTCTAGGAGGTATTGATAAACTTTAGCTTTAATGACTATCTTTCTCATTGTTAATGTAATTTTATCCCTGACGTGTCCAATACAAAAAAGGATATTCTTTGTATTTCTGACCTTGGATGTATAAATATTATTATTGTGGAACTAGGTTTTCCAGAGAAGCTGTTTATGTAAATTAACATGACGACAGTTTCTCCTGCGTTACAGGAGACGTATTCAGGTCCAAGTGATGACATCACTTGGACCTGAATACGCCTCCTGTAACGCAGGAGAAACTGTCGTCATGTTAAGGTGGTTTGAGCGACAGATAGTTCCCTAGTCATAATGGAGACCATATTATAATTTTAATTTTTAATTTCAGCGTCTGTAAGAAGTATGAAAAAATATTGTAATATTAATGACGCAAATATATAGTTATATACGATCAAAATTCGCAGTAATTAAATAAATAAAGCTACATAAGTCTCTAACTTGACTCATTTTTTTCCGTCGTACGGCTGAAAACCCTTCAAAACAGCAGGTTTTTGCGATCCTGTAAAAACTACTGTGCTGGGTAATAGATAATTTTTTATAAATAGTTAAGAAAATGTTCAATCAACCGTTAGTTTTTTGACGAAATCTAGGTGTTAAAAATTCCTATTTCCTTCAAAATTCTCCTACTCTGGAGCGCACAGCCGTAATCTATCCCATATGTAAAACAGCTTACATTTACATGCAAATTGCTCAAAAGGTAGTTTGGAAATAGGTTAATATTTTGATATCATTGGTAAGATGAGAATTTTTTCTTTAAAATGAGGCCAAATTCATCAAATTCCAGGTGAAGTGATTTTTCGCTCAAACTAACTTAATCGACACATGCAGCTGTTCCGGAAATCCTAGCTCCAGCATGATCAGACCCTGTGGAATCCTTCGCTCCAATTATCATTATTAATGTTATATCATGAGGTTTTTGAGTAGAAATGTGGTTAATGAGGAAATTGTTTTTTTAAATACTTTTTTTAGTGCTTAGAACTATTGATGATGGATTCCAGTGTTAGAAACACACAAGTGTGACATACAGCGAAAACTGCACTTTGCGGAATCGTAAAGTGCCGTAAAAATTTTCTGTTGTGGACAAGTTTCCGTCATACACAGGTTTGAAGCACTGCATAGGGATAACATATTCTTTTAGGGAAATCAACTGCATTTTACACAAATAATATCATTTTATTCATGTATTTAAATGCACACATAGACAACATTGCCGTTAGATCGTACAAACAAAGTTATAACTGATGATGGACTGTTTTATTTTCTCGCTGCACATATTTCTTTACTCTTTGCAATTTTTAGTCATTTACCAAACATAGTAGACCAACATCGTTGTTAACGAGACGAAATTTTTTAATTTCTTCCATTCTCTGAACAACCTATTTATAATTGTTAATTTTTGTAGTCACATCCTTTTCTTCTGTTTCTTTTCTTCAATATTGTCCTCCCCATCATCCTCAAGTACCCCTTTTCACATGCTAGGAAATCAGTATTAAAATCACCAAAAAGATTCGCTAAGTTTTCATCTATCTTTGGAAATAAAATCCACATATATTTATATCTAATTCAAATATGTGTGTTTGTTTTTAGTTGAATTCTTTAGAATTTATTTTGTCATTTGTTTCGTAGTTTACATTGGTCCTGTTGCGGTGATAGAGCAGTGACGATGGTGGCCTTTTTTCTCACGTAGGGGGCCACGTTTCCTGACGCGACGTAAACCTATGTTTCCGTATCCGCAAAAAAACTGACAAACACTGGTTCAAGAATGTACAAATTGAACGTACGTACAGTTTTGACAGTACTGCTTATGTAAGGAGTCTTTGCGACCATCACTCCGTTATTTCGTAATCTTAGAATCACTTTCAATACGAATCTAACTTGGAACCATCACATTAATGACATCTGCAATAAGGTTAATGTATCTCTTTATCAGGTAAAATATCAAACGCGTTTTAGGTATGGCGAAACTTGGTGGCACTCACCAGCGGACTTGATTGGTGGACACTGACCGAAAACCAAGCGTTGATGAGTGGGCAATGTTATCGAAGGAGTCTCACAGGGTCCTCTGGAAAAAGGCTTGGCCGCTTCATCCCACATCTCATGACTGATTTCCTCTTATTTGCTTCATGATCTTCACAAGCGAGTGCCACCAAGTTTCACTACCCCTATACTTCCGATCTCGACCCGGAAATTGTTAATTTCCACCTTGATTTTTCCTTCGTTTGAATATTGTTGCTTAGTCTTCAATGACATCCCTCAAGAACTAGACCAAAAACTACAAAGATTACTTAATACTTGTGTCACATTTGTCCTGGACCTTAGGAAAGATGCCCACGTTTCGGGGCACTAATTTAGCCTAGGATGGTTAAAACCTAGTGACAGAAGGAAATACCTTTTGTGAGGGCATTTCTTTTCCCTCTCTTCCAAGAAGAAAGGCCGGAATACCTTCTGTAAATGTTTAAGGTTACGTTTAGATATCACATGCAGGAAATCCCGCTCGGTCTACAATTCTTTATACCACCCTACACCACGAACCAATGTGTATTCTATTTATTTCCTAATTACTGCGTCTAAATACTGGAATTCCCTGCCCCTACATCTTAAAACATTGGGATCCTCACACACATTCATATATAAACTGTATCAAATCCTGCTTAACAGATGATCTTGGTAATATATTATATCATATCCTGCCTTGTATATCTCAATGTAACTTTCTGGTTGTGTTTCTCCATTATAAACCAAGGCCCTATTTTTATTACTTTTTTGTAATTCTTGTCAATATTTTTGGAATCTGTTACCTACGTATAAAATATATCAATGTTACATATGTCCGTTCGCATTGTAAAATTTTGTATGTGCTCTATGGGTGATACTCGGAGCAGAATAAATAAATATTCTATTCTATTAAGTTACCTTCTTAAATTTAGCACCGTGTTGTAAGTGGTCGACCATGTGATTTTGAGGTGAGAACACGAGTGTAAACTTGGCAACGGCGTTCTCCATACCACCATATTCTTTCAACCTAATGTGGAACGCTTTATAGTTAACTTACATGCTGAGCATGACAAGGAACGATTATTATGCTTAGGGAAGCAGAAAAACGTCACAGAACTCATGCAAACGCATTGCAAAGCTAGACATTCATGACATCTGCCGATTCGTGGTCCAATAATTATCACCAGCAGGTGTCAATGGGGAATTGAATTGATTGGGCGTACCCCAGGGGTGTAGCATGGGACCATAAATATTTAACGCCACATATTTTAAATATGAAGAAAGTAATTCAATTAAAATTGAAAGATATCTTCAAAAATCACAGTAGAATTACATCTACGCTTGACTTTTGTGGTGCGAATAGGTAGAAATTTTCAACACTGGGTCATGTGGTAATCCCGTTTAAATGTTAACGACTTCTTTGTTCCTGAAGAAGAACTTCTATGCTTTCGTCATGTATTTTGTGCTTGCTATAAATAGGTTCACTCGCAATCTCCTCAACAAAAGTTGAACTCTTCTAAGAGGCCGAAAAAGGAGCTGTTTTTCTCAGAAGTCTCCTATTATATTCTAATGAATCTCGGTTTTAATGAAAATCCAATATTTACTCACGTTTTTTAAAGTAAACCTGACCTCTTAGGTAGGCTTTATCAACGAATAGTCCTGCTTTTCAGAATTATATGCTAAGTGCAAAAATCCTTTTTATCACAAACGCACTAAGCTCATAAAAGATAAGAAAAATTACGTTTGAGAAAAAAATGAAGAAAAATGATTTCTTTCGACTGTCTGAATAAATTATGATTTCTGAGGCACTTAACAAAGCTTTAAGTTTCGTTTGGCATACATTAAAATCACTATCACAATCTTATTATTATGTTGTCAGTACATCTTGTCTATTTACTTTTTTCCGCTGCCCTGAACGGATACAATTATCATGATCATAACTTAATCTAAATAGATTGAAGGGTTGTTGTTTTAAGCAACAACCCTTATTTGAAGCCACATTTAATGATCTAATTTTAATCCAGCCAAAAATACATAGCCAGAATTGTTATTTGTTACTGTAGGTTCGCTTGTATGAAATCTTACAAGGTAAAAATAGTATGATGTAACTATAGCAAATGGATATTCATGGCTGAAAGCATATGATGTTAACTCTTTTATACCAAGATTGGACATGTCTCTTCCACCAGTGAAATAAGTTAAGCTCAACTTGCGAGAATCAGTATTATAAGCAAGACCTGCATTTGTGTAATATGTGATATTCGTCTCAGGATTCCGTTTTTTACCTGATTTACCGATATTACTTACTTTATTTACCGCAATAAAATTTGCTACGTTTGCATAAACCGAGAGTTATAATGTTTAGAATACTGAGGGGCTGGTATTTACTTTAAAAGTGTAAGCTTTTTTGTATATTTATACTCAAATATTTATTCTTTGTTATAATGGTACAGTGTATGTCCTATATGTTTAAACAAGTTTAATCGGCTTAAAAGATTGTGTTGGAACTTTTAGAATCGATGGAGGACTTCGTGTGAATACATGGGTGTTATGTGATTTTATCATTTCAATTTGTTCTTTGAAGTGTACCCCTTCCGACCCTTTTCTCGGCATCCCAACTTGTTAAGGGATTAGTGGGACATTAAAGAAATTATGAAAATTGGTTTATAGGCGTAATTGTTAAAAATAAATATGACAATATTTTTCTAGTAATTTTCTGTTTGGTTTGATAGTAAATACCAAATAAATCCGTTGATAACTGAGCCGGGTGCGAACATAAGACAACTAACTTTTGAGACAACCCTTAACTCATTGAGCGAGCAATCGGAAGAAAGGGTCGTATGTACCTCAATGCGGTGGTATGCCATCCCTTAAGGAGCGTGGGGAGTGGTTAGGGTAAAAAGGGTTCTATTCCCAAATGTCCACCGCTGGAAAGAAAGAGTTCGGGTCATAATTCAATATGAAAGGGCTGAGGGTAAACAGAGAGGGTCAAACGTCCAAGAACGTTTTTCCCGCAGTTGTCGGTACACACGTACATGTACATTTCCCGCAGCCTAAGGGTTAAATATATCTACGTCCTTCCGCAATTGGTCTCCCCAAAGCAGTCTTGTCTTCTGCCTCGTGTTAACATTATCTGCCACCATCTTGAGTGAAGAGGTCATGTCCCCCTAGCTCACATATTCAGCCCGTCTACTCTTAAAATCTAGGCAATGATGTCAGTCTCTTGGTATAGCTCCCTTAAATCAGTATAGGCTTGTATTCTCCTGGTGCCTTTGGTCACATATTGGGCCAGATATAGTGCGTAGGATTCTGTTTTTTCAAACGCAAATAATTTATTTCCTGACTAATTGCTTTGTGCCCAAATTTCAGACCAATATATAACCACAGGTACCTACGTAAGATTTTACTCTTGTTAGAGTCATTTTGTGGATTCTTTTGATAGAACGCCACTCTTCATTTGTTTTTGGAGAGACCAGTAACAACTATTTCATTGTAGAGTTCTTATTTTTATTTTTCCGTTTCTTTTTCTATTAACCCGCCATTGGTCGCGCTATGAGATTTTGTCTCAGACACAAAATTTAAACTTGTGCTCACTTTGTAATCAATGAGTTATAAGAATAAGTTCCCTTTCCTTTTAAGCTGACTTTTCTTATCTCCTGTCCTATTATTGACCTTGCCGTCTCATATAAAAGTATAAATGAAGCGTTTAGCAGCTGTGTAATAATGATATATGTCTATGATACCGTCATGGCTGCAATTAGGTGTTTAGACTTTTCCTCATCGCGCGACCACTGACGTTAATAGTGATTTTGTATATAATCACTCAGTTGCGTTACACTTTTACAACATGCGGACAAAGTTGATTCATTTCGTGGAGATCAGATATTTTAATTCAAATTTAATGGTTAATAAGAATGTATGTCCTCATATAATATAAATATTTCTTCTTGAGAATGGTAATTTTATTCATTGATACCCAATGATATCATCGCCAGTAAACGTTGCAATGATTACGTAATTGTGTCAGTATTTGTGTATATGTGTGAATCATTGTTTCAAATGAACATTTAGAGAAATAAAATAAATCTAAATATAGTGTAATATATATTGCCAATAAACGCTCTATGATTGATATTATCAATGGTGTACATCTGAGTGTGAGAAAAAGTCTCACACGCGACCGCTCACGTGATAAGTAGCTTAGCGACCACTCCCGGTTTAAAAATCTCGATCGAAATATGGTTTGTGATTCATTTGTAGTTAGTATGTGTTCCACATCGTGATAGACCAGTGTCGCTGGCGTCTTATATTTGGGTCAAGCCCATTTTGGCACTCCTCCATAGTGCAGCGACAGCGTTGTTGTCTTCACTCATTGTTGACTTTATTCCTCAACAATTAATGTATTGTATTTATGGACCACATATAAATAACCTCTTCTTTTAACGTATTGAGTTTTGTTCAAAAAATAATTATTTTTTCCCTTTTTTTCATCTCTTCTTTTCTTCCTCACTGCCTAATAAGAAATAGTATAATAATAATGTAAGTAAAAAAAAGAGGAAAATGGAATTTTTATTTGACCAAAACTCAATAAGTTAAAGGAATAGGTTATTCCTAAACAACAATCGTTAAGAAATATTCTCACATATTGCCCAGTGAGGCTTGGTTTAAAAGTATGGTAAATGCAAACCACAGGATAATATAGCCGTATGGCTAACTGGAGATGAACATGGAACAAGGGTTTTTTTGTTATAACCAATCAGACTGTTGTTTTTGTTTTGTTTGGCATAGTCAAATGGGGTAAACGCGGTTAATTCGGTTTTCATGCAAATACAATATTTAAATAGGAGCTTTAAAACCGGACCTAAGATTAAAATCGTCACCGGAGCTATTGTCAGTTACCCGGAGTTATTTTTGTTATTGGTAGAATGAGTGAAATATCGCTCCATCTAGAATGTGCTAAATTTGACTTCATCTTCATGAAATTAAACAATATTTTTTTAACGATATCTTCAAAAAGGCTCATGTTACATTACAAATGCAATGTAATTGAGGGCCTTGTATTTATGAAATATGTGTTTGGTCCAATTCCCACAAAAATTTTACAAATGCAAATATTTTAAACATTAATTTTACACGAAAAAAGTCTTTCCATTCATTTTCATTTAAAATTTCACTGATAATTTTTCAAAGATTTATCCATAAAAAAGTGACAATATTTGAATTAAAAATGTATGCAACGTAAAAAAAGCTATAAACTATAGAATTAGGTAATATATATATATATATATATATATATATATATATATATATATATATATATACACACATAAAAAAACATGATTTTGTTTAAAAAAAAATCTGAAAAAATATTAGAAATTAAATTAGAGATGTCGCAACTGACCTTCAATAAGCAAAACGTGATTATTTGTGACTAAAACTAAGCTATGCAACCAACATCTGTGATGCAAAAGACCTTTCATCTGAAACACACAAGTCCTAATCGCAACCTGTGATTTCAAAGCCAATGGTCAACAAATTGTTGTAAAGGTCGAGGCAAGGGTCGCTCAGTCAAAGTAATACAAGTGACATCAACACGAAGACGATAAAAGTGCATCTTTTAAGAGTTGGTACTGCCGGGTACTTGTCAGGTAGCTACAGGAATAGGAATACAATTGTTCCAAAGTAAGTTTGGGTCATATTCTTAATAATAGTACATTGTCAAATATTTGTCATCTTCTTTGGCATTATAAGCACTTATTATATACATATAGAAATATATTCAAGAATTATAACAGTTCTTTTACTTTCTTGTTAGGATATTTTTTAATATACACAGCAAAATAACGTGCCTTTGAATTTTAAAAAAATTCCAACATAAACTCATGAAACAGATGTTCAACTCCATGGCAGTAGAGTTGGGTTGACAACAATGATATGAGTAAATACACAATATTTTGCAAAAAAATATCTCCAGGGACTTTTTCAAAGAGACGATACGAATAAAACACCGATGCATGTAATATGAGAAAGGACAGCGACAAAGTAAGAATAAGTCAATGGTTCCTAAATATTATATTCCCGCTCTGTTCTAGCGGAGATCACTAACCAGTTTGCAGGAAGGAGTTTTTGTACGTTAGCCGTCAGTTTAGGATTCTGTTAGGATCGAACTTAACCCAGGGATAGATTGAATTCTAATCATATTCTGCAATGTGTTCAGGCATTATCAATGTTCATTCTCATTTTTTTATTGTTCATATTTTAATGTATCCACAAATAATTTTTGTAAAGAGATTTGTGATTTGCAGCACAGGGTCTGATTTTTGTTGTTTTCTACATGGATAAAGTTTTGTTGAACATAGAAAACCCTATATTTCGCCTAGAAACGCCTATATTTCGTCAAAAAACTAGCGGTGTGTATTTTGTGTGTTTCATCAACTATTTATAAATATATGTAACCAATTAATAACCGTAGTAATTTGTACAGTTTCGCATATAAAAACCTTCCTTTGTAGAGAAGGCGTTTCCGCCGTACTGCGTGAAAAAATGAGTCACATTAGAAACTTATTCGGTGGATATATTTATAAAATTACCGAGAATATTTGTCATACTATGTAACTATATTTTTGCGCCATTACTATTACAATGTTTACTTCATAATAACTTATTGCAGGCGCTGAAATAAAAAACAATACTCGAATATGGTCTCCATTATGACTAGGGACGTATCTAGCTGAAAATAACCTTAAAAACATCCTGTGCGTTCAAACCCTTTGCTTACCCTCATGTGTTTCCACCGGAATAGGGTTCGTATCCTGGGTTGATTCCTCCTTTTCTCCACACCCTCGAACACTCACCCCCTGCCATACGCTCCCTACTCCCCCACGTTTAACCGCGAAACCCTGAAAGCCACAGGGATCCCGGTCTCTCGGCGCGGGCGACGTCATCACTTGTCATTAATGACGTCAGTAATTACGTCATTAAGGCGACTGGCTCGTAAAGTCGGCAGTATGACCGCCACCAGCGGGTGTGTATTACTCTTCAATTGCACTCTGCGCATGTGCTAAAACGTACCAGACTTCGTGTACTCTATTAACCAGGACCACAGGTTAAAGCGTGTTCAAGTTGCTTCAACTTAAGTAAAGCTTAATTAGTGAAAAGAAATAATTATTTTTGCAGTTTTTCACTTAAAAATTAACCAAGTTGTATGTGGACGTTAAACACATGCATTCGACTTTAATGTATATTAATCATTGTCAAGCAACTGATCGGGTAATATACAACGCATATATGCATTTCGAAGAACATGGTTCAGTTATTCTAACCATTTTGTCGTTGAAATACCTTCCTCACGGTTAACTGGAAAACATCTAGGTGAAGAAGCCAGTTTAAATTTGACAGGGATAAACATATTCAAGCGCTGTTGCGTAGAATTTAAATACTTATATTATTACGTAAGAAAGACGTGAAAGACTTAGTCATTTTCGTATAAAGTGATTCATAATTTGATTCCTTTAATTCATAAGTGTGAAAGAATACAGGGTTTTTAATTACCTTAATTTTTCTATATCATCATAATAAAACATTGTATATCCTGTTGGTGTAAGGCATAATATCGTTTAAAGCTAATGAAATACGCACCAAGAAGGTTGAATTCGCCAGTACAAGGTACTGCAAGCCTCGGAAACAATGAAAAAATTGCCTGGCAACGGAAATAAAGAAAATATCTAAATTTGCGTTCATTTTGCGTTGAAAAAAACTTCAAATAATTCAGTTTATCGATCAATACAGAAAAATCGGTTGAAAATATCGGTTGAATCGGTCCAAGAATGAAACTTTTCCTCAGTTGTCGGAGTTTTCAACTATTATTTTTTAAACAAATTGTTGTTATGTTTATATCAGCCAAATTTGCCGGAGACAAAACAACTTTCAATTCGAAAATTTTCACAGTTACAGCTTTCATTTGTAAACAATTTGTTGATAGGGTTATATCTGATACGTTTGCCGGAGACGAGACGAATATCATCTTGAACATTGTGGAACAGACTTTCAACTTGCACCTTAAAAAGAATTTGATGTTAATGTTGCTTCAACTGTAAACAAAATAGTTTTCTATAAAATAAATACTATCTTACTTATATACGATCAGATATGTTTTATATTAGTACTTTAGGATACAAATGTATGAACTTGATACTCCATTCTGTCGTTGGTTATAAAGGAAGCAATCGGGGTCATTCAATGCATTTTTCCTATTGGCTAATTATCGAGTCGTCTGTTGTTTGTATCATCCGGGTGACGTCATGCGTAGAACTAACTCGTTTTGGTCACAAAAACGTCGCACCATTGTAAATATCATTTTATTATTTACTTTTATCTACTTAAACATTGTAAGAATGTTTTTACGCTTAGTTAAGCTCGGACGTAGTAAATTATAAATGCTTACTTTGATTCAATAACCTATATGTTTGAAGGAGCATTGACTACTATCGCCGCAAAAAAGGTAGAACGCTGAACTTTAAGCATTCGTGCGAAATTCCGCTGGGGCTCCAAAGAGCCGTGTAATATATCGTTTTACTCCTCGTGTATTTGGCTACAAAATTCATTCATTGAAAAGTGATTAAACGTAAACGGTTAGCTCCTACGGTCGAAAGAGTGAAGAAAAACACGCAAAAAACTAGGAGAACGGCGAAACGGTCGTCTTCTTCATCTCGTCACGGCCAAAATATTTAATTGGTTACTTCATTATTTTTTTACGAAGACGACGACATCTCCGCATTACAAATATACTTTTAAAATTTTATTTTATCCATTCTTTGATTTTTTAAATGGCCGAAAGCTAGATTTCAATTCCCGAGGTGTGGAAAAGTATATGAATATCGAAATTACGTATGCTTTATGGAAAAAATATTGCAAAACTTCACATGTAAAGAAATTTTTATATTCTTCCCCTTACTTGCCGCGGAGCGATTTTCTTCTTTGTCGTTTATTTTAAGTAAGGGGAAGAAAATAAAAATTTCCTTACATGTGAAGTTTTGCAATATTTTTTCCATAAAGCATACGTAATTTCGATATTCATATACTTTTCCACACCTCGGGAATTGAAATCTAGCTTTCGGCCATTTAAATAATGAAAGAATGAGTAGAATAAAATTTTAAAAGTATATTTGTAATGCGGAGATGTCGTCGTCTTCGTAAAAAAATAATGAAGTGAACCAATTAAATATTTTGGCCGTGACGAGATGAAGAAGACGACCGTTTCGCCGTTCTCCTAGTTTTTTGCGTGTTTTTCTTCACTCTTTCGACCGTAGGAGCTAACCGTTTACGTTTAATCACTTTTCAATGAATGAATTTTGTAGTCAAATACACAAGGAGTAAAACGATATATTACACGGCTCTTTGGAGCCCCAGCGGAATTTCGCACGAATGCTTAAAGTTCAGCGTTCTACCTTTTTTGCGGCGATAGTAGTTCATCAGAAATAATAATGTAATGAAGAACATCTTTTTTCTTTAACCCGCCATTGGCCTTACAATGAGATTTTCTCTCACATACCAAATTTAAACTTGTGCTCACTTTGTAATCAATGAGTTATAAGAATAAGTTCCCTTTCCTTTTTAAGCTGACTTTTAATATCTCTTGTCCTATTGACCGACCGTCTCATATAAAAGTATAAATGAAGCGTTTAGCAGCTGTGTAATAATGATGATATGTCTATGGTACCGTCATGGCTGCAATTAGGTGTTCAGACTTTTCCTCATCGCGCGACCACTGACGTTAATAGTGATTTTGTATATAATCACTCAGTTGCGTTACACTTTCGGAACATGCGATAAAAATATTGATTAATTTCGTGGAGAGCAGATAAATTTAATGCAAATTTAAGAGTCATTAGAATGTATGTCCTCATTTAATATAAATATTTCTTCTTGAGAATGGTAGTTTTCCTCATTTATACCCAATGATATCATCGCCAGTCAAATTAGCAGTGATTACGTAATTGTATCAGTAATTGTGTATATGTGTGAATCATTGTTTCAAATGAACATTTAGAGATATAAATTATATCTAAATATATAGTGTAATATATATTGCCAATAATCGCTCTATGATAGATAATCAATGGTGTACATCTGAGTGGGAGAAAAGATCTCACAAGCGACCGCTCGCGTGTGATAAGGTAGCTTACAGCGACCACTCCCTGGTTAACGGAAGCTTCGTAATGGTGACATTGTAAGGATGTTTTTACGCTTAGTTTAGCTCGGACGTAGTGAATTAACAATGCTTATCTTGACTAAATTAACCTCTATGTTTGAAGGAGTATTGACTTGTTCATCGTGAATATTAATGTAATGAAGAATATTATGTATTTTTTTAACGGTAGATTCGTAATTTCTAGGTGGACCTTTTTGAATGTAACGTTGTAATCATGCCTTGGTGAACTCCCTCTTGGAATACATCACATATATATTCGTAAGATTCCTCCTGAAATCCTTGGGAATTTCTCCTCCTAAACACCTTTTGACCTCTCCTTCTTACCCCTTCACCAATTCCCCTCCCCTCCCCTCCTTTCCTCTCTCCCATGACGCCTTAACACCCTTCTTTTGTCGTCTCGCGCGAAATGTTGACGGTGGCTCCCTCACCGCAAATCCCATTTGATCCCGTGGCGGCCGTCTCCCGAATTACAAAAGCCCCTCTCCACGCGGCAGAGGTGTTTGAAACGAAGTGGGGTGGAGAAGAAGGTTCGGATGGTCTAATGTGTCCCCCTCTGGTGAGAGTTGAGCACAAGTGACGAAAAAGGATTGAAAAAGGAAGGAAGGTTTTTTTTAAATTCGGAATGAGAAACAAAACTTAGGAGGTTCTGAAGGAGTCTGCGAGAGTTGAAGACATAAGTCGTGTTCTTGCGACGAAATTTGAGAATCAAGCTGGAGTTGACTTCATGAATTTTGGACAAGAGGAAAGAATAAACTAAAAAAAGACATTTTCTGATGAACCTTGGCAGTTGGCAACGGCGAACAAGTTCCTTATAAGTTCCAGTAATTATAATGGTGAACTTTTTACGGAAATCGCCGACTTATAACACCAAAATTATATTTATAATATCGCATAGATTAATAATAAAAAACTACTAATAAAATTTTAAGTGTTTAACAGAAATATGATGCCAATGCATACAGTTTGCACAAAAATAGATAATTTAAAAATATGAACATTTTGCAAAACAGGAAAAAATAATTAGAGTGCATATATTCACCCTATAAATCCTTTTTTCTCCACTTCAAACATTAAGCCACATGAACGGAAATAATAAAAACTGCTTCGCGTACTCGTGTATGCTGTCGTAAGTTATACCGGCTGGAGGAGGAAGAATTTTGTATATGTGTACATATCATCTACATATATTTTACATATATTCACCCTATAAATTCTTTTTTCTCCACTTCAAACACTAAGCCACTTGAACGGAAATAATAATAACTGCTTTACGTACACGTATATACTGTCGTAAGATACACAGCTAGCATGAAGTGGAAGAAATTTGTATGTATACATATCATATACATATATTTTACATATATTCACCCTCTCAATCCTCCCCCACTTAAGGAGGTCTGGTGGTTTCGCTCAACTTAAGAGAACTAAACGAAACTTACTAGAAGAATTACTTTTGTTGTCTTAATTCTATCTGATTTTTTCAAAATTATTCACCGAAGATTTCTTAAGATATTTGATCAAGAATTGAATGAATTTACACGTGCTATCATTGGAATGCTAGGTAACATTATCGTAATTTAATCATGAATATGCTATTCTAGTTAAGAATAAGAAAAACAAAAATTATAGACATAAAGTAGGTATATTAAATGATTGTCATGCATTGTCCTATTGATCATTTAAATTATTTTTGTTTTCATTATTCTAAACTTAATGAGGGGCGATAAAAAACAGTGGAATTAAGTAGTGTGTTTTTTTAAAATTAAGTTTATTAATTGAGCAATTGAAATCGATACATTAGTCATGAAAAAAATATGAAAACATGCAATAATTGCAAATAAAATAACAAAATGTGCTATTGTTTAAGAGTTTAACAGAAATATAATGCCAAGGTAAAGAGTCAATGAACCTTTTTAAGTCAATTCGAGCCCAGATAGGATTTTGTTTTTTAATGGGTTTAAATGAAAAAAAAAGAAAAATTTCCATGCAGAGTAATTTTCATTTATTCTTTAAAATATGAATTAATCGAGTTTAAGTTTCATTCTTCGGCCAAAATGAGAACAAATCATTAAATAATTTATTATTGCAATCGATTTTTGTCTATCGATCGATAAACTGAATTATATGAGGTTTAATCTCAAAATTATTGCAAATTTTGATGTTTTTCCATGTTCGTTGCTAGGCAATTTATTCATTGTTTCCGAGGCTTGTAGGACCTTATATGCATGCTATATAAAGGCTGCATTTAAGATAATGTAACCTTCTCCGTACGTATTACAATAGCTTTGACCTACATCCTTTCCAATGTTTTATTATATATATAAATTGTGGTCATTTATAATCCTTTATTCTTGCTAACTATGAATGATAGTAATTGAATTATGAATCTCTTTAGAAAAAAATATTCATTAACGTCACAGTAATAGACTCTCACATATGTAAACCGCAGTCATGCTCTAATATTATATTTAAATAAAAGAAAAATAACCAGCACTCTCTTTACATTCATTCAAGTATTCTACCAGCTGATTGGTAGGTTCTTGGACAGTCCCCATTCTGCATCCCACCTCAGAGACATTGTCTCGCTTTCCCTCCTAAGAATGGCCCGTTATTAGATCCCTCTTCAATTCTTCATATATTCTACCTCCTCTTATTTCGTCCAGAATTCCTATCCTCTTCCTTCCTCTCCCACGCTTCCCCAGTATTCTCCCCTCTATCACTCTCTTCAACATGACCTCTCCTCTCAAAACCTCCTCCATCCATCTCTTCTGCCTTCTCCGAACCTCTGCCACAAGCTTCCTCTCCTCTCCGACCATATCCAATACCTCCTCGTTCGTCTTTCTCGCCATCCAGCAAACCTTCTCCATCCTTCTCCAAACCCACATCTCAAACGCCTCAAGCCTACGCACATCCTCCCTTCGCAATGACCAAGTTTCCGACCCATATAGCGCCACGCTCCATATTAAAGTTTTCACCAGCCTCTTCTTTACGTCTCTTCTCAAGACTCCCCCTCATCAATTCCCTTCTCTTCGAAAATGCTTCTTTAGCGAGCGCAATTCTGCATCTGATGTCCTTACCACTAAACCCATTCGCCTCCAAAATACTACCCAGATACGTAAACTGCTCGACCTGCTCTATCTTCTGCCCTCCCACCCTTATATTCAGCCCCGCCTTCTTACTTCTAGAAAATCTCATTAGAAAATCTCATTACTTTCGTTTTCTACTCTCTTTACAAGGATGCTTAAAAAATGTATTTGGTAGAGGCCATGAATTGATTAATACCTCAATAGATAGACAGGTGACTATTCCTCAGTAGAGTGTGTTATGATATATTTATGTATTCAACGGATTAATGTGCAAATTAATTTTAATAAAAGATTGATTGGCCTCTCCACTATTGTATACAATATGTGACAATTATTAAGGCGCCCATTTTATTCGTTAGAATTGTTAGAAATGGTACTTGGATTTTAACATAAATATTTCGCACACAAACTTACAACAGCCAAAGTATTTATGCATCGATAATGGACTCATTCATTCATGGTTAAAATCATGTTGTGTGCCTCAGGGTTCAATAATTGGTCCCCTCTTATTTTCAATTTTCATGAGAGATTTACCACGTTCAATATCCCAATCGAACTATCACCTCTACGCGTTAGAATTGTTAGAAATGGTACTTGGATTTTAACATAAATATTTCGCACACAAACTTACAACAGCCAAAGTATTTATTCATCAATAATAGACTCATTCGTTCATGGATAAAATCATGTGGTGTGCCTCAGGGTTCAATAATTGGTCCCCTCTTATTTTCAATTTTCATGAGAGATTTACCACGTTCAATCTCCCAATCGAACTATCACCTCTACGCGGATGATTTACAGATCTACCTAGACTGTCATCCTACAAAGATCGAT
The DNA here is from genome assembly GCA_963573305.1 of Pyrrhosoma nymphula. Taxonomy (NCBI): domain Eukaryota; kingdom Metazoa; phylum Arthropoda; class Insecta; order Odonata; family Coenagrionidae; genus Pyrrhosoma; species Pyrrhosoma nymphula. Next base: position 29,365,428 of record OY754340.1, read on the forward strand.
GATACCATTGAAAAATTAAATGAAGATGTTAACCATATCTGTGATAGGGCCGGGACGATTTTACAGAAACTTAACTTTCATAAAACTAAGGCTATAATTATTGGAACTGCTAAGTATGTCAACAAACACAATTATGATAGACTACCGAAAATGAAAGTAGTAGCAGTAGCATTTTTAAGTTATACTATTTGCTGATAATTATTTAAAATCATCTAACTATTATAGATTATTCCAGTTTTCGTTCACAAGCATTAACATACAATGTAGAATAAGGGACCTCCGCAGCCCGTAGGCCGTTTTGCTGCCCGCGAAATATTTTATGCGGCCTGTGAAAAAATATTTACAGCTTACAGCTGCTAATAATTTTAATTTAAAGATGAAGCCATTAAAGACGTCCATGGTAATTTTATATTGGCTTGAATATTGTACGCAACCTTCAGAGGTATGATGAGGTTCATGTTGCTCTCGCATTTCATGTTTTACAGAGAATCTTCTTATCCAAAACTTGCTTGCAAATCCGCTCGATATTTTAAATTGCAATGCCCTTTTTTATCTTCAAGGGTTTACTCAATTCAGATTATGTTTCGCTAATTTTCTTTTCTTGCTTATTATTCGCATCTTTGAGAAATATCATGGACTTTGTATGCATATTTTTTGCGCTTTTTTATTTTTCTCAATGCATTAGTATAAAAATATCCACGGGTGTTGCCCCGAGTTCTAGACCATAAAAAAATTGGTTTTTAATGTTACTAAAAGAGTCAAGTTAATAGTTTCTATGTATTAAAACGTTCTTTCTCGAAAGTTTTACATGAACCCATTCCTTTAATGATAGGTTCTCATAATTATATTCTCAAGTCATCTATATACCCAACTTAAATGATTTCCATAAGCAGTAAGTTCTTATTGCTTTCGTTTTTAATAATTCACAATGTACCTACTATCATACAATTTACCCCTTCCGCTTGCCAACTGCAAGCGCCCATTTACTAGTTATAAATGAATATACATGAACATGTTAGATGAAAACTTTTGTGCAATTCCACAATATGATGTATTTTTTTCCGATCAATTTCAACGTCTGAGCGTCGTTGAAATGGTATACATACATCTGGCACAGTTCGGGGTCTTTATATACACCGGGAGGAGGAGGTATAATTTCTTATTTTTCAAGAGTATCTAGTTTCAAATACCTTCTAGTACCCGCTCAAATGCAGTGATTGGTGACGGGGCATATGTGGGGCAGACTGGAAGAAAATTCAAAACAAGAATCAACGAACATAAACGATGTTTAAAATGTAATGATTGCAAATCCTTCTTTGCCAAACACCTGATAGAAACGAGCCATAACAGTGATTTTAACCTAGAAGTGTTAAATGTACCTACATGACAAAAATTGGAAACTAGATACTCTAGATATGACGTTTAGACGTTGAAATCGATCGGGTAAAATAAATCATATCGTGGAATTGTACAAAGTTTTTCATTTAACATGTACAGTGCAAATAAATTCCACCAAGTATCGTCTGCCTCCATTGACATTATAAATAAACATATTTATTTATTGTTGTCTTGATAAAAGGTTGAAGAAACAAAAATACAAGTGCATCAATAATTAAATATGAAGTTTTCTCAGAAATTCAATTAAAATATAACAAACCATTGCGGACTTTTCCGACAATAAATATATGTTTCTAAAAAAAATATTGGACTTTTGTTACCCAAAAATTTCTAAAAATTTCAAGTGGTACACAGTTGCTAAAAGGTTATGAACCCCTAGACTAAAGCATATATGTATTACCAATCAAAACCCGTGCTTAAGTGTCCAAGTAAATCACAAAGTTTACATTGCTGAAATAATAAGTAATGGACTATTTTGGAGCCAAATACATTAACCCACCATTGGTCGCGCAATGAGATTTTCTCTCCTCCTAAATTTTAACTTGCGCTAACTTTGTAATCATGAGTTATAAGAATAAGTTCCCTTTCCTTTTAAGCTGACTTTTTATATCTCTTGTCCTATTGACCTACCGTCTCATATAAAAGTATAAATGAAGCGTTTAGCAGCTGTGTAATAATGATGATATGTCTATGATACCGTCATGGCTACAATTAGGTGTGAGACTTTTCCTCATCGCGCGACCACTGACGTTAAGTGTTTTTATATATAATCACTCAGTTGCGTTACACTATTACAACATGCGGGCAAAGTTGATTCATTTCGTGGAGAGCAGATTATATTTATATATCAGATGAGTAATAAGAATATATGTCCACATATAATATAGATATTTCTTCTTGAGAATGTTAATTTTCTTAATTTATACCCAATGATATCATCGCCAGTAAACTTAGCAATGATTACGTAATTGTATCAGTGATTGTGTATCTGTGGAAATCATTGTTTCAAATGAAAATTTAGAGAAATATATTGAATCAAAATATAGTGTGATATATATTCCCTATAACCGCTCTATGATAGATAATCAGTGGTGTACATCTGAGTGTGAGAAAAGGTTTCACACGCGACCGCTCGCGCGTGATTAGGTAGCTTATAGCGACCTTTCCCGGGTTAAGGTTTCATATGTGTAATACGTTCGTGCCTAGCAGTGTGCACATTTCTACGTAGTAGACGACATACTACTCATGCCAATTGGCGTTTATTATAAGAATCAATGTGACGTGCTAAATGCACTATGTAAAAGCCGTAATATACACATATATTGGTTAGGATACAATATTCGCCTACTGAAAACTCATTGAAATTTGAGGGTATTAATCACTTATTTCAATGATAGATTTAGAATGCCGGGGGGAAATTTTCCGCTCATAGCCAGTGCTCAGGTAGACAACGAAATATTCCATTGTTTAAATCTGATAGAAATTGTTAATTTTGATATTTGAAACGCAATTTAAAAGCAAAAAACGAAAGGTATCACATAATGTGTGTCAAGAATTAGATACTTTAGTGTTTAAGCCATCCGATTGTAAATATTTCAGTCTTATATCATGAATGAAAGTAATTTAGAAAGCAAAAATAAAAGAAACCTCTTTCACTGATTCCAGTGTTTTTCCTATGGGGGTAAATAAAATGGGCTTGATTTTCAGCCCTCGGAGCCCTTAGAACTATTTTGTATAGCCTATGATTTATCCAGTGCATTTAGTTACGCGAAAAATGTCAAAGTAATCATTTTAGTTGTTTAAGAGTCATTAAGTTTGTTTGAGCGATATAGTTCTCATAGTCATGATGGAGACCATATTCAAATTTTATTATTTGACTTCAGCATCTGTAAGACGCATAAAAAATATTGTATTATTAACCACTTCCCTGCCGGTTTTTTTTACAAAAATGGTAAAAAAAGTCATTTTTTTATTTCAGATTCAGAAACATAAAACGGAGGCAAATCCGAATATTTTTTACTCAATTTTTTATTCCAAATAACTAATGAATTATTCAATAATTTCTGAATGTTGCTCCTTAACTTAAGATAATTAGGCCACCTGCATATCAGTATAACTTTGCCCGAGTATACTCGGGCGTGTCAGGGAAGCGGTTAATGGCGCAAAGATATCATTATATATGATCAAAATTCTCATTAATTAAATTAATAAAGCTTCTCATAAGTCTCTAACTTGACTCATTTTTTCCCGCCGTACGGCTGAATACCCTTAAAAAACAGCAGGTTTATTGCGATTCTGTGAAAATTACTCTAGTGAGTAATAAATTATTTTTTTATAAATAGTTGAGAAAATATGTAATCTACACACGGTTAGTTTTTTGACGAAATCTAGGTGCTAGAAGTTCCTATTTCCTTCAATGTTCTCCTACTCTGGAGCGCATAGCCGTAATCTATCCCATATAAAACAGCATATATGTTAAGGCAAAGTGCTCGAAAAGTAGTTCGGCATAGGTTTTATTTTGATACCATTGGAAAGATGAGAGTTTTTCTGTACAATGAGGCCAAATTCACCAACTTATAGGTGAGAGAGGTTCTATTCCGCCGTACGGCTGAAAACCCTTCAAAACAGCAGGTATATTTGCGATTCTATAAAAATTACTTCGGTGAGTAATAGTTTTTTTATAAATAGTTGAGAAAACATGTAATCTACACACCGTTAGTTTTTTAACGAAATGTAGGTGTTATAAATTCCTATTTCCTTCAATATTCTCCTACTCTGGAGTGCTCAGCCATAATCTATCGAATACGTAAAACAGCTTATATTTTAAGGATAATTGCTTGGAAAATAGTTCGGCAAGGGGTAGATTTTTTTATATAAGATTGGAAAAGATGAGAGTTTTTTCTTTAAAATGAGGCCAAATTCATCAAATTCTAGGTGAAGTGATTTTTCGCTCAGACTACCTTAACAGAAAAAGAGACAAATACCATTAGATTTTTGTAACAATATATTAGTTATGGTATGATGTATAATATTTGCAACTCTTCATCATATGACGAGTTCTTGCAAGCCGTCCTTGTTTGAGGTATACGTCGAGTATGTCTTGATCCTTTCCGGTGACTGCCGGAGGCCGCCATTTTGCCTCACCTCCGGGAGTGTTCAAAGGCAAGGAGATAGAGAAGGAGAGGGAGGCAAGGGTTTTTCATTTCGCCTTCGTCACTTGAATACTTAATAAGGAGATTTCCCTGCATCCCCCATAGCTTCTCTCATCTCTCGCAAACACACCCTGAAATGGTTCTCTTTTACCCTGTATCCCTCCCAGGATAAGACCCTTTCTCCACCACCCCCCCACTTACCCTAGCCTTTCTTGTTCCGTCTCAGAAAAGGGGGAATATTTTTTTTTCGTATTTTCCTTTCCATTTTCTCAAAGAAAAAATTATTAAGGGGTCGACACGGACATTTTTCGTGCGCTAAAAAATTCCGATTTTTTAAGTTTCGGAAAATTTTCGAAATACTGACATTTGATTCTGAAAATATTAAATTTTCCTAAAATATCTTCAAAATTTTCAGGATAAAAATATTCTTTGTTTTGAACAAAAATGAGATGAGCATGGATTGAGAACTTCATTTCTTTCAAAAAAGGGAAAGAAATATAGAACGATTTTTTTTCTTTAAAAAGTTTCGAAACTTTTCAAAACTAATTTAAAAACAATAAAAAATTAAGGGTCGACACGGAAATTTTTCGTTAACTAAAAATGTCCGATTTTTTCAGTGTCGGAAAAATGACGAAATGCTGACATCGATTCTGAAAATATTAAATATTTTCCTAAATTATTTTCAAAATTTTCAGAACAAAAATATTCATTGTTTTAAATAAAACTTAGATGAGCATGGAATGAGAACTTCGCTTCTTTCAAAAAAGGGAAAGGAATATAGAAGGAATTTTTTTTCTTCAAAAAGTTTCGAAACTTTTCAAAAACCTTTCAGTCTTGATGTCAATTTCAATGAATCGATACTCAGGATTTTTATGAAATATTGATTTTGTAAAATATTTTCCGTTGAAAACGAAACATATGATCAATGATCAACAATTATATTATAATTCCAACAGTTTTGCTATACCTTGTCCTTTTCGATAATATTGGCACTTTCAATCAATGCTATGAGATACTAATCTGTTGAACTATGGAATAACTATCGGTCACACATAAAAATAATGTGTTAATTGAGCTGTATACAAATACCTACAATTTGAGACTATCTAAATGAAACTCGGTCAACAAATAAAAAAGTAATCGCAAAGAAACATAAAAAATTACCATTGTTTATTATAATTGTAACCATGCAAAATTTAATTTGAAATCAATCAATTTGCATTTAAAACATAGGTTTTCCAATGCTTAAAGTGTGTGCAATAGGGTGAGGGGTTCTTTAGGTTCAACAGTTTTTGCAAAATCCTATTAGTTTAAATTTTGTTAGGTCTGGGGTAAAAACCGCCCAACCGCCAAAATTATTGATTCCGAGAGAAAATAGAAAGCAGTGAGTTTTGGGACTTTGGTCCGATTGGAACCCCAACCATCTTACTCAAGCTCTGGGAATGAAGTTAAGGAGGTCCGGTGGTTTAACCCATCTAAAAGAGAATTCAATGAAACTTCCTGAAAGTATTAATAATATTGTTCTAAAACTACCTGAAAATTTACACAATTATTTACGGCAGTTTTTTTTTTAGACATTTGATCGAGAATTGGGTATGAAATTACACGTTCTTATGCCATTTCTTATTCATCCTGCAAGTTATGCATTCACGTTCAAGTATATTGCACTTTGTGCCAATTTCACGCGATCTGCAACACGTGCGAGGGGTTTTTATCAAGCGCTCGAAGTAAAAATATGTTACATATATAAATTTTTCAATCGATGATATAAATTATTATACATTGCATAATTAGAAAAGGTTCTTTCTGATGAATAAAGCCTTGCGTTCCCATAACAACCCGTGTATTTTCATGACCACTTCTCGTTCAAATATCTTAAGGAATATGCGGCAAATAATTATGAAAACATCAGGTATCTTAAAGACAACAAAACTAATGTTTCCAGCAAGTTGAATCGAATTCTCTTAAGATGAGTAAAACCACCGAACGTCCTTCAAGGTTTGATAGGTGTTGCTGTTAGGAATATTTTGGCTGGGTTGTTTTGAATATTTTGCAGTCGTCTGCATAGAGCAGAATTCCGCAAGAGTTGGAAAGTGCACAGCTGGTTACGTCATCAATGAAAAGGGAAAAGAGAAGAGGCCCGAGAACGCTTCCTTGGGGGACACCAGAAAAGATGGGTAGTTTTACTGATGGGATCCCAACACGGTTTTAAAATAGAACAACACGGTTTTAAAATAAAACAACACGGTTTTAACCACTTCCCTGCCGGTTTTTTTTACAAAAATGGTCAAAAAAGTCATTTTTTTAATTTCAGATTCAGATACATAAAACGGAGGTAAATCCGAATATTTTTTACTTAATTTTTTATTCCAAATAACTAATGAATTATTCAATAATTTCTGAATGTTGCCCCTTAACTTAAGATAATTAGGCCACCTGCATGTCAGTATAACTTTGCCCGAGTATACTCGGGCGTGTCAGGGAAGCGGTTAAATAATTATATCTACAAAAGTCATTAACTTGACATTGATCCACCGCACTAATCGAAGATATACTATTTACGAAGATCTAAGATCATGGCTGGTACCAAATGCCTACCAACAGCTAGAGGAATTGAAAGCACAAAGCATAACTTTGGCTGTGAAGACAGTGACTGCTGACATGCTTCAAAGAGTGAGGGAGGAATTTGAATATCGAATTTATACTGTTCGGGTTACTCAAGGAGGATGACATGTTGAACATCTGTGATGTTTTTTTTTTCCTACAAAACAAGAGAATGTATCGGTCATTTTAAGAGGTCGCGCAGCTCTGTAGCTAATACCATTTGAAAAATACAGATCATTGAAACCGACGCATTATTTTTTAACCACCCTGTTTATAGATTTAAACGTCGAAAAGAAGTACGTATGAAGTAAATATTGTAATTTTATTTGGCTCAAAAATATGGTTATATTACATGAAAAAAATTCTGTATTTAATTACATATATATGTCCTCATTTAGTCTCTAACATGACTCATTTTTTCACGCCGTAAGGTAAAAATACCTTATCTTCTTGAGAAGATATCTTTTTAGTGATTATGTAAAAATAACTGCGTTGTGTAATTTATTATATGCATCGTAAATAGTTGAGAAAACATAAAAATTATCATTTATCATATTATCATACAAAAACGGAGATCATCTGTTAACTGCGAAGAAGTAACCTGTAAGAAGTACTTATGACTTAAATTTATTGTAAAAATAATGGCACAAATATTTAGCTAAGCATTACTAAAATTCTCGTTTATTAACCACTTCCCTGACGGTTTTTTTTACAAAAATGGTAAAATGAAATTCATAAATTTTTATTTCGGATTCAGAAGCATTAAACTGAGGCAAATGCGATTTTTTTTTTACTTAAATTTTTATTCCAAATAAATAATGAATTATTCAATAATTTATGAATGTTGCCCCTGAACTTAAGATAATTAGGCCACCTGCATTTCAGCATTACTTTGCCCGAGTATACTCGGGCGATCCAAGGAAGCGGTTAAATAATTATATCTACAAAAGTCATTAACTTGACTCTTTTTTTCACGCCGTTTGGGGAAAACCCGTTCTATGACGTGTGTTTTCTTTTTGCGATTCAAATTTGTTTAAATAAGTGTGGTGTAATCGTATTATATTTAAAATATTTGTAGTATTAAATACTTTTAATATAAAAAAGTAATAAGTATTATTTATTAATTAGGTATTAATAATTTTGTTTAAATAAGTGTGGTGTAATCGTATTATATTTAAAATATTTGTAGTATTAAATACTTTTAATATAAAAAAGTAATAAGTATTATTTATTAATTAGGTATTTATAATTTTAAGTAAGTATTTAAAGTAAAAAAATATTATTTAATGGAATGTATTTTTATACAAAGTTGATAAAACATAAAAACTGAAAACCCAAAAAACTTTTTGACGAAATCTAACAATCAGAAATTCATAGTTATTCTATAATCTTCCTCTGGAGTGCAATTTGCCACAGTCAATACCGTGTAAAGTTTGTATTTTCAGGCAAACTACTCTGAAATTAGTCACAAGGGGTTAGTATTTTTGATATGATTAGAAAGATTAGGTTTTCCTTTAATTAAAATGAGGTAAAATTTTTATAATTGTATTTGAAGTGATATTTAAAGTTGAAGCCATGGGCGTCGTAAAGAAAAAAACTGGTAAATTAAACTTGAAAATGTAAACAGTGCATGATCCGAAGGAAACACTTTATAAATAAATAAGCAAAGCCAGAAAACAAAAGTAATACGAAAAGATAAGTGATATGCGTAATATTTGTCCAAATATTATCAGATAAATCTTGTAAAATATCACCATGTTGCTTTAAAAAAAACACCTTTTTCTCTCCCTTTTTTTATTTGCTGAGTAATTTTTTAACAAAGTTTTTTATTGATGCATTATTTTTTCATTTACAAAATATTTTTTATATATTATATTTTGTTTTTGATGAGAGTTGTTATTGACCTCTGTTTTATATTAATTGTTTTATGGAGAACTGGTCATTGGTCCTAGTGCCTATAATAATAGATCAGATATTTATAAATTAAGTGAAATATACCATTTCCTGATAGCTCGCCCATATCACATGATTGTTTAGTAGCATAATGATGACATTCATATTATTAGTTCGTTAGTTTCCATGCTGGTCAATAGATGGCACATGTACAAATTTGTTATATGTACATATATTCAGAAAGTTTGTATAATATATGATTGATATTGGACACTTGTGTCCATAAGGTTTCCAAGTGTTTTTATTGTTTTGTTTAATTAAAACTTTTTTGAAACTGATATTACCAAACAAATTTAAGTATAGTTAACATAAAAACTGTCTGAATTGGTTATCTAAGTGTTCCACCTCAACTATGTTTATATATATTTTTTCAATTATTTTTTATAAAAAAACAATAGTTAATATTGACATTATATGTTACTGATGTTATCCCTAATCATGAATCCACAATGTATTGAAACGTTGGCGAGAGAAGAAAAGTGATTTTTTATTGGCCAATTCTCCATAAAACAACTAATATTTTGTCCAATCTTATGACTGTTGCTCACGGTAAAATGTTCCATGAAAGAGTTTTATAAAATGTTTTATTGAAAGTTTTATGAATCGTACGTAAAACGTACTTGCTTGCTCGAACGGTAAAACTAATCACAAAACCGCAATGTCCTGCCATCTATGAGACGCTTTGAGAACACGTGAAGTGATATAAATGCACTCTCTTTTGGATGACTGTTTAATTAATAACTATATGTATGTATTGTTTATTTACTTATACTTTCTGATCACATACTCAACGGTGCAATACGGCTCTATTAACGCATTCTTCTTCTAACAACAACAAGAAGGACATTACTGCCTCTCAACGTACTCCATGAACTTCTTACAGCCATGTTTGTTTACGTTTTCCTTGTTTGGCTTCCCATGGATACGAGATTATTATTATCAACGCGATGAGCGGAACGTCTCATTGGTTGTTGCATACAACGGTTTAATGGAAATATGGAACCTGTCCAATTCCGCAAACCGTTTGATAAAACTATAGGTTTTATAAAACGGTTTTATAGTTAGCAAACTCATTTTTAAAAAATTAGTCGATTTTATGAAACGTTTTACCGAAAATTCTACCGTGAAAAACAAGCATTATAATGATTTTCAAATTAGCAGTCCCGTTACCATGCTACATTATTCTCTGGTGCACTTAGATTAGTATATTCAAGAGAGTTATTCCATATACACTCTCAGTTAAATACAAAGTTAATCAAGTATTGTCTATGTTAATTATTTGCGTGCATCAATACTGGTTATTCATAAAATCTTGACTTGTTTATTTTTTCTTGTTTTGCCATGAGGAATGTAGATGAATTTGTTAAAACGTCTTCTATGTCTTCTTGAATTGTTTTCTCAAATACATTTTCACCAATACTCCCAAAGTTATATCTTCACTACATTGTTCGTGTTCTAGCAAAAAAAGAGGAGTTAAAAAAAAACTAAAACTTGGCTAAAAAAATAGATCATTTTAAACCTAGTGATGCTATGTAATTGAAAAGGATGCGTATAATTACTAACGTTTACTTCATATTATAGTCCTTAAACATTGAATTCAGTTACTTTTGGAGACTGTCGGTTTCACAGAATCATTGTCATTGAATCATAACTTAGTAAGATGTGTATTTCCTTGATAAATATTTAGTTACTCTTCGGGTGTATAGTTCAATAAAAATGCCATTTGTGCGTAATTAGGTTTTTTCAAAATTGAAAACTCTTAGTTTCAAAAAATTAATCCCCTTATATTGGTATTTGTTGTACAAATAATGAAATTATTGGAATTGTAGTATTGAAAAATAGGTAATTAGAATTAAAAGAGCCTTCTTGAATCTCCTATGGTAGGAAAAAAGTGCTCATTATCAATGTTATCGCCAAAGTATAGTTTTTAAAGCATAGTTGCTAAATTTTGTAAACATACTTTGATTTTTTTATAACAAATAAGGCATGTTCCATCGGTAAAAGCAGAATTTATCAGTACAAAACAGAAAAACAAAACAGAGTATTTTCATTCGTTTTGTCTAACATAGTTTCTATGGAAACTGCTTGAGGAAAAAGTAAGGTCAATATGGCAATCGGCGCTGCAAACATGAATTTACATAATTCGTATTGACAAAAACAGTTGCTATGGGAACTACTTTAGAAAAAATTACGTCACAATGCCCATCGGAGATGCCACCTTGCAAATTTTCAATACTTTTGACAAAAATAGCAGCTATGGAAACTAGTAGGGGAAACAAATTTTTCACAATACCAATCGGCGGTGCCACCTTTGTAATTTTATTCGTATTGACAAACATAGCTGCTATGGAAACCACCTACCTGAGGAAAAATTACGTCATAAAGCTAATCAGCGCTGCTAACTTGAATATTATTATTTATATTGACAGGTACAGTTACACTGAACATTGGTTGAGGAAATATTCACGCCATATTGTCATACGGCACTGCCACCTTGAATATTTTTATTAGTTTTGATAAACACAGTTGCTTTAGAAACTACGTGAAGAACGAATTTCGTCAATATGCCAATCGGCGCTGCCACCTTGAAATTTTTATTCGTACCGACACACACGGTTTCTATGGACACAACTTGAGGAAAAAATCACGTCATACTGTCATGCGGCGCTGCCACCTTAAATATTTTTATTAGTTTTGATAAACACAGTTGCTTTAGAAACTACGTGAAGAACGAATTTCGTCAATATGCCAATCGGCGCTGCCACCTTGAAATTTTTATTCGTACCGACACACACGGTTGCTATGGACACAACTTGAGGAAAAAATCACGTCATACTGTCATGCGGCGCTGCCACCTTAAATATTTTTATTAGTTTTGATAAACACAGTTGCTTTAGAAACTACGTGAAGAACGAAATTCGTCAATGTGTCAATTGGCGCTGCCACCTTAAATATTTTATTCGTACAGACACACACGGTTGCTATAGACACTACTTGAGGAACAAATCACATCATACTGTCATACGGCGCTGCCACCATGAATAATTTTTATTCATATTGACAAGCATAGTTGCTATGGAAACTGCATGAGGAAAAAATTAACATCTCAACGCCAATCGGCACTGCCAATGTGAATATTTTTAATCATATCGACAAATGCGGTTGTCTTTAGGAGGAAATCACGTCACAATGCCAACCGTCGCTGCCAACATGGATTTTTGAAAATCTTAACGACAAACGCAGTTGCTATGGAAACCAATTGAGTAAACAAATCACGTCACAATGCCACACGGCGCTGCCACCTTACCCGAAACGCATCCAATTCCTTCCACTGCCATTTCCCCCTCCCACCGTACCACATCCTCCCTCATACCTTTAACCTCTCTTACCTCCGCCTCCTCAGTGTCTCCCTCTCTGTTTGTCGCATAGGATTAACTCGCAGGGACGAGGAGAGCAGAAGTTACGTCTGTGGAGTTGAAGGAGGGATTAAGAGCAAGAGCAGCAGCAACGGAGAAAAGGGATCGTTTGCAAGGGGAGGGCGTGGAGGAGATGTAAGCAGGATATCATTTGATGTTAAGGGTCTAAAAATTAGGAGTTGTTGCCTTTTGGAGATCCTTGGAGGAGGGAAGGGGGTTACCTCACACCCCCCTTTTTTACCCTCGCCTCATTCCACCCTAGGGGTTACTTGTGAGGGGGGGGAGAAAATAAATATTTAAGGGTCGCTTCTGTGAGCCTGTTGCGTTGGTACGACTGAGAGCGCTTTCTTTCTACAGTTACGATAGGATCAATGGTGCCAACATGATGGACTTTGTTTAAGTATAAAAGGGTTCGTATGAGTATCGTTATAAAATGTGACTAAATTTCATTTTGCGTAGAAGTAAATATTTTTAATGGGTAGAAATATATAACAAAGTGCAGCATAATAAAATATAAGGATGTTGTTTGATGTAGAAGGTCCAAAAAAGAGTAGTTAGTGCCTTTTGCATCCTTAGGGAGGGCTTTTCTTCTATCCTTTGCCCATTTTCCCTCCATTCAGGGTTAGTAAAAAAAGGAAAAAAAATTAGGGTCACTTTCGTGAGTCTGTCGTGTTGGCAGGACTGGATGCCCTTTTCATTCCTTATCATGAGTGACATAGATGAATGCATCTTTGGTTTTATATATATAAGGGCTTAATAATCGCAATAGAAGGAATTGTGGAGGCTTTAGGGCCAATGCTTCTGTGAAACATTCAGCTACAAGTTTGTTTGTTGTGTATGGTGCAACAAAATGATTGAGTCTTTGTTTTGAAGCTGCAGTTTTGGCTCTACTGTGGGCGCAATTCAATTTACCGTGGCAAAGAGACAGTAGTGCCAACCTGACCTATTTAGTCCAGGTGTATAAATGGCGTTTAGAAGATTATACTTTAGACATACTCAGGGTCATTTTGTAAACATTTTCAATATATTTTGATATTTAAGGCTCTCAGTTCCCTGTTCTTAGCTTTTTGCCATTTGGTTCCCTGGTGAGAGGGTTTCCCGTACCCTTCCGTACTAGGATATGTGGAAAAAGGGATTTTTTTAAAGGCTCGCCTTTCCGAATCTATTAAGTTGGCATGACTGAGTTCTTCTCCGGTACTCTACCAAAGGAGGCAGTGGTACCAATGTGAAGAGTTGTGTTCTAGTGCCTCGAAGAAATTATGAGAATTGTAATTTATTGATTATTAGAAGACATGGCCGTGTTGTTATACTGGTTGTATTCTCCGATTTGGGATATTTTCCTCTAATTATTCTTAAACTACATATTCCTCACACACCCATTTTGCTTGAAGGTGTTCCTAATCCATTTAATTCTTCATATATGTATAAAATGTCATTCAATCCTTCACGTTTCCACTAGATTCTGTAAACTTCTTCATTTCTTATCTTACCTTTCCATTTTATCTTCAGTATCCTCCTTCAACACCAGACTTCAAATGATCTTAATCTTATCTGGTATGATTTTCCGATGGTCCATGTTTCCGATCCATAGAGTGCCACGCATTTCCAATGTTCTACGTATTCGATGCATATAGCGTCATGCTTTTCTAATGGTCCATGTTTCAGATCCATTGAGTGCCACACATTTCCAATGGTCCATTTTTCAGATACAAAGAGAGACACGCTTTTCCAATTGTCCGTGTTTCTGATCCTTAGTGCCACGCTTTTCCGATGGTTCACGTTTTCGATCCATTGAGTGCCACGCTTTTCCAATGGTCCACGTTTCCGATGAAAAGAGAGCCACGCTTTTCTAATGGTCCGTGTGTCAGATCCATTGAGTGCCACACTTTTCCAATGGTCCATTTTTCAGATCCAAAGAGAGCCACGCTTTTCCAATTGTCCATGTTTCTGATCCTTAGTACCACGCTTTTCCAATGGTTCACGTTTCCGATCCATAGAGTGCCACGCTTTTCCAATGTTCTACGTATTCGATGCGTAGAGTGCCATGCTTTTCTAACGGTCCGTGTTTCAGATCCATTGAGTGCCACACTTTTCCAATGGTCCAATTTTCATATCCAAAGAGAGCCACGCTTTTCCAATTGTCCGTGTTTCTGATCCTTTATGCCACGTTTTTTCAAATGGTTCACGTTTTCGATCCATTGAGTGCCACACTTTTCCAATGGTCCATTTTTCAGATAAAAAGAGAGCCACGCTTTTCCAATAGTCCGTGTTTTTGATCCTTAATGACATGTTTTTTCAATGGTTCACGTTTCCGATCCCTTGAGTACCACGGTTTTCCAATTGTCCACGTTTCCGATCCATATAATGCAACGTTCCACACGAGTGTTTCCACGAACTGTTTCCTCGTTCGTAGTCCTAATTTCTTTGGACATCCTGTTTCTTAGTTATACTAAAAATTATACAATGAAGTAATGATAATCATATTTGTCAATTATTGTACTCATCAAAATTCAGTAACTTAAGTATTGATAGTTTTTATTAATGTGACAAATGTTGTTCGAATAAATCTATTAGGAAACTAATTATTACATTGAATAAAGTGAAATATCCAACACCAACGTTCTGTGGAATTTTTCAAGGATGCGATAATTATTTAGCAGGGTTACCTAAGCTACAGAATAAATTTCATCAGTCTGGTTTTCAGTTAAGTACTTAATCATAAGAAGATACGAAGATCAAAAAGAGTCTAAAATAGTAGCAGGCATTACAATTTTGCTACAATATCTCGTGTAATAACCCTAGAAGAAAAAAAGTCGTAAAAACCAGATGTTATCTGGACAGCATTGCGTAATATATATATAAATATTACAATCACTCATAATGTCCAAACTTTTATGATACCTGAAATATGAGTCTATAAAAATGTTAATTGCACTGTCTGTCTTAATTAAAAATAAATTATCTGTCGTATTTCAACTTGAAACACATTATATTTTTTAAATTCAAATTAAACATTGAAATATTACCAAAGAAATGAGTTTATTAGGAAACTCGTTAATAGAATACCTTATTGACTTAACAACGGGGGATAAGGCGTCTTGTTTAGGGAAGCTATGTCTATGGGATATCTTCATTAAGAAGAAAAGTCCAAACATATTTGGAATTAATGTCAATTGCCCACTTTCCGTAAATTTCAACTTTAAAATATTCCGAAACAAATTAATATATAAGAGCGATCGTTGCTTGGAAACGTTATTGACTTGACAACCGGGGTTTTGGAGTCTTGAGTAGGGAAACGTAATGCACAGGTTGTCTTCATTAAGGAGAGCGAAATCCTTTGTAATGTAAGTCTTCATTCAAAACTGAAAAAAAGGACGTGGACTAAGTCCGAAATATAAAGATATACGTTCCAAAAGTTGACTACGGGTTAACTTAGTCTCCCCACCCTTTCCGCAACGAAGAGGTTTATTTTGTATACAAATTTAAGGCTTTTCTCTCTGGGTCATAATGAACTACACTTAATTCTGAGCGACAAAGTCGTAAATTATCAAAAAAGGGATTTATTCATATTTGTTATGAACTCAATTAATTCTATTAATTATTATAAGTCTATTTATTAACGACGCGAAAAAAGGAGTCAAAGTGTTTGTCTTGCATTCAACGTAGATTGATCCAACATTATGGCGTTGTTTAAGATTTCATTTCCCTCCAAAAGAACCCGCATTGATATTTTTGTATAAGTTAACATTTCATTACAAACTAGCTGTACCCAGCCACGTAATGTTGTGGCTGAGTCTGGTTAACCCGGGATTGGTCCCTAAGCTACTTATTACACGCGAGCGGTCGCGTGTGAGACTTTTTATCACACTCAGATGCACATCATTGGTTATCTATCATAGAGCGATTATTGGCAATGTATTACACTATATTTAGGTTTAATATATTTCTCTTAATATTCATTTGAAATAATGATTTCCACAGATAGACAATTACTGATACAATTACGTAATCATTGCTAATTTGACTGGCGATAATACCATTGGGTATAAATGTAGGAAAATACCATTCTCAAGAAGAAATATTTATTTATGAGGACATGCGTTACTCATAAATTTCCATTAAATATATCTGCTCTCCACGAAATGAATCAACTTTGCCCGCATGTTGTAATAGTGTAACGCAACTGAGGGATTATATACAGAAACACTTAGAGGCCTATTAGCCGAGGCAACCAGACACGCCACCGGACGTTCCACCGGTGGAACTTGTCAGTCGTGGGGCATAGAATCAAATGAGTCCTATTATCCGTGGCAACCAGACGCGCCACCAGACGCGCCACCGAAACCAGTCGACTGAGCTCCGCAACCGCGCCTTCCACTTTGGGTTGCTCAGCAAGGTTCCAGGGCATTGGAGTATATGTAGCCTATTAGCCGAGGCGACCAGACGCGCCACCGGTTACTGAATATTGCATGCGCGCGCCTCATACTACCCTGACCACGACGCTCCAGGCTCAGTTATCTCAGACACAATCTCAGTTCACAGTCCAAACTAGTGGTGAGTTGTTCGCTCTTGTGAATTTAATTTCTGTGTGTTAATATGTTTTCGCCGGGGGCGGTGGTGAATGAAGATGGTGATCGCAATTTGCAAGAAGGTGAAGGTGTCGCTTGTCCAAGTGACGTAACGCAAAGAAAGGAAAACTTACTAAAGAACAGTAATAAAGGGCAACCGAGTAAACCTAGAGATTTATCGAAAGAATTATCAAAATTGATAGACAACACCATTTTAACTACTGCTGTGGGCTAGGTAATTTTTGAACCGATACTGGTGGCGCCACCGGTGACCTGGGCGGAGTAAACCCGAGCAACCAGACACTCCACCGGTGGAACGTCCGGTGGAGTGTCCAGGTTGCCTCGGCTAATAGAGGCCTTAACGTCATTGGTCGCGCGATAAGGAAAAGTCTCACACCTAATTGTAGCCATGACGATGGTATCATAGACATATGTCATTATTACACAGCTGCGGACGCTTCATTTATACTTTTATATGAGACGGCAAGGTCAATAGGACAAGAGATATTAAAAGTCAGCTTTAAAGGAAAGGGAACTTATTCTTATAACTCATTGATTACAAAGCAAGCACAAGTTTAAATTTGGTGTATGAGAGAGAAATAATCTCATAGCGCGACCAATGCAAATGAAAGAAAAGTGAAAGTACAAGTTTGTAATACGTTTCATTTCACAATGGTTTTGGATGTACAATATTTTTTATTGTTTAATTGCCTGTTCAGATATAGAGATTGTCTGATTTGCCGACTCTGGAACATGCTGCATATAATTGTCTATGTGAGAAGGGATTCGTTTCTAGATCTAAACCACACAATTCTAAAGATTGTCCCTGAGCTTTTTCATGGTGATAGGAAGCGCCGATCGATTTAAAATGTCAAATGTTGAAACGGCATATCCGTTAGAGTCATAGGAATGCGAGGTATAAGGACATCTTCACCTTTTGGAAGACCATGTCAAGATTGTTTCTTCTAAGACGTCGATCATTAATTTTTTTGACGAAATATTGAAATAAAAATAATTCGCAATCAACGAAAATTCAATTTAGGAATGCAACCAGAAACATTGAAAATGCTAAGTGACATCAGCTGTCAAGAAGCACGCTGTCCAGCATGAGCAATGTTTAGTATAGCGTGTGTTGCTGTTACGTTCAATAGATTAATTCATTCATTACAGTAATCTAACGGTTAAAGGTAGGTGGTGATGAAAGTCAGAGAATATCCCACGAACTCTTACACGTGCCGTGCCCTATCTACATCTAATATTTCTTTCTTCATCTCAGCGTAAGTCCTACCTTTCTTCATCCCGTCCATAAAACCGATTCTCTTCCTTCCCCTTCCCCGCTTACCCAACATCCTACCCTCTATCATGGCCTTCAGCAAACCATCGTCCCTCATTACCCCTTCCATCCACCTACCCTGCCTTCTCCTTGATATCATCTATAAGTTTCCTCTCCTCGCCCACCATGTCAAGCACTTCCTCGTTTGTCTTCCTTTCCGTCCAACGCATGACGTTATTCATCCTCCTCCAGTCCCACATCTCGAAAGCCTTCAGCCTATTTTCGCCTTCCTTTCTCAAGGTCCACGTTTCTGAGCCAAACAACGCCACACTCCATATCAAGCTCTTCACCAGCCTCTTATTTACATCCTTACTTAAGGTCTCCGTCATCAGCTCCCTTCTATTACAGAACACTTCCTTCACTAGCGCTCCTATTCTCTTCCTATTGTCTTTGATACTATGCCCTGTTTCTTCTAGCGTACTACCCAAGTAATTAATTTGTTCTACTTGCTTCAGTTTGTGACTTCCTACTCTTATCACCAGCCTCGCTTTCTTTGTCCTAGAGAATTCCATAACTTTAGGACGTCATTACATTATTCATTCATAAGAAATAAAATATTCTTGAAATACTAAATAATGTCTATTTTCTTCGCAACTTTCAGTCAAAGTTTGAGACACGCCGGCAAACGTTGCAATTTTTGTCCAGGGTGTCCATTTGTGCTATAATTCCCTGTTTATTATCAATGTGAAGCAAATTAAAAAAAACTTTCTCGTTGAATATATCTAGAAGCTATTTCTTTGTGAGAATAAAAAAAATATTTAATATGTTAATTTCAGGAAATTTCTAAGACCTCCACGAAATTACACTCATAGATGAGGATATTTATAAAAACGATGACTTTTTAAGGTAAAATTGATCTAAATCGTCGTAAAGTGATACTTATTATAAATTAAAGGTACGTGAATAGAATATTACCGTGAAAATAAGTTCATCATACTAATATATAAAAATTGAATGGTGTCTGTCTGTCTGTTGCTCAATCACGCAAACACTACTGAACCGATTGAGCTGAAATTTTGTATTTAGTTAGAAATTGTACCGGGATGAAACATAGGCTATATTAAAATTCTGTCAGGGCCCCCAAAGGCCCCCCCTGGGGGTCCCTTGTGGTCCATACTAAGCATTGCGTTTGGTGCAGTGGTTTTATTTTTTGCTTTTAAAAATTACTTTCACTCAAGATAGAGGGCTGGAATTAAATTATGTTTATAGCTGAAAAATCTCACATTTTTCTCTGAAATCAACAATAGCATATTTCCTTGACAACCAGAGATTTGAATTTCAAAGGATATTCATGCATCTGGCATTAAAGTTTTCCTGCCGGCCCATGATAGCACATAGAATGAAAATTTGTATAGGAAGGGCCCAGAGTCCCAAAGGCCCCATGATAGATTGCTTCGCGGGGTAATCGATAAATTCAATACATATTTACAGGTATACTCTTCAATGTCTATTCTCGAAGTAGCTCTCATAAGGGGACTGCATACGAGAGAACACTTATGTAGAAAACGATACATATAAAGGAATTAAACGTGGAAGAACATTTACGTGCAGCGAATAATACTGTTAATAATGCCTCCGTTGCTACAACAAATACGGCGTCGTTTATTCTATTTTAATACTCAGATGAATTACACGTAGTGGAACCGTCTGCCTCTCATTAAGATTGCGAACTGTTTTTAGACCAATTCCCACATAAACTTTACGAGTTATTCATATATACTTAAACGTGTTAAAATGCAATTTACTTACATTGACTCAATCATCGAGTTTCTTATTCGAGTCTCTCACTTGCCTCTGTGTTTCCCCTCCTTGGACTTAAAAATATATCCATAAACATGCCTTATAGAATAAAGGGTAACCTTTTGAAATTTTTTTTACTAAAGCATGAGGAATGTCTTCTTTGCGAGAAAATGAGTCCTTGCATGAAAAACGACTAAGATTAGCCTTGGATGCTCAAATACATGCCAACCAGCAATCTCATGATAATCTCCCCGTAGTGTTTCTCGGATTACGCTAAGAATCGCACAATTTCATCCTAACCAAACCTACTGACGGGTAACCAGCTAAAAATCTGGTTCCAATATTGAGCCATTTGTTTCGAAACTTCAGTCTGTTTCAAGATGGCGGAAATTATAATTGCGTCACTACATGCTTCTTACTCGTAAGAAGAACGGATATTCTGCGCAATGGACGTCATCGGTGCATGACAATTGGCAAGTGCACTAAGACTGATCACCATAGATTTTTAATTTTGTAACCAATGATTATGATTTAGAAAACAATGAATTTAGCCACCCTTTATGCCAAAGGCATAGTCCGGGTATTGAAGGATTCATAGGAAAAATAAACATCGCTGCTATTGAAAATACTCCTTTTGACGTTGTCAACCGCTGGATTATACTCTACTCTCCTATCCTGATTAAGATACTTAACCTACATATCAACGGTGAATGGCGGAACTCAATTAAGTCATTGAATGCAAATATATTTATGTGCACAAGGGAAGTGATCAAGCTGTTATTCACTCAGAAGACGGCTCAAGAGAACTTGAGGGACGAGGTAACCATCTATCAACCTAGGTGCTATTTATTAAGTAGTAATGAGTCTTCGTGGCCCATTATTGGGTTTCCCGTGCATTAAAGAGGACAAACAATCACTCAACTCTCCGTGCACGAAAGGGAAAACGAACGAATCACAATAAACGAGATAGGATACGAACACCTGAAATGATCAGGCTGACAGTATTCTTCAGGTTTTGTGGTTTTCTTATAAAATAAGTTCAATTTTTTTCACATCCGTTGAAGTTCAACGGGTACCTTCAGCTAGTTTGAAATATAAAAATTCATTTGAAAATTATTTTAAGCTCTGTGGGTTTGAAAGGTGACTAGCGCAACATAATCTATGTGCACCTACTTATAAGGATTAACTTGACATCGTAATTCTCCTCCTAATGTATTTGCTACTATGTCCTGTTTCTTCTAGCGTACTACCTAAGCAACTTAATTGTTCTAATTGCTCCAGTTTGTATCCTCCTACTTTCATGACTAGCCTCGCTTTCTTTGTCCTAGAGAATCTCATTACTTTCGTTGTTCAAATGCAATGTTCAACAGATGGCTCTGATAAAAAAAAAACTTATTTTTAATTTTCATAGGTGACATCTTCTCATGTATTATCTATGTATTATAGGTACATGAAAACACCCACATAATTGAATGCAACGTTGTGTCAAAATATTAAAGCAATCGTTGAAGAACTTTCGGAGATTTAAGATTCTGAACAAACGAACATTTACTTTTTTATTTATGTAGATTAAACACTGGGCATGGACCGTTCTTCCCTTATTTTTCTCTTGCCTTTGTTGTAACCTTGGTTTAATGCACTGCAGTACGCTTAATATGAAAGAAGTCACAGCAGGACCGCATTAATGAGAGTGGTTCATATTAAGGTGTCAGATGAAGTCAAAGATACTTAGGTCAGCACTGAATTCAGTAATGAAATCAGCGCTAACAACTTGGAAACTAATTCGGGGATTTATTCAAATTCAATGCCTAGGAGTCTGTGTTTACACGATTCGATTATTTCAATACGCAGGTGCGATTTCAGGGCATTTGCTGAACTACGCAATGTGACATTATCGCAATAAAGAAGTACAGTTTGTAAATTTCCACTCTTACAGTTAATTTCACCTTCCAAGGTTTCGGCAAATTTTGTCTAAAGTTCTGAACAATTCCTCGAGAGATTATTTTGGCCTTGTAGTTTAATTGGTGGATTCCAGGGCTACCACCAGTATTTTTTCGAAATGATTGACTCACCTGCTAGCCTGTGATTGGTCGTTGGGTCCATGAATTTTGAAAGAGTTCTGTTCATTTAACATCGCTATATGAGATAGAGGGGAGCGTGGTTGTCTAGTGGGTACAGTGCTTGGCTACAGATCGAAAGGTCCCGGGTTCAAATCCGGGTGAAGCCTTTGGACGCATCAAAAAATCCTCGGAGTGCGAGTTCGCCAAGGGTAAGGAATAGGCCCCCTTACCCTGAATGTGTGAAATTCACACGCCTGTGGCTTAGTCCGGGGTGAGCTCTAACCTCAACTATCCAATAACAAACCTTCGGGTTGAATCACTGAGTGAGAATTTAGAGATATGAGATAGGGTTGTGCGTTTGGGGGATATGAATGTCAACAATGGGATTACTGGTAAAAAATTGATTGAATATGTCTTTCCCAGGTGAATCTTTCAAATTAATAACATGCGTTACGAGTGGATAATATTTTAAAAGTAAGACAAGTGAGAAAGACAATGTTCTTTCTATTTTATATACCTATACTTGATTGATTTATTAGTAGACATCTCTTTACAGAATGTGCCTAAGGTTCAAAATTTCATTTCATTATACGAGGGACGGTTCTATGAACCATATTATATACATACTGATTATTTATCACCAGAGATCTCTTCACAGAATGTGCTTAAGGTTCCAAATTTGCATTCCCTAAACGACGGACGATTTAGTTTACCCTATTATAAATATATACTTATAGATTTATTAGTAGATATCTCTTCACAAAATATGCCTTTGGTTCAAAATTCCAACTCCTTATATCTACGATGGACGGTTCTATGAACTTTTTTATACGTATCTATGCTTATTTGATTTATCAGTAGACATCTCTTCACAGAACTGCCTAAGATTCAAAACTAAAACTCCTTATAAGATGCACGGTTCTATTAACCCTCTTCTTTGACCCTATTAACCCTATTTAACAATTGACATCTCTTCACAGTATGAGCCTAAGGTTCAAAATTTCAACTCCTTACACGACGGACGTTTCTATGAACCTTCTGCTCCTTGAGCATATCGCCGAAACACGACTAATTCCGAAATCCTCCTGCATTTAGCACCCTTATCGAAGGCACAAAAAAGGACAGCCCTCCTGTATCCCACACATCTTCTGTCTTATCTGACTGTTCCAATCAAGGGTTCCTATCAGTCCTTACCTCAGTCACTTTCGCGTCTACTCGAGGATTTTCTACCCTATCCATCAAACCCTTTAAAAAGGTCATTTCAACACTTAATCTCCACCCCCAGGAAGCTTATCCTTACAACTGCCATACATATATATATATCACTTGGTTCGTTACCCCCCGTATTTTTTGCGTCAGTGTGGCCACCCTGTGAAAGCGAGTGAAGGAAACTTAAGCACGTCAAAGTGTGCCGAAAATCTTTTTCCCTCTTCGTACGGCAACGCCACGTCTCCGACCCGTGGCTGGACCTGAAAGCTACCCATCAACCGAATCTTATCGCCCTCCCCGTAAATCTGATTTTTTTTTCGTACCACGCAGACTTGTCTCCCATTGGTTCGTTAGCGCCTCAGCTGTTCTTTCTTTCCCTCGCCGCATGGGAAAGGGGGGCGCTGCTCTTAATTCCTAATTCATTCTTGAGAGCATCCAATCTTCTTCGGTATACTTCCATTGTTCCGTCTTTTTTCACGCCTTCTTGACATCTGCGTGTCATCTTCTGCTGATTAAGGTGGTATTCCTGGGGATTATTATGTAATCTCACTTAAGGACGTGCGTTGGTTTCCCTCAACTTAAGGTAGTTTGAGCGAAAAATCACTTCACCTAGAATTTCATGAATTTGGCCTCATTTGAAATATGAAAATCACATATTTGTAATAATAATATCCAAATATATCAATCCCTTGCCGAACTATAAGAGCAATTTTCCTGAAAAATGTAAGCTGTTTTTACGCATGGCATAGACTATAGCTTTGCACTCCAGAGTAGGAGAATATTAAATAAATTATGAATTTATAACACCTAGATTTCGTCAAAAAACTAACGGTGTGTAGATTGCATGTTTTATCAACTATTTATCAAAAATAATCTATAACTCACCACCGTGACTTTCACAGAATCGCAAAAAACACCGTACCTGTTTTGAAGGGTTTTCAGCCGTACGGCGGGAAAAAATGAGTCAAGTTAGAGACTTATATGTAGCTTTCTTATTTAATTACTGAGTATTTTGGTCATATTTAAATTTAAATTAGCGCCATTAACACTAGAATGCCGGAGGGTGTCATTTTGACACCCGGTATATTTTATCATTTCTTCT
The DNA here is from genome assembly GCA_963573305.1 of Pyrrhosoma nymphula. Taxonomy (NCBI): domain Eukaryota; kingdom Metazoa; phylum Arthropoda; class Insecta; order Odonata; family Coenagrionidae; genus Pyrrhosoma; species Pyrrhosoma nymphula. The sequence goes on from OY754340.1 coordinate 29,389,963, forward strand.
TTCGGTTTATGTGTACGCGGTTTGATAATTACTGGTCAAATTAGTATTTTACAATACTACATTACCTTCATGAATGTTTATGTTTTACATAATTTAAATAAATATCGGCTGTTTGCAATTTTTTAGAAAATTTAGCAGCTCGCGAGGAAAGTATTCTCCGCTTTATTTTGCGAATGAATCGCATTGAAACCAGCCAATTTTTACCGCGGCGACACGTGTTTTTTGACAAAGAATTTGTGTTTTCTTTTAAACAATTATGTATTTTAACAGTCGTAATTGATTTTATCGTTTGCAAATTTGCATTTTTGAAAGCAAACTTCCACGTTCTAAGACGAAAACCTGTTGCAAAAATTATTAATACTTCTAAAAAGAATAAAACAAGATTTTCTTATCTTATTGATATAAGGTGTTTTATGCACATATAATGTAACTATTTTTATGTAAACAATATATGTTCATAAAAAGTATTCAATGATTACTTATTTATCAATTACGTGCGTCCTACAACGTTTCAGCGTAATCCTCGATGGAAGACGCAGTACAAGAGATTAGACTTTTTGCATAAAATTTTTTTCTTAAATGATAGTCTTAAAAAAATTTTTTTTTTTTTTTTTGAAAATATAAAGGAAACAAAAACAAACATTGCAATGAAGTTTACAAATAAGCAACTACAAAAAAAATAATCTGCAACGTAACGCGGTCATAATGAACATGTGTGTCAAAATGACACCCTCCCGGCATTATAAGGGGATACAAAGTACCCGGCATTCTAGTGTTAATATTACAATAATTATTTCTTACTTCTTACAGATGCTGAAATAAAAAAAATAAAATTTTAATTTGTCTCCATTATGACTAGGGAAGTATATGTCGCACAAACCACCTTATGGGAAGTCATTCAATTCTCGTCGAAATTGCAGGGAAATCTTATTGATCTCGGCGCGAGAATTTCAGTAAACGCTTGGCTTACTTTCCTAATGCATTTACTCGCTGTAGCCTGGCAAACAGTAAGATTAAAATCCTGCCCAACACAGCGCTGGTAGGAACCAGTGGCAAAAATAATTATCGCTGTCAAGATCTAGATGAGTTTTAGAAAAATGGCTACGTTCACGTTCTGCTGCTATAATATTCAATTGAAAGTGTGGTTTTTACCTGCACCTATTCTGGCAAACCACTGGAGCGTCTTCTCTGAAGGTGAGGACTAAGGGCCGAATTTATAGTCTTTATTCAGCAGTCCCACAGCTCCTAGCAGGCCCCTTCGTCAAAACATTGTCACCATCAGGTTAAACCCAACGCAGCTAAACTACGGATATCATTGAAAAAGCCGGCACTACAGTACTGCGAATGCCTGAAGGAGACCTAGGGCCGAATTTATAGTCGTTACCCAGCAGTCCCACAGCCCCTAGCCTAGGCCTCTTCTTCAAAAACAGTATTTGTAGTCAGATTTCCACCTCCAGAGCAGCCCCATAATAGCCTCTCCTAATTCTGACAGGAGATGCATGCTCCACCAAGGTAGGCCACCTTTATCGAATAAAATAACACAATAGATGTAACTTAACTAGATCAAACGAATATGCATAACCTTAAATCAATAATTTCAAAGATTTGGTGTTGATAAAACAACGGTGAGATTTGATCTTAATCGATAAAAATCTGATGTGACGCCAGACTCATTCCACAAGGATGTTCATCATATACACTCGGAGCATATTTTCCCCCACAGTTTCTTCTTCTTCTTGTTGCAGGAAACTTTGTCCGTTTTCTTACTATCCACTATATCTTTATGTTTCTACACCCTGGTCACACGAAATCTTCTTCTCCACACCGTTGAAGCTATTTGCGCGTCAATCTTGACAGTTTCCATGCTGCGTCTGGCTCTTTATTTATCCGTATCCATGTTGATCACGAGCGTCACCACTGAAACATTTGAGCTGCGAATTCCATTTCCCGCCGTTTGTAGTCCTTAGTAACCAGATCTAATCCCACAACCATCTCCTACCTAGCAGCTACCTTAGTTTTGACTCTAGGACGCACAATTCAAGGGACCTGCTGGGTAGGGGATGGATAAGGGATGGACTGCTAGGCATCGACTATAAATACGGCCCTAGGAGACACAACAACCTCTCGTGCGAACTCCCTAGAAATCCTGAATAGAATTTTAAAATCGATTCTCCTCCAATTCAAAAGGATTATGGAGTGTCCTTCTTCTTAGCAGGTGGAACCTGCGTCGTTCCTGCCTCCTTTGAAATCCACGGAGCAGTATTGGTAACAAGTATAGCGCGTCCATTCTAGTTAAATCAAAAATGTTATTTACCCATATCCACGTTATATGCCGGCAGCGGCATATATATATGAGTTTCGTTGAGGTCAATATGATGCGCTCAGTTACCCAATGGAAATGGAAAAGCACGCATTTTCCTTTTAAAGTTGCTTTCCTTTCACTTCTTCGTGAGTCTCATCAAATGTAACTTCAAACGTTACCGCCTCTTTCATGGGAATATAACAGTTGAGTAACGTAACTAACGAACTCAACATGATACTCATTTGAAATCAAATTACCTCATGACATATCCTTACTTCAAGTTAACCACTGTTCAGCTGGAAATTAAACATTTTCTACGTTCAAGGAACAATTTTGTAAAGCCATACGTTCAGTTATAGCCTAACGTCAAGTTCACTGGTGTTGGGCGGGTCGCTACATTTGGCTTACGTTCAAGGAGCAAGTTTTGGAAATCAACACGCAAAATTATGGTAAATATTGAGGTGACCATCCGTCCTTCTTTAGGGAGGCCAGTCCTTCTATTGTAAGTTCTGTCCTCCCTCGAAATGTGTCCTCCTACACATGTCCTCCTCTTCGATATTTGAAGACTAATCTGTAAATCTCGGTATTTGATCGATTCCAATGCCGGTCCGTTAAACGTGATGTGATATATATATGTACCTGCTTGTTATGACGATTCGTCAAGACTCGGTATAGGTACAGTGCGGCGATCAGACGCAATCAACATGTTGAAATGAACATCAGGTTGAATGGGAAAATGAACATGTTGAAATTGATAAAATATATGGGTAGAAATATTCAGCCGTTTCAAACAGAATCATATTTCATGTGAACATTTATTTGTTCTTGTTCAATTTACGTTGCGCTGCTCTATGGAACTAATGCAGCAGTTGAAAGAGTTCTTTTTTTCAATTGCTAATACTTTTTAGGTAAGTGAAAAATCGAAATTTAATGTTTATACTCTATAGCTGTAGCTCTTGCTGTAAATATCTATATGAAAGATAATTTTTGTTCAGATATTTCCAATATATCGTTAGAAGATAATGCATTGTTTAAAAATATTCATTCAATGGAAAAGTACTCATTTAAATAATAATGATTAATATTTATGTAAGCATAATCACAATATAAACGGTCTCAAAGGTTTTTATTACCTATGCATTTATCATATTATATGTAGTGTATTATTGTCGCTATGAATGAAATATTTCTTTTATTTATGATATTTGTATTTTTTTATTTGCATCCTCCTTTTCATTGCAAAAAAATAATTTCTGTCCTCCTTTTCGTTGTAAAAAAGTTGGTCACCTTATATATATTTATTTGTTATTTAAATATTTTGGCTTTATAAATCATAAAAAAAATATATATCTTTTGGTTTACAATCACATTTAATAATCATTGTTAATTTGTTATCACGCTAATCACGGTCTTTCACCGGCGTCATGGCCCATGACGGCAGAAAGGTGATAAAAAGTGCTATCACGGATACAATAGATAGTCGCTGATAGGACACGGATAGTCGCTGGTATCACCCTCCGTCGATTTCAAGACGTAGTCCTTGCCGAAGACGTCGCTTTCACCCTTTTCACAGTTACATATTCGGAAGGTTTAGCTTTTGCTGCTACCTTCCATCTAAGTCTCCAATGCATGTTAAGTCAAGATGCACCAAGGTTGCCGTTTAACCTTAAGAAAAGGGGAAGTAAAGCAGCCCGCAATACTAGAGTTCAAGTTAGGCCATGTTGAGACGCTTAACGTTTAGAGCGATCTTAACTTTTATTCGTAAATTTAAAGGTAGGAAAGGTCACGAAGTATAACATTAATTACAGGCTCCTTGAACGTAGGCAAAGTTTGACGACTCTCGAAACATACATATACATACAAGTGCATATACCTGCAAGACACCAGATAACTTGAAGTTAGGCTATGTCAGGAGATTAATTTTCAGAACATGCTCCTTGAACGTAGGCCAAATGTAGCGACCCGCCCAACACCAGTGAACTTGACGTTAGGCTATAATTGAACGTATGACTTTACAAAATTGCTCCTTGAACGCAGATAAAGTTTAATTTCCAGCTGAATAGTGGTTAACTTGAAGTAAGGCTATGTCAGGAGGTAATTTGCAATTTGAGCTCATTGAACTTAGGCGAAGTTTAGTGACCCGCATAACACCAGTTAACTAAAAGTTAATTAAATATTAAGTCATGTAACTTTTAACTGGAACATCTTGATCGAAGGCAAGGTAAAACACCAGATAACTTGAAGACCGTCAGAACTTTTAACTTTTGGAAAAAGCTCCTTGAACTCAGGCCAAAGTGTAGCGACTCACACAACACCAGTTAACTTGACGTAAAGCTATAACTGGACGTAACGCTTTGAAAAAATTATAAAAAATTTATATTCTAAGCCAATTCAACTGACATTTAAAAGAATTTCTCTGGAAAAATGCATTTTATTAGGGCATTTATTTTATCTAGATATATTTTCTAAGGAAAACTGAGGTTTGATGTTCTAGGAAATTTTAAAACAGGGTCGTTAAGTGTGTTGTATTTGTTCATGACATTTCATTAAACATACATCTTTTGGTCATCATTCTTGAAGCCGTTATGAACATGCATAATAATTACTCATATCACCGACTGACTGGCTCTGTAAACCTCACCAAACCTCGGAAACAATGAAATTATTACATGGCAACGAAAAAAGAAAAAAAGATCAATATTTGCATTCATTTTGCATCTAAACTTCAAATAATATAGTTAATCGATTGAAAGAGAAAAATCGAATGCAACAACTAAACGTTTAGAAGTTTTCTTCTCATTTTGGTCAAAGAATTAAACTCCTATCTGAATTATTTCATATTTTTATGAATGAAAGAAAATTACTCTAAACGAAAATTGTTCGTCTTTCCCGTTAAATTCTATTTTGTAAACAAAATCCTAACTGAGCTCCAAATGAGTGAAAAATGTTGGTATTTTCGATTTTTTCATGACTTGACACTCAACTCAACCCTCTCTTAAAAGTTTCAAACTTAAAGCTTGATTAGAAATACCCAAGAATTCGTAGCAATTACTGAGTGAGTCAGTCAGTCAGTTTACAACTATCATTTTTAACATTTGAAAGCATTCCCATCGCTATGACAACGTTGATGAGTTGTGGCAACGTTGAACTGTGCTTTTTTTAAATTTTGAAAGCGTTGCCAACGCTGTCACAACGCTGAAGAGTTGCGGCAACGTTGAACTGTGCTTTTTAAAAAATATATTGAATTTTTATTAAATATTTCGCGTTTAGTAAATCTACACTACAATTCAACCCTCTCTTATAAGTTACAAACTTCTAGCATGATCAGAAATACCGAGGAATTCGTAAGAGTGAGTGAGTGAGTCAGTCAGTCAGTTTACAACTGTCATTTTTAACATTTGAAAGCGTTGCCAACGCTATGACAACGTTGATGAGTTGCGTCAACGTTGAAATTTGCATTTTTTTAAATTTTGAAAACGTTGACAACGCTCTGACAACGTTGATGAGTTGCCTCAACGTTGAAATGTGCTTTATTTTAATGTTGAAAGCATTATAAACGCTTCCACAACGTTGATGAGTTGTGGCAACGTTGAACTGTGCTTTTTAGAAAATATTTAATTTGAAATTTTGCGTTGGCAACGATATGACAACGTTGATGAGTTACGGCAACGTTGAACTGTGCATTTTTTAAATTTTGAAAGCGTTGCCAACGCTGTCACAACGTTGAAGAGTTGCGGCAACGTTGAACTCTGCTTTTTTAAATTTTTTTGTATTTTTATTAAATATTTCGCGTTTAGTAAATCAGTGTGGTTTTTTTAATAATTATCATGCAACGTGTACCTTAGGTGCCTTATAGCTAACTGGTCTTAATATATTCTTCAAATTACGAAAGAAAATAATGTGTGCTAAGATAAAAAACACTAATGCGAGGTGTCATTATGGTATCATTTTTAACCGACGAAATAACGGTGTTTTTTAAACCCTTTGATGCACACGTCCGGATGTAGGTTGCTCGGGAGTCGTGAAAAAATCGAATGATGGTTGCTAAGGAAACGTACTAACGCATTTCTGGATAACCCAGACAACTCGAATTTTGGATCGGTTAGGGAAAGGATGGAAAGAAGATATAAGAGAGTTTTTCTTTGAAAATTAAAATCAAAATTATTTAAGAATATATGTAATACCTACTCATAAAAAATATAAAATAAAAATGTTAAAGTTAAAAAAATGAATACCAAAAAATAAATAAAAAATACGAGAAATGAAAATAAAAAACAAGCGAGGGACGGTAATGTGAAAAATCCCCAGAAGACGCATACCTTCCTTCCTCTTTTTTTCTCTCCGCCCCCCATTCTCCTCCTTCCCCCCCCCCTGCCCAGCAGAGGGCTTGGGATAAACAGGAGAGTAATGCTTCGCGCGGTCCCTCAGTCCGGATCGTAAAATTCTCATACTACCCCGGTTGACTGAGGCGACGCTGTACATGTACGCGTACACCTATATATATATATATATATATACGTATATAAAAGAGTGAGTTTCCCGGGAAGAGGAAGACATAATTCTCATACGTTTAAGGAGTTGGGGGGTTTAGGATTAAGTCGGTTAAGGAACGTTCTTCCTCTCCGTGCAGCCAAAAAGGATAAGGGTTATTAAAAATGTTATTCATTGAACGGAGGAAGCAGTCTCATCCCCGGACGTCTCGGAGGAAGGACGCATAAATTTCATTCTATGAAAATTTTTGGCGATCGTTAATTATGAAAATTACGCCGAACGTTGGCTTCTATCCGGCGAAGAAAAAATGTCTCCTGATATTCACTTCCAACGGCGATGTTCATAATATAAAAATACATACCCATAATAGCGTGGAATATTATTAATCAACAATTTACTGAAAATCATCTCTGGAGAGTTGCGGCAACGTTGAACGGTGCCCTTTTTTTAAATTTTGAAAGTGTTCCCAACGCTATGACAACGTTGATGAGTTGCGTCAACGTTGAACGGTGCTTTTTTTACATTTTGAAAACGTTGCGAACGCTGTCACAACGTTGAAGAGTTGCTGCCACGTTTAACGGTGCCCTTTTTCTCAATTTTGAAAGCGTTGCCAACGCTATGGTAACGTTGATGAGTTGCGTCAACGTTGAACTGTGCTTTTTTCACATTTTGAAAGCGTTGCCAACGCTGTCACAACGTTGAAGAGTTGCGGCCACGTTGAAATGTCAAATGATTTTCATACATTTTTCCATTGGTGATTTAAATTATTTTTGTTTTTTCTTATTCTTTACTAGAAAACGTTCTTTTCGATGATTGAAGTTAGTCGCACCTCGCGTTCCCATTTAAGAACCCATATATAATTTCTTGACCACTTCCACATCAAATATCATAAGAAATCTGCGGTAAATAATTTGGAAAAAATTCAGGTAGCTTTATTAGAACATAGTTAATGCTTCCAGCAAGTTTCGTCGAATTCCTTTAAGTTAAGAGTGAAACTAAGCGAACGTCCTTAACTTTTAATGTAAATATTATACTATACGAGTTTCGACGTTTCTTATGGCGTCATCATCAGATGTACGTCATCATCAGGGCGTCATCATCAGATGTACGTCATCATCAGGGCGTCATCATCAGGGCGTCATCGTCAGGGCGTCATCATCAGGTCAAAATAGTTAAGAGCCGTTCTCGAAGTAAAATTTACATAAATACATCAATACAAACATACAAAAGGTTTTCGCGTTCACAAGTGTAGGATATGACCCTATTATTAAATTCCTTCGTTATTAAAAGAAAAATGAACCATATTTATTCCTTTTTTCTTGCAACAATAAACCTTTTTCTCTTTCTTATGTAATTAGATACTAATAAAATCACAACTTAAAGATTGCGCCAAAAACAAATGAGTGATGATATTGCCGAGTGCGCATCACGTTCGCGTATGCTATGCGTAAAGCCGACGGTTATACTTCCTTCAGCGCAGAATAAATTCATTGTGATACACACTTCAATGGCACAGCACACGATAATTTATGATATTTTTTATGAAAAAATTAATGAACCACTGCATGCGAGGCTGGTTCAATGTAGAACATAGCTTTGAGAACATTGCCAATGAAAGCAATGATTTCGCAATGTTACATTGACATCGTAAATACCAACGGTTTGACTTATATGGTCATTTAAAACTAAGATTTCCTCAGGATAAGATTAAAAGTCATTATTGACTAGTCCATACGACCGGCCAACGACTACCAGCCTTAATATACTATTGCGTAACAATCAATTGCATCATCAATGAGTACTAATGATCATTGACTTTCCGAAATGGTGAGGGACGATTAGTCATTACTCTTTGGAATACAACGACTGTTTATACGCAACTAGTCACTAATGGCATGTCACCATTAGCCAGCTATTATCACTAGAGGAGAAAATATATATTATTATTAGAAGTCTACATTTAAGACTGATTTATTACTTATTATTCGGTGTACAATCATTACACAAAATATATCGTAGATCTACACTAGACTAACAATGAGAACAACGATGAAGTTTGTAAATTGAGCCAGAAATGTAGTAATCCTGTCAGAAGTGATTGGATCTTGGTGAAACATGTTTTTCGCTATTTAATCAAAACAGAAGGCATCAGTTTACTCTTTTTCAGTAAAAATTAACCAGTTGCAGTTTAAACTGACCCAGATTGAGCAAATGACCAGAAGGACAGAAAGAGTATCAGTGGTTATGTGATTCTTCTAGCAGGTGCTCCGATTATGTGGCAGAGTAAGAAACAAAGAGTGACAGCTACCTCTACAGTGGAAGCAGAATACATTGCCATGTATGAAACTGTCAAAGAAGTGTTATGGTTAAGACAATTTTTGATTGAATTGAACCAGGAGAAGTATGTGTCTTCACCGATAAGAATCCTTTTTGGAGAACTTATGAGCAATGTGTGTTGCAAAGAATAAAATCCTGTCTGACCGCACGAAACATATAGACGTGAAGTATCATGCAATCAGAGAAAGGGTACAATCTGGTGTGAAAGAGTTTTAATATGTTGAATATGAGAATAACCTTGCTGATATTTTTACCAAACCTCTTCCAGGGCCTAAGACAAAAGAAATTGTTAAACTGTTTGGTATGAACTGATCAGTGTGATGTATTGTTAACCGGATAGGGTCGTATTTCATTGATTGGTAACAAAATCTGAGGTTTCAGGCGTGATGGAGTGGAACCGGAACATCACTGCAGTTAATGAAACAAGAGCAATTTCCACTAGGAATGAATTTTAATGCACGACCGGTTTCGCTTTTTACAGCATCTTCAGGAGTTCATATTGACCTGAAGATGCTGTAAAAAGCGAAACCGGTCGTGCATTAAAATTCATACTTGTGGAAATTGCTCTTGTTTCATTAACTGCAGTCATTGATTGGTAATTGATTACTCAGGAGTAGTGTTTGTGTTGTATTATTGAGTTGTTCATATGTGTGTAACACTTTAATTTACCTATCGTCCGTCAAGGGGAAGTGTTAAATTAATTTGGTTGGTAGTGCCGGTCAATAGAAGAGAGGTTGGCAGCATTGTGTTTTGTTTGTGCGTGAGAGTCAACGTAGCGCAGCAGTTGTTCTCATCGTTAGTCTAGTGTAGAGCTACGGGGACATTGTGTAATGATTGTACACAGAATAAGAGGTAATAAATCAATCTTAAAAGTAGATTTCTAATAATTATTACCGTCAATACCAAGGATTTTGATAATTGTTTACCATTTTCATTCATCCTGTTGGTCCATTATAAAATTCACTTTATCTGGAACTTTATCTGGATAGTTTTGTGTGTGAATACGACTTAAAAAATCTATTTCGACAATGATAGATCCAAAGAGTTTTTTTCGCCGATATCATAGAGGATAATAGAGTTAATAGAACCGTGCATCTTATAAGGAGCCGTAATTTTTAATCTTAGGCAGTTCTGTGAAGAGATGTCTACTGATAAATCAAATAAGTATAGATAAGTATAAATAGTTCATAGAACCGTCCATCTTAGATATAAAGAGTTGAAATGTTAAACCTTAGGCTTATTCTGTGAAATGATGTCTACTGATAAATCAATAAGTATATATATATATATATTTATAATAGGGTAAATTTGTCGTTGAGGGAGTGCAAATTTTGAATCTTAGGCTCATTCTGGGAAGAGATGTCTGCTGATAAATCAATCAAGTATATGTATTTAAAATAGAAACAACATTGCCTGTATCATCTCACTTGTCTTACTTTTAAGATATTATCCTCTCGTAACCAATAACGTATTTATTTGAAATATTCACTTGGGAAAGACATATTCAATCAATTTCTTCCAGGAATCCCATTGTTGACATTCATATCCCCAAACGCACAACTCTATCTCATATCTCTCAATTCTCACTCAGTGATTCTACTCGAAGGTTTGTTTTTGGATAGTTGAGGGTATAGAGATCACCCCGGACTAAGCCACAGGCGTGTGAATTTAAACACATTTAGGGTAAGGGGGCCTATTCCTTACCCTTGGCGAACTCGCACTCCGTAGATTTTATTGTTCGGGGGCGTCGAAAGGCTTCACCCGGATTTGAACCCGGGACCTTTCGATCAGTAGCCAAGCACTATACCCACTAGTCGGGCAAGGGCCTAGCCACGTTGAAACACCGGTTCCCATCAGAACACCGAAGTTAAGCAACGTTGGGCCCGGACGGTGGTTGGATGGGTGACCCTCCTCCATACCTCAACCAGGCATGGATGGAGAGATGATACTCTCTCCATACCTATACCGGCAGGCCTGAGAGGCCAAGCCAGGCCAAACCGGGCCGGTTGGAGGGAGGACATCCTCCATACCTGGTACTGGGGTGAGGCAGGGGGAGGCCAATCCTCCATACCTCTACCGAGGTGCTCTTGTCCCCTGTCTGCAAGTGGCAGACAGGCATGGGGTTGGCACAATGGACCAAGAAAGGTCTAAGTGCCTGGGCTCCTGACGAAGGCCCCCCCAACAACAATCTAATCTAATCTAAATACCCACTAGTCACTAGTCTACACAGGGAGTGAAATCTATTTCAAGCGTGGCATTGCCAATATAATGGACTACGCGTACACAAGTATGCTAGGCGTAGTGATTCTGATGTGCGCCAGTAGATGGAAAGCGACCTCCCATTTACGTTATCCACTAACTGACTTCTTCCGTGGGCGTCAAAAAGCACACGTATCATTTTTGATGAAAACATTAGTTTGAAATAATTCTTACGAACTATTAACGTGATTTTTAAGATCCCTTTTTGAGAGCCACACATTAAATTGTTTTAGTTTTTTATTATTTTTACTTATGGACTCGGCTGATTCACACTAACATTCAAGACGAAACAACATTGCTGTAGCACCTGCCGGCAACATTAAATTACTTATACTTAGCATTAAAATGAATTAAGTTTTCTCAATTGGACCCTGCTGAATAGTTATACCAGTAGACGAAGTCGAATGTTTCGAAAGGAATCGTATATGAAAAGAACAAGACCGAATTTTAAGGTCAATAGTTTCATTTTTCATTTATTTGTAGCTATTTTGGCATATATGATTATATATTGGCTCCTATGATGCCTAATATATTGGCACATCAAGATTATAAACTAGTTAACAATGTTCTAGCGGAAAATCCTTCTTAAACAAGCCTAAATATTGGCGAGACAGCCAATAAGTGATGAATAATGTAATTGATTTAATATAAAATAATGTGTTTGATATATTTAAGAATATATACATATTACCGTGGAAAACAATGTATTAAATCTAATTAACAGATATTTCTTTGTTTGAAAGCTTTTTTTGTGAAGAAGGCGAAGCTGTTACTGAGCAGTTTCCCTAGAATGTATTTTTGAAAAATGCATATGCCCGTTAGTTAGTGGAGAACCAATATGGAAACTTGCCTGCCATCTATTGGCACACATATAATAATAATGATAATAATCTCTATTACTCTAGGAGTAGCTCTCCTTTTGTAAAGAAAAAATTAATGAAATGCAATATAGATAAAATAACAAAGGAAATCAGGAATAACACAACTTGCAAAATAAACTGTAAATACATCTAAAAAACAAAATATTACTTTAAATGGATTGTAAGCGAGCATATGAGTTCAGGGTTGTATTGACAGATATAACAATTTTGCAGTATACAGTTTACAACTATGCAATTTGCAATGCATAGCATAAAAGAGTTACGTATTGTATACTTATGCAATGGTTTACAATATATTAAATACTTACACAATAATAACATAAGCAATGTATAGTTATACAATATATACAACTATAGCTACAAATTATTATCACTGCCTAAAAGGCTCCAAAGACTCTACCTGAACACTTTCACTAACCCACTACAATATATTGTAATATATGCAACAATTAATTAAGCAATATATAGTTATACAATATAGTTATACAACTGTAGCTACAAATTATTATTACTGCCTACAAGGCTCCAAGCCTCTTTCTGAACACTTTCACTAACCCACTACAATAAATTACAATATTTATGCAACAATTACTTAAGCAATATATAGTTATACAATACAGGGTGTTTCTTCACTCAGTGTCACCAGAGCAGGGGTGAATATTACACGCTTTGCTGACCATTTTTGACACAGGGAACCCATGTCCGGAAACGTCACCACATGTGGGGCATGAAAGGTGCTACCGAAGGTAGGCCACCCGTCATACTCGCACCAACAAAATCGCAATTTACTCCCACTTTCACTCACATTTTGGTGGTGAATAGCACGTCAGTCTAAAGGAGAAACACCTCTGTTACAGACGGGGTAAATTAGAACGCCGTGCGACGACGCCTGCGTCCTGTAGGAGGCGTTAAGTCCAGGCGTGTTAACTTGTGACGCCGTGCTTCGGTGATGATCCCCCGCGTTGGTAGCACCTTTCATGCCCCACAGCTCCCTTAGGTGAAGTTTCCGGACATAGGTTCCCTGTGTCAAAGATGCTCAGCAAAGCGTCTGATATTCACCCCAGCTCTGGTGACACTGAGTGAAGAAACACCCTGTATACAACTGTAACTACAAATTATTATAACTGCCTATACGGCTCCAAGCCTCTTTCTGACTACTTTCAGTGATTGAATACAATATATAACAATACTAAATTCAACAAGTACTTTGGCAATATATAGTTATACAATATATAAAACTGTAACTACAAATTATTATTACTGCCTATAAGGCTGAAGCCTCTTTCTGGACACTTTCAGTGATCGACTACAATATATAACAATACTTAAACATTAATTACTTTGGAAATATACAGTTTTACATTTACAACTGTAGCTGCAAATAATCATCACTGCTTTAAAGGCACCAAAGCCTCTTTCTGAATACTTTCATTGACCCACTGCTTTTAACATGGTTTGACAATCCATTTCAGAGTTTGGAAGCTGCCACAGTGAACGACCTCTGAAATGTGGTTGTCTTAAACTGAGGGGTATAGAAGAAACTTGGGTCTAGTCTAGTAACCACGTTTGGAGACTTGGAGCTTGGAGGAAACGCTTAAGCAAATAATAAGGACTCCCATGTTTAACGAGATTGAACATGAAGCAGGCCATATTAAATGTTCTCCTTGATTTGATGTCGAGGCAGGAGAGCTTTTGGAGATACGGTGTGATGTGTTCATCTCTCCGTAGGTTAAAGATGAATCTCACACAGGAGGTGCTGTAGCTTAGTGTTCAAATCCTCAGTCATATCATGATACACTAAGCTGCAGTAGTCTGAGTGAGGAAAAATCAGATAACACACAAATCTTTTTAGTTGATGTGGCAGTGGATGAGTGTTATGAATTTTTAATTGTTGCAACTTTGCATTCGCTTTATTGGATATACTTCTTGGGCATGTTGAATTTTCTCCTGGATTTGAATAAGATTCTGCTTTGCTTCACATATGAATCACTACATCTAGCGACTAAATAGTACGTACATACGCATAGCCTTTTTAATAGTTGTTTATTTTGAAAAATGCAAACACCCCTGCCATGTAGTAGTTTGTGGGAAGCGTATATGGCAGCACGCTTGCCATCTATTGGCGCACATTTCAATCACTACGCCTAGCAACTTAATCATACTTACGTACGCATAATCTTATTAATATTTGGGTGTTATGAAAAATGAATGTTACCGTGCCATAAAGTAGTTAGTGGAGAATGTACACGGGAGCTTGCTTGCCATCAATTGACGCATATATGAATCACAACGCTCAGAAAATGAATCGTACTTACGTACGCATACCCTTTTTTAATAGTGGTGTATTTTGAAAAATGCATACGTCCGTGTATATAAGTCTGTTAGCGGAGAATGTATATATAAGAGTTCGCTTGCCATCTATTGGCGAAGTTTTGAACTGAATCATACGTATGTACGCATAGCCTTTTTTAATATTTGTGTATTTTATAATATGCATACGTCCGTGTATATAAATTTGCGAGCGGAGAATGTATATGAGAGTTCGATTGCCATCTATTGACGCACTTTTGAATCACTAAGCCTAGCAATTGAACCATACGTACGCACACGTAGTCTTTAATGTATGGAGATAATTTTTTTTTAATTACAACTTTAGAATTGTACTAGAAATAAATTAATTTAATGCATTCTTATACATAAACTTTCATGAAAAAAAAAAAAATATTAGTTATCATACACTATCAGAATCTGCTATTATTTAAAAATTAGTATCATATGCCTTACATTTAGTTGGGGAATAAGGGTTTAGAAAAAGGGTTTAGTTTTAGAGAGTCACCTATTGTACATTTGTAATAAAGTTACAACATAGGTACTCCAACAACATCGATGTAATTTTTTATTTGATAGTCTGCCCATCTAGGTTATTGCGGTTTTCTTTCATGGGATTAGTGCGTTCAGTATGCAAAGTAGATATGCATACCATGCTTAAACTTTACTGGTGTACCCAAGGCCTTTAATTCAACCTTAGAAGTAAAACTCTTAAAGTTTTTATGTCGGCAAAACTCGTAGACTAGTTATAAACAGAACTAATACCAATAAAACACCCAGGTAACCCTTTATTTTGTTAGTTGACTACGACGAGGGAACGATGACTTTCACTTTGTCAGTAGGTACATCTGCTGTCTCGTACCTATCGACACATTCCCTTTCAGTAAAGTCAAACTGTTTTAAAATATGGAAGGTAAAACTCTTTTGTTAGACATTATTTTAAAATAATCCAGTGATCGACAATTAATCCATGGAGATAATCTCCACTTGAGATCTTTGTTGCCGCTTGATTGTTTACTTCATTTGGTTCACAAAAACACCTAAATTTGGGTTTCATTGGTTGGTTATTCTTTTCACAACGTTTAAAAATAAGTACTCAAGCTTAGATTGGTGAAGGTAATTGTGTTTATCGGTAAATCAATACCAGTTCCATGCATGGAAGAGAGCCGTCGAAAAATGTGCCCATGCAACGGTATCGTTTAAAATGCCATATCTTCGCTAAAAATTAAGATATGAAAGTAATTTTACCAGTTATGGAAATTTAATTAAATTTTCCAATTTTTATGACTCTATTAACCTTTTCGTATATCTCAAAACAAAAAAGTTATTCTAAAAAATAATTTTTTGAAGAAGAAAAATAATGACAATTTCAGTTACCACTTCAGAATATGTGAGCAATATGCGTAAATTTTGGCAGAAAAAGAAAGATACAAACTTTAAGTACAATTTAGAACCAGTTTTTATTTGTAGGTATTGCTGGGTGCCACTGCTTTTGGGGGTTTTCATGGTAACTGCAGAATGCTTGCGACAAAATGTGTGCGTTGCCATAGCTCGGTAACTAAGGAGTTGCGACCCCATGTTCATAGGACAAAAAATGCTTAAAATCACGTCCACCACCTCCTCCAGAAGTATTGCCACTTCCTCCTGAAACCCCCTGTATATATATATATATATATATATATATATATATATATATATATAAAAAAACACTTGACAGGGGGTGGGGAAAGAAAAGTAAAAAGAGAGAGAGGACTTACTGGGACGTTTCGGGCATGTAGGCCCTTCTTCAGCTGTAGAAAATTTGCGAAGTCAAATTTTCTACAGCTACACTTCTCAAATTTTCTACAGCTGAAGAAGGGCCTACATGCCCGAAACGTCCCAGTAAGTCCTCTCTCTCTTTTTACTTTTCTTTCCCCACCCCCTGTCAAGTGTTTTTTTATTATATTGTGGCCTATTGGCGAAATTTTCGTTTCGTGTATATATATATATATATACATATATATATATATATATATATATATATATATATATATATATATATATACATATATATATATATATATATATATGCAGCTATTTGAACGAGGGAACGGGTGCACTTTCCTTTCTATATTAATAATAATTGGAAGCAACTTTCTCTTGCAGCTCATCATAATATATAATAATATCCCCAACTTTTTCTGCAACCAAAAGACTAGGGACAATCGACTCCTTATAAGGATGAGTGAGCTTAAGGATATGAAGACGTCCTTCCTCCTCTTTTTTAATGAAGGAAGATCCTGCATCTTTTTTTTTAAATGCCTTAGATCCGCATATATATATTTTTAAAAAGACCTTGATGCAAAATTGTAGTGACACTTCCCTAAGACCGAGAAATGTTAATAAATTCTCCGCTTTTCCTGCCAAGAATCGCTAAGCATGTTCGTCGCGGCTAATTTAATCCTTGAGATAATGAAACGCTCTTGCAAACGAAAAATCCTCATATCCCAACTCTTAATTTTTTTGTAAATACATGTATATTTTTTATACGTATAAAGTAAAGGGGGTTGAATTTTTAAGTGAGATATTTCCTTCCTCAAGCATCGATAAATCTGTCTCGTTTCTTCTCGCCGCGGGAAGAAAGGGAATAGAGGAAGAAAGTGGGAAGAGGAGGAGAAGGGGGAAGAAAATACGTATTTATTCATTTTTTTGAATGCGAGCTCTTGATATATTTACGACAGGATCTTCCTTAGCGTTGCTTACACCCACACACAAGCTTGGTTGAGGTGGAAGGGGAAGAGAGATATATATAAAGACTTCTTCTTAAGGAAGTTCCGCCGCGACTGTGTGAGTCAAACCAAATACTAAATTCCACATTTTTGATATTTTGTCAAATAAATCCTGCTTTTCTACTGATGCAATGCGTTACTTATAGAAAACTAAGAGTAAACTATTAAAAATGCAGATTATTCCACGAATGTAATTTAAATGTTTACTTTTATTCCTGCCCTAGGAGCCGATTTGAACGTCATTTCCTTCGAATTACCGCATTTTGACTTCAATTACGGCATTAATTCTTCAATAACTATAAAAATAAGGTGGTAAGATGCCTATATTACATTTATATTCAATTACTCTGCATTATTTCCTTATCATAAGTAGTTTTCCACGAAAATGGAACTTATATTTTATGGAAAAATAATATTTTATTCCCCGTGTTTCTCTCATTCCCCCATTGAACACAATATGTATTTTCAAATTCAATTATAGAATAGAATAGCGTGGAGAGGCATTATTTTGTTGTTCATATCAGTTAGAAAATATATTTTTCTATAAGTAGACAGAATTAGAATAAAAGGACATTTAAGTAATTTTACGGTGAAACCACTTTAAGACCGGGTATTTCGAAGGAAGCCTCGGATGCAAAAACTACATGACTATTTCTGGGTAAAGTTTTTCATGCCAGAGAACAATTATGGATCAATAAATCACATCTGTTTTATAACCGCGGTCTTGAATCTATTTTTGCATTTCGAAAAATATATTTTCCTGAAAATCATGGAGTGTACCCACAGTTACCCACATGGTCAGTTACTTCAGAATGCTTATTGGTACAACTAAAGTGGAGATCCAGTTCATTAATAGTTTCACAAGCAATGAACAAAATGTAATTTCAAGTTCAACTATAGAATAAAATAGCGTGGAAAGGTATTATTTTGTTGTTCATATCAGATAGAGGACAAGTTTTAACTGGAAGGAGACAGAATATGAATAAAATGACATTTAAGTCATTTTACGGTGGAAACATCTTAAGGCGGTTCGTTTTATAACAAGGAAGCTGAGGTTTTGGGAGAAACGAAAGAAACTGAGTGTGAGAGAAATTATTTTCTCTCATATTTTTTTTGTGAAAATTATAATGCCGCAATCTAGAAAACTTAAACATAACATGAGACACGTCGAGCACATCAAGATGGAATAAATGGTCAAGGTTTGTCAAAGTTTTTAGGCGACATGAAAAAAATATTCATCCTGACATGTCGAACGAGTGAATGTGACATTTCACGAAAGAGACATTTTTTTCGAGAAAATCATCGTCTCTGCCGCAATTTCGATTCTTAAGCATGTCATGTGACATGTCGAACGATCAGTTTAAGTTGTTTGAATGAGTGGCCAAGGTTTGTCGAATTTTTGCGGCGACATGTAAAAAGAAATTGATCTCGACATGTCGAACGAGTGAGTGTGACATTTCACGAAAGAGACATTTTTTTCGAGAAAATCATCGTCTCTGCCGCAATTTCGATTCTTAAGCATCTCATGTGACATGTCGAACGATCAGTTTAAGTTGTTGAATGAGTGTCCAAGGTTTGTCGAGTTTTTGCGGCGACATGTAAAAAAATATTGATCTCGACATGTCGAACGAGTGAATGTGACATTTCACGAAAGAGACATTTTTTTCGAGAAAATCATCGTCTCTGCCACAATTTCGATTCTTAAACATGCCATGTGACATGTCGAACGATCAGTTTAAGTTGTTGAATGAGTGGCCAAGGTTTGTCGAATTTTGGCGGCGACATGTAAAAAAATATTGATCTCGACATGTCGAACGAGTGAATGTGACATTTCACGAAAGAGACATTTTTTTCGAGAAAATCATCGTCTCTGCCACAATTTCGATTCTTAAACATGCCATGTGACATGTCGAACGATCAGTTTAAGTTGTTGAATGAGTGGCCAAGGTTTGTCGAATTTTGGCGGCGACATGTAAAAAAATATTGATCTCGACATGTCGAACGAGTGAATGTGACATTTCACGAAAGAGACATTTTTTTCGAGAAAATCATCGTCTCTGCCACAATTTCGATTCTTAAACATGCCATGTGACATGTCGAACGATCAGTTTAAGTTGTTGAATGAGTGGCCAAGGTTTGTCGAATTTTGGCGGCGACATGTAAAAAAATATTGATCTCGACATGTCGAACGAGTGAATGTGACATTTCACGAAAGAGACATTTTTTTCGAGAAAATCATCGTCTCTGCCACAATTTCGATTCTTAAACATGCCATGTGACATGTCGAACGATCAGTTTAAGTTGTTGAATGAGTGGCCAAGGTTTGTCGAATTTTGGCGGCGACATGTAAAAAAATATTGATCTCGACATGTCGAACGAGTGAATGTGACATTTCACGAAAGAGACATTTTTTTCGAGAAAATCATCGTCTCTGCCACAATTTCGATTCTTAAACATGTCATGTGACATGTCGAACGATCAGTTTAAGTTGTTGAATGAGTGGCCAAGGTTTGTCGAATTTTGGCGGCGACATGTAAAAAAATATTGATCTCGACATGTCGAACGAGTGAATGTGACATTTCACGAAAGAGACATTTTTTTCGAGAAAATCATCGTCTCTGCCGCAATTTCGATTCTTAAGCATCTCATGTGACATGTCGAACGATCAGTTTAAGTTGTTGAATGAGTGTCCAAGGTTTGTCGAGTTTTTGCGGCGACATGTAAAAAAATATTGATCTCGACATGTCGAACGAGTGAATGTGACATTTCACGAAAGAGACATTTTTTTCGAGAAAATCATCGTCTCTGCCACAATTTCGATTCTTAAACATGCCATGTGACATGTCGAACGATCAGTTTAAGTTGTTGAATGAGTGGCCAAGGTTTGTCGAATTTTGGCGGCGACATGTAAAAAAATATTGATCTCGACATGTCGAACGAGTGAATGTGACATTTCACGAAAGAGACATTTTTTTCGAGAAAATCATCGTCTCTGCCACAATTTCGATTCTTAAACATGCCATGTGACATGTCGAACGATCAGTTTAAGTTGTTGAATGAGTGGCCAAGGTTTGTCGAATTTTGGCGGCGACATGTAAAAAAATATTGATCTCGACATGTCGAACGAGTGAATGTGACATTTCACGAAAGAGACATTTTTTTCGAGAAAATCATCGTCTCTGCCACAATTTCGATTCTTAAACATGCCATGTGACATGTCGAACGATCAGTTTAAGTTGTTGAATGAGTGGCCAAGGTTTGTCGAATTTTGGCGGCGACATGTAAAAAAATATTGATCTCGACATGTCGAACGAGTGAATGTGACATTTCACGAAAGAGACATTTTTTTCGAGAAAATCATCGTCTCTGCCACAATTTCGATTCTTAAACATGCCATGTGACATGTCGAACGATCAGTTTAAGTTGTTGAATGAGTGGCCAAGGTTTGTCGAATTTTGGCGGCGACATGTAAAAAAATATTGATCTCGACATGTCGAACGAGTGAATGTGACATTTCACGAAAGAGACATTTTTTTCGAGAAAATCATCGTCTCTGCCACAATTTCGATTCTTAAACATGTCATGTGACATGTCGAACGATCAGTTTAAGTTGTTGAATGAGTGGCCAAGGTTTGTCGAATTTTGGCGGCGACATGTAAAAAAATATTGATCTCGACATGTCGAACGAGTGAATGTGACATTTCACGAAAGAGACATTTTTTTCGAGAAAATCATCGTCTCTGCCACAATTTCGATTCTTAAACATGCCATGTGACATGTCGAACGATCAGTTTAAGTTGTTGAATGAGTGGCCAAGGTTTGTCGAATTTTGGCGGCGACATGTAAAAAAATATTGATCTCGACATGTCGAACGAGTGAATGTGACATTTCACGAAAGAGACATTTTTTTCGAGAAAATCATCGTCTCTGCCACAATTTCGATTCTTAAACATGCCATGTGACATGTCGAACGATCAGTTTAAGTTGTTGAATGAGTGGCCAAGGTTTGTCGAATTTTGGCGGCGACATGTAAAAAAATATTGATCTCGACATGTCGAACGAGTGAATGTGACATGTCACGGGAGGGATTTGTTGTCGATAAAGTTATAACTGACGCATTTTGATACTTAAACACCCGCTAAATGATTACTAGATTCGCTTTTTGATAGTTGCAAATCGATTTATTATTGAAATGTTCATCATTTTAAACCTTAATCTCTTTAAAATATTAAGATTCTATTTAAAAATTGACTTTATGGAATTTTCCTATTTTTTCTTTGATTTGAATAAGTTTGACGTTTTATTAAATATTTTTTTTCAAATACACCACCAGAATCAACCAAGGCTATAATTTTTATTTTCATAATCTGCACCTTAAATGACTATCCTGGTCGAATTTCTCATGACAAGTTATGAAGGCTTCAATAAAACTGTTTCAATATTTCCCTATCTCTCTTAAATATTATGCTTACGCTTAAAACCGATTTTCTTGAATTTCATATTTTTTGTTAAATTTAAAGGTTTAATAATCTTTGATTGTTCTAAATGTACCAAGATTCTGTGGGCATGGAGCATGATGAAATTAGCAGACACTTCATTTCGCTTGAGCGAGATAAATCCTTCGTCGTTATGGAGACCATATTCAAATTTTATTCTTTGATTTCAGCGTCTGTAAGAAGTATGAAACTAATACTTTAATATTAATGGCGCTAAGATTTAGTTATAAATGACCAAAATTCTCAGTAATTAAATAAATGCAGCCACGTTAGTCTCCAACTTGACTCATTTTTTCCCGTCGTACGGCTGAAAACCCTTCAACACAACAGGTTTATATGCGATTCTGTAAAAATTACTTCGATAGTAATAGATTATTTTTTATAAATAGTTGAGAAAACATGCAATATACACACCGTTAGTTTTTTGACGAAATCTAGGTGTTATAAATTCCTATTTCCATCAATATTCTATCCCTCTGGAGCGCACAGCCAAAATCTAATCCCATACGTAAAACAGCTTATACTTTTAGGCAAATTACTCAAAAAGTAGTTCGGCAAGTGGTTAATATTTTGATATCATTGGAAAGATTAAATTGTTTTCCTTAAAATGAGGCCAAATTCTTAAAATTGTAGTTGAAATTATTTTTCGCTCTTTCCGAACTGAAGACATTTTTGTCTAAAATGTAAAATAAATATAATATAAGTACAATATATCACAAAAGAAATTCAAAATAGTTTCATTATATTTCGTTTGGAGTCATATTCCACTCACATACAAAGTAAGAACCAAACCGGAGTCACTTAAGTGTCCATTATTGGATGAATTGAGGTAGAATGATCCATCTACAAAGCTAGATGTGGACGTGAATTCTATAATAAGCTCGTAATTACTAATATTAATGTTCGTAGCGTTACAGAGATGAGTTTATGCTTCTTTCATACTTAAGATCGGAACGATTTGTGAGTCTTCTTCGCCGGATAATTTTTCTAGACTTCTTCCGGGTTTAGTTTGGAATGCGACCAGTGTCAACGAAGAATGACACGGAAATATTTCGGGTTCATATTAAAGTGATGTTTTGAAGCGATGATGAAAAGAAGTACGTCTTAAACGAGTCTTGGAGAAACAATAAATTTATCTTCCACTTTATCAGATAGTGACAATTTCAATCTTACATCCAGAGTGGAAATAATCTCAGAAAGCTAAGGATAACAAACTCTCTGCACCGAATTCAATGCCATTGTTTTGTAAAATACAATGCATTCTATTAAGGTGATGACATTTTCAATAGGAACCGCATAGAATTTTGATTTGGCTTTAAAAAAAACTCAAGTCACATGAACATCAAATGAGATAAATGATAAAAGGATAGTGATTTGCAAAAAGTAACTTTTTATAACCACGCTATATATTTAAGTGTACTTAAAAGTAAAAAATAATTTTGTTATCACTCTCCTAATAATAGGTGGGTGCATAATAGAATATATATTTATATAAATGACAGATGTTGGATGTGAATTTAAAAAAAACGCCCAAGCTTTTATTTTCCGACGAATGAAAAAATTATTTTTTAATTTTTAATAAACTTGAGTATAAGCGTGGTTTAAAAAAGTATTTCTTTTCATATTATTATTTGCTACTTTTTATTTTTTTTATATTTTTTGTGTAACAGTTCATTGAAATTGAAATTATAAGTATTTCTTCTCACTATAAATGAAAACTTCGACTAGCGCCATCTATTGGTCATCGGCTTTTTCCAATATAAGATGTAAACCGTTTATTTTTAATAGACTAACTTTGTAATAAGTGAATTTAGTAATTGAATCATGTATTGTCTTCGAGAGTAAGTAAGTGTGCTAAATTTCAGCTCCATTGAACATTGGAAAGTGGTTTAGATTTCGATTACAAGAGAACCCATCATACGAACCATCAAACAAAAAGAGCAAGTTGAAATAAGCGTGGTGAACATTTACGAGATCGTACGTTTAACTTTCGACGTCTTTTAATAGAATTTGGGTCGCGATATTCTCAGGTGTCTTAACGTTTTTAAAAACGTCGTTAAAACGTCTTTAAAACGTCTTAAAAAGTCTTAAAACGTGAGTGAAAACACACCTATGAATATGCAGCGAGCATATGGGATCCGGTGCAGAAAGACTTAATCCGGGAAGTTAATAAGTTTCACACGCCTATTGAGACGGCTTGTGGGGTAGTATGTAGATATCTAGATGATCGACGAATTTCAAACATGTAAAAACATATTAAATTAAATTGTAGGTGATAAATACTCCTGTTAATTATGATAGATCTGTGTATATGAGTGTATACTTCATTGAGACTTAGATCAGCCCCACTCTGAGGTTTCTTTCTTGGATAAACTCTCTTGACTTCTTCCCTGTTGGAAATTTTGTAATGCTTCCAGTTCCAAGGAAGATAAAAACTGGAGGAATTGGTGGATTTATTCTCAAGTGATGTCTTGAAGGGATGGAGAGCAGAATAAGGGAAGTCTTATCCGCGTCTTGGTCGGGAAAATGTTAAAAAACAGGTCCGCGGAAGATTGTGAGGAACCCCAGGAGGACACTCCCCTGCGCTCCGCCTGGCGGTAGAATTTACGACCAAAAAAAGGACTTCGTTATTCTGAGAGATTCGCGAGCCTTACCGCGGAGAGTCGCCTTAATCGAATATTTATATTCGCAAGACGACCCAAGATGTGTCCTCGTCTTAAACTTCACGAAGTCTGGAAACTCATCCGTTTTAATGGCCATAAGAATGTCCGTCCGATAGTCCGCTGCTGCTATGTTTCCTCTAGGTACGGCGGATTTAAATTTGGGCACCTAGAGTTAAAATGGTAAAATTTGGATGATTAAGGACGTTACGTTGTTTCACTCTTAACTTAATGGGAATTCGACGAAACATGCTGGAAACATGAATTATGTTTTCCTAAATCTACCCGTTTTTTTCCAGAATTATTTACCGCAGATTTCTGAGGATATTTGATGTGGAAGTGTGGGCATGTGAAATTACATATGGGTTCTTAAATGGGAACGCGAAGTGTGACTAGCTTTGTTATACGAAAATAACTTTTTCTAGTTAATAATAAGAAAAACAAAAATAATTTAAATCATCAATAGAATAATGTATGAAAACATTTCCTTTTAATTATTTTTGATTTTCTTGTTATTCTTAACTATAAAAAGGTTCTTTTTGATGAATTAATCTACTCGTACCTTGTGTTCCAATGAGAACCCATGTAATTTTTGGTCCACTTCTCGATCAAATATCTTAAGTAATCTGCGGTAAATAATTTTGAAAACATTCAGGTAGCTTTAGGAAAACATAAGTAATGCTTCCAGCAAGTTTCGTAGAATTCTTTTAAGTTGAGTGAAACCACCACCAACTTTGGGCAAAAATAAAGAGTTAAGAAGTTTAAAATAATTACTGTATTTTTTTCCATCAGTAGAGCGTTTGATTAATGTGCTGTCTTGCAACTCCTAGGCAAAGTGAAGACAAGTCCTGTCAGCAGGTCTGTCGTAAGATTTATTCGCGCATCTCAAGGCGGAGTGTTCCAAGAAAGAGGATACCTTTGTTGATCTGCGTTGAAGCGAAGGTGAAAAAAGCTGGGCCTGTCTCGAGAAGAACCTCAAATGCCTACCCTCACTTGTGACAGTAGGTGTGGATATTGAGGCTCGTTTTCGTAACCTCTGGTTTATTTTAACCACAAGATTACTTCACAGTTCCGTTTACTCCAGTTTAACTGAGAGTTTGGGCCTGTATACGCCGTTTGGGCCTGCATTAAGCATGTGCCTCGCGTTAACTTTATTCTTAAATTTATTCATGAAATCGTTAATTTCGTTTAGGAAAACATAATAAATGCTTCCAGCAAGTTTCGTCGAATTCTCTTAAGTTGATCGAAGCCACTGAACGTCCTTAATGGTCTTCGTAAATAATCACTAAAATGAAATAAAAACTTATTCTTGCTATGGAGTTTGAAAGGTAGAAAGACCCAAAGAAAATTGCAAAATAAAAAAACATAATTGTGTATTTACGATATAGTTTGCATATCGCGGAACTTTTTTTATAAAATGTTAACAAATGAGCTGTTGATTTTGAAAGTGGGGATAGTCCATTTAGTTAAACAAAAGGAACAGCTAATTTTCATTAGAAATAAACTTAAAATATCTGCTTTTCCATTGCCTTCCTCTTTCCATCTCACCATGACATCATGCATATTCTTTTTGCCTTCTGGAAGCCATTTTAGGTCAGTTTTCGGTGTTCTCTCATCCCCTATTACATAGACGTGTCCAAACCATCTTAATCTTCTCTCTTCCACAATCTCCACCGCATCCTTCTTCACCTCCATGATTTCTCTTACCTCCTCATTGCTGATTCCTTCTATTATTGATGTCCTAGCCGATTTCCACCAAGAGTTATATTATAAATTATACATTATTCTAAATCGCTAATGTGTGTCACGAGGCAAAGCCTCACAAGCATTCGCTACACTAACAACATGCTCAAAATGAGAGGAACCGTTAGTACATATGTATTTTGCAACTACAAAAATGAACAGAGACTCAAGACTTATGTAGACAATATGCATGGCGTGCTGTTAGTACTTGGTAACAGATAAGGATTAAAGTATTAAGGAGTACTATTAATATTATTAATTTATTAATACTAAGGCAAAATTGCAACCAGTTCATTACCCTTTCTCCAACATAAACCTTTAGTTAGCTGCAAATGTTTTACCTCTCGTAAAAGTCTTTACGATGCCGATGAATATTTCTATTCAACATTTGTCTGAATATTTTTTGTTTCTTCACCAATTTTTATTTATAAATTTTACAAATCATTTTACTCTCATTTTTTACAGTTTAAAATAAAAGTACACTAACAAATGTGGATTACACTTATTTCCTTTGAATATTTACAGTAATGGTTCTTGTAATACTTATGCCTTGTCATCAGGTGCTCTTTATTTGTCTTCCGGATTTTACCTTTGAAATATTTATAATCAATTCAATAAAATATTTATGCAAACATCTATGCATGAAAGATTTAAAAACTTGTGAATTTATACCCTTATCCTTATAATTGCCATAAACCAGGGTTTAATTACAGTGTAAAATAAAACCTATATTAAATATTTAATGTAATAAAACACATAAATATACACGATATCTTCTCACGCAGTTAAACAGTCCAAGTGTTCACACATTAACAAACACCCACTTCCAGCTTCGGTCTTATCACTACGACGTATGCTAGGTAAGCATCATGAACATTCTCCAGAGCTCATACCTATCCATGTTTATCCCAAGGGTCTGACGGAATTGCGATATCTCGTTTGGATTACTACTACCGCCCATTGTTTCAGGCGCAAATGGAAAAATAAGTATGCATTGAAAAGATAAAAGATTGTATGTTTTTGCCATAAATCGTTTTTTTTTGTGAAAAATGCTGTAATTATTCCTTTTGTTGTGAGAGGTTTATCAGATTCCATTTAAAATACGCCTAAGACCACACGTAACATCGTCATCGCAACCGTAAGTAAACAAGAAGATGGCCGACAAAGTACATACTGTGAAAACGCCAAGAGGAAGACTGGACGGCATTATTATCGATGCAATCTGGTTCCAGAATATTTCAGGATGCAGAATTGACTATATACAATTACCTTTTGTAAGTTTCCCCTGAGAAATAAATAGGTAATTTCCTACTTAAATTTGCCAGATATTAAATTAACCCTTAAGTTGCTGCAGCTGGAACTCATGTCGTCCACACTGTGCGGGAAATCGTTGTTAAAACAAATATGACAATATTCTTTTCTAGCAATTTTATATTCTGTTTGATAACAAACAAAAAAAAATCCGTTGATAATTGAGCCAGACGCGAACATAAGACAACTAACTTTTGAAACAACCCTTAAATTATTGAGCGAGCAATCGGAAGAAAGGGTCGTATGTACCTCTTTGCGGTGGTAAGCGATCCCTTAAAGAGCGTGGGAAGGGAGTGGTTAGGGTAAAAAGGGTGGATTCTCAAATGTCCACCGCTGGAAAGAAAGAGTTCGGGTCATGAAAATGTGAAAGGGCTGAAGGAACAGCAAAACGCAGAGGGTCAAACGTACAAGAACGTTTTGCCCGCAGTTGCCGGTACACACGTACATGTACGTTGTCCCGCCGTCTAAGGGTTAGAGCGTATACCTGTTGCGCTGTGGCGCTGATAGTTAACGCCTGACTCCTAGAAGTGCTCAGGATGTAATTGTATATCCATTTGGAGTAATGTGAGAGTCAGACCCTTGGTTTATCCATCACACTACGAAGGAAAGTTACAATTTCTTCGATACGGGAATCTTTTGAAACTTTACTCAATTTGTCCTGTGCTACATCTAACGGGGTATTTCCATCGTTATTCTTGATATTGGGATCCGCTTTCTCACCTCCTGATTCCATGTTGATTAAATACTTCACAGACTCAAAATTACCCTCCAGGACAGCTAAATGCAGATCAGTATTTCCATCGTAATCTTTAGCATTTATGCCTATACCTTCTCCTGTGATAATCACTGCATCCAAGGGACGTTTTAACTCTGGATTTTTCCTCTGCTCTACCAACACCATTATGCTATCAAGTTGATTCCGTACAATTTTGCGACTCATGGCCCATCGCACAATTCCACTCGGAGAACTGCTCTGTTCTCCCGTGAGATGTTCATTTACGGAGCAGTTCAATAATTCCCAGATATATCCTGGCGTTATTTTAATCCAAGATGCTAAGAAACAAACTACCCACATTAGCATTTTAAAAACTCCCTGCATGCTAGAAGCTGCCAATGCATCACTCCCTTGGGCATTCATAAGGGCATCTTTAACGTCGTTGAGCTTGACGCAAGCATTTATATCGGCGCCGTGTCGAACTAAACACTCAACGGCTTCTGAACTGCTAAGCAATGCAGCAGCGTGCAATGGAGTTAGACTTTCGTCCTTGCCAATATCCTTGTCTACCCCTCTGTTAATTAAATTTTCGATCATTTCTGTGTCATTATACACGGCAGCAATATGTAGTACTGAAAAGTTAAGCCTGCTAATAAGTGTGCCATCATCAGTAGTATTCATCAATTTTGCACCTCTGTTCAGCAAGAATTCTAAGACATTGGGGTTATAATTCATTGCACTATGAAATAAAGGTCTGGCTCCAAATGAGTTGGCAGCGTCAATGCTTGCTCCACTGTCTAACAGAAATTCGACGACTTCTTTTTTCCCATGAAAGGCCGCCGTATGGAGAGGTGTATCGAGTTTTTTATCAGTAACGTGTATGTTGTGTTTAAGGTCATCTATAAAATACTTGACGACCTCCAAATGACCTTGTTGAGCAGCGCTATGCAACGATGTCCAGCCATCTTCGTTGACATCTCCAGTAGGATGTGCTTCTTTCTCTACGAGAAGTTTAACTACATCTAGATGGCCGTTGTTGGAAGCAGCGTGCAATGGCGTGAAGCTGTCTTCACTGTCCCTGATTCTGGCCCCATTCCTCAGAAGTATTTTGACAATCCTCGTCCAATTACTGAAGGCAGCCAAATGTAAAGGAGCCCATTCTCCAATTTTTGAATTAACTTCATCCTTTAATTGATTGTCCTTTTCAAGAGCCTCCATAAAATTACTTAAGGCCGTCAAGTTTCCGCTTTCTTGGGCTACACGAAACTCGGCATGTAATAGATATTTCTTATCTCCAGACTTAAGAAATTCAACAACAGCCGTCTGGCCCTTGGAAGCTGCCAAATCTGCTGGTGTTCTACCAGTGCTATCATTAATATTGACCAGTGATTCGTCCTTATCCACTAGAATTTTAACGATATGTGAGTAGCCATTGAAAGCAGCAACGTGCAATGGTGACCAGCCTGATGCCTTTTTTGTACATAAGGCATTGTATGCAATTCTACACTTAGTGGAAACTTTTGCTCCATTATCAACAAGAAGTTTAACAACACATACATGGCCGTTTTCTGCAGCAATGTACAAAGGAGTCCTGTTATACTTATCATTGGCATCAATGATCTCCCTGAATTTCGTTGAAAATTCTTTTCTAACACCCTGTAGCATAGCCTCCACTACTTTACCTTCGCCATCTTCAGCAAGTAAGTGCAAAGGTGTGGCCTCACTATAGCCGTAGGCAGATAATCTTTGACAATCAAAATAAAATTCATGAATTAAGTTGACATATTTACTTGCATGGGTCCAAACAGAGGTGACGTGGCTTATACTTTTTTCTGTTCTTCTGCCATTATTTACTAGTTCCAGAGTACTCTTCAAAACCCCCTCCTCTCCTTTTTCCTTTTCCAATCCTAACCTTATTACTTCCTGCACTAGCCTGTGAATATCCGTCACTCCACGTTCTAAATTAATCATTGAATATTGGTGTAGCAGCTCAATGGCACACCATAGATTGTCTTCGTCTTCGCTGATTTGCTTTGAAAAGATTTCCCTCACATGAACCTTGTCGGGAGCAAGATAAGCCATGATATTTAAAATATCAATAGCGTGCTTTCCATATTCATCTTCCTTTATCCTTTCCAACGTGACCAACCAAGTTGTGGAAACTGTTTGAGTGTAACGGTAGCTATTTTCGAAACAACCCTTTTGGAGCAATTCACTTTCATGCTTTTCAAATTTTTTTAAATAATCTCTTATCCCAAATCCCTTGCCTCCTCTGTTTCTTGATTTTGTGTCTACTGCCATAATGTACACAACAGCTTGTCGCAAGGCTAATGGGAAACACTGTAATTTTATCGTCAATTCTTCTAGGCCTTGCGAACTATCCTTTATTTTGAGAAAGTCTTTGACAAAAGTTTCAGCCTCCTCTTGCGTGAACTCCTGTAGTGCAGTCAGACCTATATCACCCTCGCCTCCCATTTCCCACTTCCGGTTGCGAGAAGTAATTAAAACATGAGGTTTGCTATCTTTAGGATGTAAGTAGCGTGGTAGAAATTCTTTTATGTCTTTATAGTCTTCAGCGTTGTCAAAAATGAAAAGACTTTTTACTTGATCAAAGTACCCGTACACGTCTTTAACAATAGACTTAACATCTCTTTCTTGCTTGATATCACCTATTTCTTTTGTGGTGGGAATTTTCAATTCTTCAGCCAACTCTTTGAACGAAAACCTCAAAGTCTCACTCGTTTCTGCATTTATCCATATAGCATTGCCACCATAATCCCTTAAGTGGTCCTCAGCATACTTCCTAGCCAATTCAGTCTTACCTATTCCTCCCAAGCCAGTAATTGCAGCCACTCTTTGCATGAATCCTGATCCACTTTCGTTTTGTAACTTCTGATGCAAGTCCTTCAGTTCAGCTGCTCTCCCAGAAAAGGAGTCCACTGGATTTCGCACGTTGAACCAAATCTCCTTCCTTGCCTGTATAATTTCATGTCTTGAAAGAATTGCATCCAACTTTTGATTGGCCGTTGCTACACCTTCCACTACCCCGACTAGCTGCAAAGAATGATCCTTTTTCTTCAATTCAATTATGACATCTCCTAATATTTTCTCTGTCTCCTCTGGCTTTAAAATGTACTCATACTCTTTCCTGGGAGTTTTTCCCTCTTCATAATCATTATTTAATTTCCTCGCCAACTTTAACTTATCCTTTATCTCCCATGGAAATAGAAGACGATAACCATATTGACTACTGGCATCATTATCGTCCATTTTTTTCCTATAGTACTTATCAGCAGTGCCGTCACATTTTGTAGTCACGAGCCCAACATTATCGTATAATTCAGAGGTGTTCCATTTTTCACCGTCCTTGAATAGGGTATGCCCCGGTTTAGGTAGAACTTTTTTCACAATTTTCAAGGGCACGATACCTGCTATCCCTTTAGAAGTTCCTAATATGACACTCTGGATTGTCAAATCACTGTCAATCTTTTCTATTCTCCTTTCGTGTTCACTTATATACTTAATGGATCTGTTTACCGCATCTATGGCTAACATTTCCATCGCTGTGGTCCAATATCCATCGCCATCTGTGACTTCGGCAAATTGACTCTCGAAGCACCGAAAGATTTCACCGCTGGCGATTGTGAGTATTTCTTCGAGTGGTTCACCCTTGTCAATTTTACCGAAAACTGATGTTACCCTCTTCGCTTTTTGTTTGTGTGTATTTCCACTGACGACATTCCATGTATAATTGGTGGCATTTTCCCCGACTTTTGAACCAGGCCCTGGCATGCCCGCAGCCAATCCAAGTGCTCCTCCTGCTATCGCCCCTACTGCACCTGCGGCTGTCTTTCCAACTTTGCCTGTTTTCGCCACTCCAGCGACACCTGCCTCTTTACTAAAATCATCCAGTTTTTCTTTATAATGACTGACGAAATATTCTACGAACAGACTAAGACGATTACCTATAGTGTCGTCACTCTTCATTGCTACGTTTTCTTGCCCTGAAGACATCTCTACCACCTGATCACATGACAGTCTCTAGCTAATAGTCAAAACCTGATCAATAAGTCTGATTGAAATGATAAACTGTTTAGAAAATTAATCAGCCATAGGTGTAAATTCTGCGGTTGCTGGCGAGGTAACTCAACAGTTGCTTGTGATACATTTTATCCTTTTTTTGAAACACTCATCTCTAACTACAGAAATATGAGAAGTGTGCGTAAACTTTTTGACGTAAGAACAACGATGAACCGTCATGCGCTGTTTCACTTTACGGAAAAACTCTAGATACAAACGGAACCCTTCCGTAAAGTGAGGGTTTCCACTTTACACTCGATATACAGGCTGTCACTTCCAGCGCAAGCGTTATGACGTCATGTCAAGCTGTTATCATTAGCCATTACACTTCCATCTGCGTTGACATTCGGACTCATCGACGGCGTGCAACTATAGCGTTGAGTTTAATTGTGTCTTGACAGTAAGTGTGGTTGTATAATGAGTAAGTCTCAAACCCGCTTCCAGGGTCTCGTTAAATCGACGAATCCACTCCAAACAGGACCTCAGAAGCTGAGCGGATGTTTCTGGTGTTTCGCCACACTTTCCACCCACGGTCGCTGCTATTATCCTCGGTTTATCTCGGGTTGTTCTACTTTTAGTTCATCAAAATGGCTGAAAAGATTAAAAACACATTCACAGAGGTAACCCAGGCAATACGTCCTATGGATATGTTAATACAACCTGTCAAGAAACAGTATAAAACCAGTTGTAAAGGTTGTATGCTGGTTTTAAGCAGTTTGTACACAAAAGTGATTGTATACAACTTGTATTGTAAACGAAACTCTATTCGAGTTGCAAACCAGTTGTATACAATTTGCACAAAATTGGTACCGTCGTTGCATAATATGTTAAATGACAATAATCGAAATACGATCGGATTAGCATTTATTGGCATGGATTAACATTAAATGACAATACTCGAGATATGAACGGATTTGCATTCATTAGCAATAGAATATTCTTGCCTGTTTTCCAAATTTGACATGTATTTTATTTACTTCTGATGTTTTTTAATTCAAAATTATGATACGAATATGACTTGTGTATTCGTGGAATATATGTTAACTATAAAACTGATATCTTGCTGTTTTT
Source organism: Pyrrhosoma nymphula (assembly GCA_963573305.1). Taxonomy (NCBI): domain Eukaryota; kingdom Metazoa; phylum Arthropoda; class Insecta; order Odonata; family Coenagrionidae; genus Pyrrhosoma; species Pyrrhosoma nymphula. The sequence goes on from OY754340.1 coordinate 29,423,405, forward strand.
TTTATTTATTTTAAATATTTATTTATTTTTTTTACTTACGATTTTTAAATAAATATTTTAATGTATAAAAAATGATTTGTTCCTTTGAATATTTGTTGATGTAAAAAGTTTTATTTCTAAGGAGAACATTGTTGTTATATATTGCAAACATATTAGGATAAATCCGTACTGTCTTTTTTTAATGTAACCTGAATTTATGTACTGAGTATCTATTAATAATATTTATGTTTATTCAAACACGTTTTTTTATGTATGATATACGAGTTGTATTTTTAGCCCTGATGAATCTTATGTGAAAAAAACCGAAACCTTGGTAAAGTGGCAGTTTTTTAATTGAATTGTAGACCAAAGCTCCATAAAAAAAACAATCAATTATATTTATACAGGTTGTTTACAAATTGTGTACATGTCGTATACATTTTTATATTGATCGAATACAATTTGTACACAATTTTACCGTGGTTTTATACAAATTGTATACACGTTGTATACCTTTTTATACCGGTTGTATACAAATTGTGTACATGTCGTATACATTTTTATATTGGTCGAATACAATTTGTACACAATTTTACCGTGGTTTTATACAAATTGTATACACGTTGTATACCTTTTTATACAGGTTGTATACAAATTGTGTACATGTCGTATACATTTTTATATTGGTCGAATACAATTTGTACACAATTTTACCGTGGTTTTATACAAATTGTATACACGTTGTATACCTTTTTATACAGGTTGTATACAAATTGTGTACATGTCGTATACATTTTTATATTGGTCGAATAAAATTTGTACACAATTTTACCGTGGTTTTATACAAATTGTATACACGTTGTATACCTTTTTATACAGGTTGTATACAAATTGTGTACATGTCGTATACATTTTTATATTGGTCGAATACAATTTGTACACAATTTTACCGTGGTTTTATACAAATTGTATACACGTTGTATACCTTTTTATACAGGTTGTATACAAATTGTGTACATGTCGTATACATTTTTATATTGGTCGAATACAATTTGTACACAATTTTACCGTGGTTTTATACAAATTGTATACACGTTGTATACCTTTTTATACAGGTTGTATACAAATTGTGTACATGTCGTATACATTTTTATATTGGTCGAATACAATTTGTACACAATTTTACCGTGGTTTTATACAAATTGTATACACGTTGTATACCTTTTTATAAAGGTTGTATACAAATTGTGTACATGTCGTATACATTTTTATATTGGTCGAATACAATTTGTACACAATTTTACCGTGGTTTTATACAAATTGTATACACGTTGTATACCTTTTTATAAAGGTTGTATACAAATTGTGTACATGTCGTATACATTTTTATATTGGTCGAATACAATTTGTACACAATTTTACCGTGGTTTTATACAAATTGTATACACGTTGTATACCTTTTTATACAGGTTGTTTACAAATTGTGTACATGTCGTATACATTTTTATATTGGTCGAATACAATTTGTACACAATTTTACCGTGGTTTTATACAAATTGTATACTCGTTGTATACCTTTTTATACAGGTTGTATACAATTTTTAAAATTATTTATTCGATTCTTCTTCTTGTAGGATATAAAGGTCAAATAAGTTGGATTTTTTATTATTTATTAATCTTTCCCAGTATTCCACATTTTAATCTTTGCTTCATCAGGACTACAATGGAAATATGGAGCGTTTTTATATCAATGGAATATATTTAATAGTTTTTAGTACATATTTATGTTAAAAAGTTTATAAACATTTAATTTTTCAATTCACCTCAGAGATAGTTCCTTCCTAATTAATTGCTTGATTATATTTTAGTTGCATTTATTGTTTATTTCAATGGTCGTAGCTTGTTTCAAAAATCAAAATATAATTCAGTTCTGCTAAAGCATATTAGTTTATAACAAAATTTGCATAATTTGGCGATGTGCATTGATGTAAAAACACCCCATATTTTCATAGTATGAAATAAATATTGTTATATTAATGCCGCAAAGATATAGTTATATAAAATCAAAATTCTCAGTAATTAAATAAATGTAGCTATTTAAGTCTCTAACTTGACTCATTTTTCACCGCCGTACGGCTGAAAACCCTTCAAAACAGCAGGTGTATTTGCGATTCTGTAAAATTTACTATGGCGAGTAATAGATACATTTTCATAAATAGTTGAGAAAACATGCAATCTACACACCGTTAGTTTTTTTACCATGACGCTAACATGATTGTCCACCGTTGGTTGGTTATCTGGAGAATTAAGTACTTTATTTCAAATCCCAACTTTTTTATCAAAATTTGCGAACATATTGCGTATGAAGGCCTTCACAACAGTTTTTTTTTACGAATCTGTAAAACTTATTACTGTGAGTTATTGACTATATATTTTATAATCAGTTGATATAACATACTTATAACGCACCGTTAGTTTTTGTTAAAGAGATATCTGCTATATAAATTGCTGATTTATTTATCATATTCTAATAGAAAAGATGTGAGTTTTAATCAATCCTTTCTAGCGTTACTTTGTGCAAGTTCATTTTCAAATAATGATGAGGCCAAATGTGAGAAATCTAGAGTTTTTTTTATATTGGTACAACTAGCTTCAATTCTACGGCGTCATCATCAGGTACTTAATGTAAAGGCAACTGATTACGAAGCCGTAGCCTTGAAACTAGTTGTACCAATATATTAAAAGTCTGTGGATTTAATCATAGTTGGTCTTATCATTATTTCGGGGTTTTGTCTTGAAAATTAAGTCGAAAAATATTTCAAAATGTATAAAATCTTTCCTCAATGGAGCAAACACTTCTTGGACAATTAACCTTTTTTTCGATTACATTGAAACTTGACTCATAACTTCCCGCTGTACGGTGTTAACGCCTTTACAAAAGAGGTTTTTTGTGATTCTGTGAACATTTCAGCGAAAATTAATTGACTATTTATTTTATATATAGCTCGAAAACACACAAATTACACACCGTTAGTTTTGAGACGATTTCTAGGTGTTATAAAGTAATAGCTTTTTCAATATTATCCTTCTGGAGTGCAGAGCCAATATATATATATATATATATTCAATCGACGAAGTTCACACGTGGTGAAAATATACCCAATAAGGAGTCACAGGCGTGACAAGTAAAAACATAGTGACACAAACAAAAGAAACTCACACGAATGGTTGTTTAATTTTCGACAGCAATCAACTGTCTTCTTCCGAACTGGAGAGAGTACTGAGTATGTGAATAAATATATATATATATATATTTATTCACATACTCAGTACTCTCTCCAGTTCGGAAGAAGACAGTTGATTGCTGTCGAAAATTAAACAACCATTCGTGTGAGTTTCTTTTGTTTGTGTCACTATGTTTTTACTTGTCACGCCTGTGACTCCTTATTGGGTATATATATATATATTCACATCCCACGTTCAATCTAATATTTTCAGGCAAATAGCTCTAAAGGTAGTTCGGAAAAGGGGTTGATATTGGCTTTATTTGAAATATAGGTGTTTTCTCATTAAAACAAAGTAAAATTAATCAAATTCATAGTGAAGTGATGTTTCGCTCCAAACCACTTTACAAGCGGTGGTTGAGGACTAGTTGGAGATAAGTGTTTCTCAAGTCCATGTGAATTATTCAAACATTTTTCTTTACAATGTAAGTCGCTATCATTTGTCCCGATAAAATAAGGTATGTTTAATTTCGACCGGAAAATGAAGTAATATTTACACTCAAGTAATATTTCAACATACAGAATATGAATAGGATGGAACATTTAAAAAAATATTTTATTCGTGCGATACACGAACATGTATGGAACATAAATTCGCAGCGACGGTTACTCAAGAATATTTTATGCAGAAGACTACATTTGCCAATTTATGTAGATCAGTGCTTAATCACAATGCAAGAAGACACATAATATGCACACTCTTACACCTTCATAGTGAAATCATTAAATTCAACTCAATAGCACAAGTTGGAGTCACAAATGACATAGAAAACCTTCATTTTTACTTTCCATTATAACTCCAATGCATAGTACTGTGTAACATGGAAGGACTACTTCGAAAGTTGAGAAATTCACCAATGTCCTTGAAAAATACATCGGTTAATGGGTGATTTTTGACATAAAAAAATAAAACTATTAAGAAAGCGAATGCTTACCTGAGGCTATTGCATCAATAGGCTGGCCTCGTGGATTATGTCCAAGGAGTTATGGAATTCCTCCAGATCACGACTTGCAGAACATGCAGAAGATGATGAAACTATATCGGCAATTTCAGATCCATCGAATGCACAACACAAAACTCCAGTCACCAAAATCTCCAAAATTCACCAGACTGTTGGATGAATAACATTTAACTAATAATTATCCATTCTGCACTTTTTTCCACGTTTAATATCACCACTAATCTCTGCTACTTGAAATCATTTCTCATCTTACAACTTTAAGACACTATTCAAGATGTATAAAGAATACAATATTTTGAAAACATTTTCCTCCATTGCGATGCAAGAATATCAATTGAATATAAATTCACAATGATATTTACTCAAAATTATTTCAAGCAAAAGATAATATTTCCCAAATTATCAAGAGAAGTGCTTATTCACAATGAAAGAAGTAATTCAACAAGTACAACTCTCTTCATCCATATAATTAAATCAGTCAATTCCAATGAATAGCAATAGCCGGAGTAATAGATGACACAAAAAAACCTTCATTTTTTCTTCCCATTATACTTACAATGCATAGAAATGTGTATAGTTTAGGGACTATTTATGTATATGAACGATCTCTAATGTCTTTGTGATAAATATCGACAAGCGGAAGACATTGGGCATAGAAAAAAATAACTATTAAAACAAAACAAAAGTGATTACCCGAGGATATTGTAACTGTCGGCTAAACGCGGCGATAATGTCCAACAGGATATAGATTTCCTCAAGACCATGACTTGCAGAAGATGATGAAGCTAGGTTTGTAACTTCAGATCCATCGAATACACACCACAAATCTCCAGTCTCCAAAAATCACCAAATTGCACAGGACTGTTGGATGAATACACAATTAAAAAATAACTATCCAATCTACACTTTTTTCCATTTCAATGTCACCACTAATTTCTGCTCCTGTCAATTACTTCTCATGGTACAACTTAAAGATTATATTCAGAAAATTGTTACGATGCAACAGTTACAAAATATTTTACTCCATTGTGATACACGAATATCAATTGAAAATAAATTCACAACGACGATTACTTAACAATATTTCAAGCAAAAGATAACATTTCCCAAATTATCAAGAGAAGTGCTTATTCACAATGAAAGAAGTAACTCATCATGTACAACTCTCTTCATCCATATCATTAAATCAGTCAATTCAAATCAATAGCAACATTCGGTGTCACAGATGACACAAAATACATTCATTCATCCACACTATGATAATTTCAATGCATAGAACTGTGAAACATGGAGGGTCTACTTCGATATTGAAACGATCTCCAATGTCTTCAGAGTAATGTATATTAAATAATGATATTTGAATTAAGAAAGAAAGAAAGAAATAAATATATAAATAAATAAATATATATATATATATATCTTTAAGTCATTATTTAATATATATATATATATATATATATATATATATATATATATATATACATACAATATGCCAAGAGGGTGGCCGATAAAAATATATAAACGGATAAAAGAACACTCACAATTTAAAACTTCCGATATTTCGAAGGAAAGTAGCTTCCATCTTTCTCTAGGTAGAGAGTAAGAATGAGAGTGATTCATGTCATTGTCATTGTCACTGTCATTCTTACTCTCTACCTAGAGAAAGATGGAAGCTACTTTCCATCGAAATATCGGAAGTTTTAAATTGTGAGTGTTCTTTTTTCCGTTTATATATTTTTGTCGGCCACCCTCTTGGCATATTGTATATTTATCACCCGAGTGATTTTCTAAGAAGTTTTATATATATATATATATATATATATATATATAGATTCTTCCTATACCTTTCGCTGAAGAAGGTGGCGGCGATCCACCGAAAAATTTACAACCCGTGTGAGTGTCTTTTTTATGTGTTCTCATTTTAGTCACACTTGTGACAAAGTTTTTATATATTTGTGTTCACGCTCGTGAAAGCTTCTAATGATTATATATATATATATATATATATATATATATATGTATACAATATATATAAGAAAGGAATGTTTTCCTTAGGCTATTGCAACAATAGGCTGGTCACGGTGGTAATGTCCAACGAGTTATGGATTTCCGAATATGTACCAGAGTGTTGGATAAATAAAATTTAACAAATCACTATTTAATCTACACTTTTTTCCAAGTTTAATGACACCAATAATAATTTCTAATCCTGTAAATCATTTCTCATCGTATACCTTTAAGACTAAATTTAAGATGCATAAAGGATGAAACATTTTCAAAATATTTTCCATTGTTGCGATACATGAATATCTATGGAAAATTAATTCACAAATACGTTTTCTGAAAAATTTTTCAAGAGAAGTAACATTTCTCAAATTATCAAGATCAGTGCTTAATGACAACGCAAATAGTAACTCAACATGTACAACTCTCTTCATTTACATAATTAAAGCATTCAATTCAAATCAATAGCAATATTCGGAGTCACATATGACACAAAAAACCTTCATTCTCACTTCCCATGATACTTTTAATGCATAGAAATTTCTGTAACATGGAGGGACTACTTCGATAAGTGGATGATCTCCAATGTCTTTGAGAAAATTAGTGATCACTCAGACTTTGAAACTCTATCATCGGATTTAAACAACGATCATGTGTGGAGCCAAGAGTGGGGACTCGAACTTAACCTGAGCAAATGCACAGCGGTACATTTCTTGCGGAGGTCGTCCATCTATTCCCATGAATATGCTGTGGATGGTGTTAACATAAAGACGACAGATGAAGTGAAGTATCTAGGAGTTACGATAACTTCGGAGCTATCGTGGGGAACACGTATAAGAAATATTTGTGACAGAGCTCTGAAGAAGCTAGGATTCATCAAGCGTATATTGTGGTAAGATTTTCGGATGAAAAAGTATAAGAGAGGTGCTATTTCGCACTCGTCCGGCCACACCTTGAATATGGAGCGAGCATATGGGATCTGGTGCAGAAAGACTTAATCCGGGAACTTAATTAAATACAAAGGAAAGCTGCGCGATTCGTCAAAAACTGCTACGGGCGTACAGACAGCGTTGTTACACAGATGTTTAAACGAATTAGGCTGGGAGCCGCTAGAGACTCGGAGGCTGCACGATAGGCTTAGATTGCTTGAGCAATTGAGAATAGATACTTAAAGAGCGACACGGAGAACATCATATTAGAACCTCACTATATTTACAGGCCCGACACTAACGATAAATTAAGAGAGATATTTTGCCGAACGGATATGTATTATGAGAATTCGTTTTTCCCCCGAACAATAAGGGAATTAAATAAATGCTAGCCGTAATTTCATTAGAGCGTTTCCTTTTTATATGTAAACGGCTGGTGTCCTAACACCACCCGCCACACGCCTATTGAGGCGGCTTGCGGGGTAGTATGTAGATGTAGAAATTTGTATTAAAAAATTATATTTTACTCAAAATAATATATATATATATATATATATATATATATATATATATATATATATATATATATACTAAGGAGACAAATGCTTACCTGAGACTATTGCAACAATAGGCTGGTAGCGGTGGTTATGTCCAAGGAGGTATGGGTTTTCTCAAGATCATGATTTGCAGAAAATGCAGAAGATGATGCAACTAGATCTTTAACTTCAGATCCATCGAATACACAACACAAAACTCCAGTCTCCAAAATCTCCAAAATGTACCAGACTGTTGGATGAATAACATTTAACAAATAACTATCCAATCTACACTTTTTTCCACTTTAAATATCACCACTTATTTCTACTCCTGTAAATAATTTCTCATCTTACACATTTAAGACTCTATTCATGATATAAAATGGATGCAACACTTTCTAAATCGTTTCCATTATTGCAATAAACGGACATCTATGGAAAATAAATTCACAACGACGTTAACTTAAGAATATTTCCAGCAGAAGATAACATTTTCCAAATTATCAACATCTCTGCTTATTCACAACGCAAGGAGACACCTAACCTGTACACTCTTACATCTATATAATTTTATCAGTCAATTCTACTCAGTAGCATCACATCGGAGTCGTATATGATACAAATAAAACCTTCATCCTTACTTCCCATGATACTTCCAATGAATTTAAAAATTGTGTACATTGAGGGATTACTTCGATAAGTGGATGATATCCAATGTATTTGAGAAAAATGTATATTAATGGATGACATTTGACCTAAAATTATATATCTTTTAAGAAGACGAATGCTTACCTGACGCTATTGTAACAGTAGGCTGGTCGCGGTTATTATGTCCAAGGAGTTACGGGTTTCCTCAAGATCACGACTTGCAGAAAATGCAGAAGATGATGAAACTACATCGGCATTTTCAGATCCATCGAATACCGAATACAAAACTTCAATCCTTAAAATCTCCAAAGTTCACCAGACTGTTGGATGAATAACATTAAACAAATAATCATTCAATGTACATTTTTCCACGTTCAATGTCACCACATATTTCTACTCCTGTAAATCATTTCTCATCGTACACCTTTAACATTATATTCAGGATATAGTTACGATCCAGCACTTTCAAAATATTTTCCGTTATTGCAATACACGAATATCTATGGAAATACGAATTCACAATTACGTTTACTCAACAATATTTCAAGCAAAATATAACATTTCCCAAACTATCAAGATCAGTGCTTATTCACAACGCAATAAGAAACTTAACATATAAAACTCTTTCATATCTATAAAATGAAATAATTCAATTTAACTCAATAGCTTAAGTTGAATTCACAGTGACACAAAAACCTTCATTCTTTCTTCCCTTTAAACTTCCAATGCATAGAACTGTATAGAATTTAGGGACTTCTTCGATATCTGAACGATAACTCATGTCTTTGTGAAAAATATTGACAAATGGAATATATTTGGCAGAGAAAAATATAACTATTAAAACAAAACGAGTGCTTACTTGATGCTATTGCAACAATAGGCTGGTAGCGGTGATTATGTCCAAGGAGTTATGGATTTCCTTTAAGACCACGACTTGCAGAAAAGGCAGAAGATGATGAAATTAATTCGGATGTTTCAGGTCCGTTGAATATCGAAACCATAACTTCACTTTCCAAATTGAGTTAGAACTTACAGCACACAAAACTAAATTCAGTTGGAGAATTTGAAAACTCCGCACAATCCGCAGACGCCAGAAACGCACACTGAGTAACAATGGCAAAACACATGTGTATCTTTTTAGTATTATGTGAAGGTCAACTGCTTTCGCCCGGACCAGTCGTCGTGTCCGTGGTGACGGCGGTTTGGGAGGGGAGGGGAGGTGGGGGCCACGAGATAACCGAAGGCGGAAGATGCGAAAGAGCGTCTTTTTTTTCTCGCATCAAGTTTCGCGTAATCTAATCTCTTCCGAAACTGTCGTTTACAACCAAACGTTCAAGAAAACGGATTTTTCCTTTGGCTTGAGCTTTTGGGGAATTGAAAATAAAAAATTGGAAATTGTTAAACTTAATGAGTGAATTTTGGTAAGTTTCTTTTTTGATTTCTGCGATTTAACTATACTTTTACTTAGCAAGAGTATCGCCGTTCTTTTCTCCCAGCTTCATCAGGCATTCTAAATGAACAATTATAAATTAATAAACGCATTTAAGGAGGCTCTGTGGTTTTACTCAACTTATGAGAATTCGTCGAAACTTGCTGGAAGCATTATTTATGTTGTCTTAAATCTACATGATTTTTTTTCAGAAATATTTATCACAGATTACTTAACATATTTGATCGAGAAGTGTACAAAAAATTACATGGGTTCAAATATAGGAACACAAGGTACGAGTAGCTTAACTCATCAAAAAGAACCTTTTTATAGTTAAGAATAAGAAAAGAAAAAGACAAATAATAAAAATAAAGTATATCAAATGATTTCCATACATTATTCTATTGATGATTAAAATTATTATTTGTTTTTCTTAATATTCTTCACTAGAAAACGTTATTTTCATTTAATAAAGCTAGTCGCACCTCGCGTTCCTAATTAAGAACCCATATATGTAATTTCACATGCCCACACTTCCACATCAAATATCCACAAGGAATCTGCGGTAAATAATTTTGAAAAAATTCAGGTAGCTTAATGAAAACATAGTTAATGCTTCCAGCAAGTTACGTCGAACTCCCTTAAGTTAAGAGTGAAGCAAACCGAACGTTCTTATGCGGTTATTATGTACCACATGATTAATTAATACTTTAGTTTTTCAAAAGTCTTTTCCACGTATAATGAAGGTTGTGGCCATCTTCTCTGTTTAGGTTGTTATATCTTTTTTATTTGAATGGCTTCCCTGATGATCCGTGGATGGTAGTTAATTATTTAACATAAAACGTTCCCCCTTTTGATGTCAATACTGTTGAATAATAATAATAGAATAGCACGGGGAAACTATTGCTAAAAAATTTTAGTTTAATCGCAGAAATCCAAAAGAAACTGACCAAAGTTAAATGGTGTGTTGTTTTAAAGAATGTCTTCCCTACATGTGAAATCCTTTGGTGTCGATTTTCAATTACAGAGAAAGGAAATAATCTTTAAAATGCGCTGGAAATAAAGAAATGGGTCTACATTTTTAAGATTCTTCTTCTTCCAAAACCATATTTGCAAAAAATCAAAGGATATCATTATGTTAGGTACAAAAACCGGCAGGATTTTATCCCCAATCACATTAGCAAGAAAAACAGGAGACAATTTAAAAGCATTTTGCCAAATTTTAGCTAAATACTTATGTACTATGTGTGAAATATAAGATTACCGATAACAAAAAAACCTGAGATATTTTCCTAACTAGAGTCACATCTTTTGTAAATGAGCTAAGTTAACTTTTTACTCCTTACCAAGCCTGGAAATACGAAGTACCTCAACTACGTTTGAAAAGTTGTTTAAAACGTTTTGAATAAGATGGATACTTTCGATTTTACTTCCAAATGCTAAATCTAAGAGTGGGATGACTAGAAAATATGCTCATATTTACCTTAGTTAATGTGAAATAGGTGTGGTTTTACTGCAGAATACACACAGATCCTGAAACCAGTTCTAACTTACACAGTGACACACAGAAAGGAACAGCAGAAATGGGGACACGCTAGCGTGAAGGCAACTCAACGACTGAGAAGGGTTTTCCGAAAATTCTTTACTAAGCCTACCGATGGAGAGAACATGAGGATCGTATAAACGATCAACGGAAACATTGTATACATGTCGCAGGACATCGCTTTATTGCTTGGAAGTAAACCATCTGCCAAAGATCTAAACTTTGTTTGATCACTTTCTCCCTGAACTTATCAACACATTGGCATCTGGAAAATCTCCAACGTTAGTGTATACTTTATTTTGATGTCTAAGAGCATACGTTTCGAGAGTTTTTTTAAATCTCTCGACTTCAGTAATAACATTTGGCGGCATTCTTATAACACACATTGCTAGAGCCAACGTGCTACGTACTGCAGCACTGATTGTTCAAAAAGTATTTTTTTCCGCGTACAATAGGGAACCGTAATAGTTACAATAGATCAACCATATGAAATATTCCATCCTAAATAGGCAGACCTGACTTCTCAAATATGTCTAACCCGCCATTGGTTGCGCAATGAGATATTCTCTCACATACCAAATTTAAACTTGTGCTCACTTTGTAATCAATGAGTTTTAAGAATAAGTTCCCTTTCCTTTTAAGCTGACTTTTTATTTCTCGTCCTATTGACCTTGCCGTCTCATATAAAAGTATAAATGAAGCGTTGAGCAGCTGTGTAATAATGATATGTCTGTGATACCGTCATGGCTACAATTAATTATTTGAACTTTTCCTCATCGCGCGACCACTAGTGACGTTAAGTGTTCTTGTACAATCACTCAGTTGCGTTACACTTTCGCAACATGCGGGCAAAGTTGATTCATTTCGTGGAGAGCAGATATATTTGATGCAAATGTATGAGTCATGAGACAGTATGTCCTCATATAATATAAATATTTCTTCTTGAGAATTGTAATTTTCTTCATTGATACCCACTGATATCATCTCACGTAAAAATAGCAATGATTACTTAATTGTATCAGTAATTGTGTGTGTGGAAATTATTGTTTAAAATGAACATTTAGAGAAATAAATTATATCTAAATATAGTATTATATATATATTGCCAATTAACGCTCCATGATAGATAATCAAAGGTGTACATCTGATGGTGAGAAAAAGTCTCACACGCGACCGCTCACGTGATAAGTACGTTGCTTAGCGACCACTCCCGGGATAAAACATTATATCATTGCTAAAATTTCTCCCTAACTCAAATGTCCGGAATCATTTTGATTTCTGAGTGAAGACGTATCTCGTAGCATTCATAAAGTAATAGTATTAGTAATTATAACCAGCAGTTGTCTCTTTATCAGATTACTGCATGTTTGCATGTTCATTTACGTAGCACTCTCCCAGTTTCTGGTTTGACTGCGTACTGTTTTCCTCACTGCTTTTTGAGGTATTTATCTGGTGGCCGGGGAACGTGCGAGGTCCTGAGTTGAACTGGGTGAATGTGTACTGCATGCCAGGTGTGGAATCACCACGTACCACACACAACCTAGTGGTAGCAGGCACGGTTCTTCCTATACGTAGATAAATAACTGAAATTGTTACTTCTAAAGCGGCTAATGAAGGGTTTGCTTAAATGTTTGATTTTCTCGATCTGTATCCAATTTTCCCTTTCAAATTACAGGGAATAACATATAACTATTATTAGTAATTAACAACAATAGGTTTTATTTGCAAATAATTTTTAATAATATAATTGCATACAATAAAGATTTAGCTTTAATAAGAGCTATTAATCATTGCTGTATGAAAATTGCAAGCGGAGATATAAGTGATAATTTAATTTAAGGCTCGGATTTTTGCTCAAAATGCGATACAATTAAAATATGCATAATTCGCTCAAAAATTGTTTTTTTTCTTCACAAAACGGTTTGACGGTATTTAGTACGAGTTGATATTGTACCCATTCGCCAATTTTTATCAAAGTCTGAGACCCTAAGTGACAAACGTTTGTTGAATGGAGGTGAAATGACATTCATATATATTTCAACGTCATCTACATCGATCCACTATTTCCTAATTTAGTTTTAAGACCGGGTATTTCGAAGGAAGCCTTACAGACCACATGACCATTTGTGGGTGAAGTTCTTCCTCCTTCTCTCCATTTAAAATTAAAATACGCAAAAGATGATGCCTATCGAATGAGCTGAGCCGAGACCTTCTACGTCATGCACTCTTTTAACAAAATTATTCCAACAGAACACTCCAATTTAATAAGTGACCTTCTCCAAGAAAAGAGCTAGACTAAATTCAAGTTCTCAGATAAAGAGTACAATGTTGCAGTTCAGTCTTTAGCAACATGTTTAGTAACTGGAACATATATATGTTTATGGCACTCTTCTAACAAAATTATTCCAACAGAACACTCCAATTTAATAAGTGACCTTCTCCATTAAAAGAGGTAGACTAAATTCAAGTTCTCAGATAAAGAGTACAATGTTGCAGCTCAGTCTATAGCAACATGTTTAGTAACTGGAACATATATATGTTTATGGCACTCTTCTAACAAAATTATTCCAACAGAACACTCCAATTTAATAAGTGACCTTCTCCATTAAAAGAGGTAGACTAAATTCAAGTTCTCAGATAAAGAGTACAATGTTGCAGTTCAGTCTTTAGCAACATGTTTAGTAACTGGAACATATATATGTTTATGGCACTCTTCTAACAAAATTATTCCAACAGAACACTCCAATTTAATAAGTGACCTTCTCCAAGAAAAGAGCTAGACTAAATTCAAGTTCTCAGATAAAGAGTACAATGTTGCAGTTCAGTCTTTAGCAACATGTTTAGTAACTGGAACATATATATGTTTATGGCACTCTTCTAACAAAATTATTCCAACAGAACACTCCAATTTAATAAGTGACCTTCTCCATTAAAAGAGGTAGACTAAATTCAAGTTCTCAGATAAAGAGTACAATGTTGCAGTTCAGTCTTTAGCAACATGTTTAGTAACTGGAACATTTATATGTTTATGGCACTCTTCTAACAAAATTATTCCTACAGAACACTCCAATTTAATAAGTTACCGTCTCCATGAAAAGAGGTAGACTTAATTAAAGTTCTCAGATAAAGAGTACAATGTTGCAGTTCAGTTTATAGCAAGGGAATTTCAGCCAGCCAGTCTGATGATCCCCTAATTGGGACTGGCTGGGTGAGATTCCCTTGCTATAAACTGAGGTGCAACTTTTCCTTTTTCTCTAAGCTTGCAACAGCTAGAGGCTTAACAAACACACAACTTGGTAATTTCATTGTAATGTAACTTCCAAACGAGGAAAAGTACATGCTCCAAATTTTTAGGGCATTTTTTATAGGATCATAGCATATCATACTGAAAATGTCTAATTTTTAAAAGGTCCCCCACCGGAGATACCGGCGCCAAAAAATGATAAATTTTCAACTTTTCCTATTTTTCGAAGCTGCAACAGCTAGAGGCTTAACAAACACACAACTTTTTTCTTACAGACATTTACTATGGTACCCAAACATACTATTAAAAAAATATAAACCTTGTGATCACAACCTTTCTATAAAAAAAAATAGCAAAAGTTGTAAAAAACAGAGATTTGTATCAAAAGTTTGTACTCATCGTTCTCATATATGTTATATATTGAGGTTATTAAAAACTATTTCAAACGACAGCTCAATTTGTGATGATTAATCTGGTATTCGAATAATTCTCCTACATCTTGTAGTTTTTGAGAAACTATAATTACCAATACGCGCAGAAAATGTCATTTTTACAACGCGCTGCGACCTTCACGGGCCTGTAAGTCCTTGAGGTCATGGAAAAAATAAACAAAAATTGGTTTTGTGCCTTACAGACATGTAATAGTAAGTGTGCAAAATTTGAATTTTTTCTGAAATGGTGCCGCAACAAGTGTTCGGTGAGTTGGCATGGAATGACCCAGATGTCAATTTCTAGATTAACTCCCCGTTTCCCATGACCTCCCTAGGTTGTTTAGTATTTCCGGGTTAGTAGAGACCGTAGATATCTCATGCAATTAAATGCGTAAGGCACTATGTCTATAAACAATACCGTTTTTACCATAATAGCACACGGGGCCCCCGACCTTCGGGGTCCCCGTTATCCCGATATATTTGCTTAGACAGAAAGAAGGAGCTACATTTTTTTTCGGTTTTCAAGTAGATACCTACCAAAATTACCTTCAGATTTTCAATTTCTTTCAAGAAAGTGAACAGTGAACATTGTTACAATAATAAATACGTATTATTTGCTACTTGTTGAAACTAATTAACTGCGCCATAAGCATAATAAATATAAAAATACCACAGCAATTTTTTTTTCTTGTCGTTCACTTTTTACTTTCCAACGGGGCCCCAAATTTTGTTGTGCCTAGTTGCCCCGACATGTCCTGAGACGGCCCTGCGTATTAACATTGTCTTTAAGACACACCCATGCAGAAACTGTGGTTGGAGAAAATTATAAATTACTGTAATAGATGCCGTTATATTGTATAGCCAATAACATTGCAAACATTTGAAATAAGGATAATTTCCTCAGGGTTTTCATGAGGAGAATTTGTCTTTACAAAAGTCGCTTCGGTAGCATTGTAAAATAGCAAATAATCTTTGATGCATCAAATTATTCAAAAATCTCCTTGAGTAATACTTCGTTAGAAATTTAACCAAATAATGACATACTTCTTAACTGTTTCTTTTCTCAATTTTTTGGAATTTCTTACAAATAGCTATACCCAAATATGTAATCGATGCACATGAAATATTACCACTTGACATGGACCATGAGAAAATAAACTTAATCTCATAGGCTCAGAGAAACATTGCTTCTCTCGAAGTCTAATTTTTTAATACTAACAAGGCAAAAATGCCGCCAGTTGATTATTCTTACTCCAACATAAACCTATTGTTAGCTGCAAATGTTTTACTTCTCGTAAAAGTCATTACGATGCCGATTAATATTTCTATTCAACATTTGACAGAATATTATTAATTAATTGTTTTACCAATTTTTATTTACAAATTTTACAAATCATTTTACTCTCAATTTTTTACAGCTTAAAATAGAAGTACACTTACAATTGTGGATTACAATTTTTCCTCTTGAATATTTACAGTAATGGTTCTTGTAACACATATGGCTTGTAATTATATGCTCTTTATTTGTCTACAGGATTTAACCTTTGAAATATTTATAATCAAGTCAATAAAATATTTACACAATATTCTATGCATGAAAGATTTATAAACTTATGAATTTATACCCATACCCTTATAATTGCAATAACCCAGGGTTTAATTAAAATGTAAAATGAAACCTATTTTAAATCTTGTATGTAATAAATCAAATAAATATGCACTTCATATTACATATATCTCTTCTCACGCAGGTAATCAGTCCAAGTATTCACACGTGAACAAACTCCCACTTCAAGCTTTGGTCTAATCACTACGACGCATGCTAGGTAAACATCATGAACATTCTCCAGAGCTCATAACTATCCATGTTAATAATCAAGGTTCTGACGGAATTGCGATATCTCGTATGGATAACTACAAGCGCCAAATGTTTAAGGCGCAAATGGAAAAATACGTATGCGTTAAAAATAAATAAAGATTTAATGTTTTTTTCTGAAATGTTTTATTTTTTGTGAAAAAAATTCAGTAATAATTCCTTTTTTTATAAGAAGTTTATCAGCTTCCGGTTAAAATACGCCTGTGACCACACGAGACATCGCCATCGCAACCGTAAGTAAACAAATAAGATGGCCGAGAAAGTACACATAGTGCAAAAACGACAAGAGAAGAAGGACTGTGGACGGTAATATTATTATCGCACTGTAATCTGGTTCCAGAATTATTTATCAGGATGCAGAATTGACTATACCATTAGATACATTTTTAAGTTTCCCTAAAAAATAAATAGGTAATTTCTTACTTATATTTGCCAGATATTCAATTAACCCTTAAGTTGCTGCAGCTGGAACGGATGTCGTCCACACTGTGCGGGAAAGCGTTGTTAAAACAAATATGAAAATATTCTTTTCTAGAAATATATTTTGTATATTCCGTTTGATAACAAACACAAAAAAAATCCGTTGATAATTGAGCCAGGCGGTAATATAAGACAACTAACTTTTGAGAAAACCCTTAAATCATTGAGCGAGCAATCGGAAGAGAGGGTCGTATGTACCTCTTTGCGGTGGTAAGCGATCCCTTAAAGAGCGTGGGAAGGGAGTGGTTTGGGTAATAAAGGAAGGATTTCCAAATGTCCACCGCTTGAAAAAAGTAGTTCGGGTCATAAAAATATGAAAGAGCTGAGGGTAGACAGAGAGGGTCAAACGTACAAGAACGTTTTGCCCGCAGTTGCCGGTACACACGTACATGTACGTTGTCCCGCCGTCTAAGGGTTAGAGAGTATACCTGTTGCGCTGTTGCGCTGATAGTTAACGCCTGACTCCTAGAAGTGCTCAGGATGTAATTATATATCCATTTGAAATAATGTGAGTGTCAGGCCCTTGGTTTATCCATCACACTACGAAGGAAAGTGACAATTTCTTCGATACGGGAATCTTTTGAATATTTACTCAATTTGTCCTGTGCTAAATCTAACGGGGTCTTTCCATCGTTATTCTTGATATTGGGATCCGCTTTCTCACCTCCTGATTCCGCGTTGATTAAATACTTCACAGACTCAAAATTACCCTCCAGGACAGCTAAATGCAGATCAGTATTTCCATTGTAATCTTTAGCATTTATGCCTATACCTTCTCCTGTGATAATCACTGCATCCAAGGGACGTTTTAACTCTGGATTTTTCCTCTGCTCTACCAACACCATTATGCTATCAAGTTGATTCCTCACGACTTTCCGACTCATGGCCCATCGCACAATTCCACTCGGAGAACTGCTCTGTTCCCCCTTGAGATGTTCATTTACGGAGCAGTTCAATAATTCCCAGATATATCCTGGCGTTATTTTAATCCAAGATGCTAAGAAACAAACTACCCAAATTAGCATTTTAAAAACTCCCTGCATGCTAGAAGCTGCCAATGCATCACTCCCTTGGGCATTCATAAGGGCATCTTTAACGTCGTTGAGCTTGACGCAAGCATTTATATCGGCGCCGTGTCGAACTAGACACTCAACGGCTTCTGAACTGCTGAGCAATGCAGCAGCGTGCAAAGGAGTTAGACTTTCGTCTTTGCCAATATCCTTGTCTACCCCTCTGTTAATTAAATTTTCGATCATTTCTGTGTCATTATACACGGCAGCAATATGTAGTACTGAAAAGTTAAGCCTGCTAATAAGTGTGCCATCATCGGTAGTATTCATCAATTTTGCACCTCTGTTCAGCAAGAATTCTAAGACATTGGGGTTATAATTCATTGCACTATGAAATAAAGGTCTGGCTCCAAATGAGTTGGCAGCGTCAATGCTTGCTCCACTGTCTAACAGAAATTCGACGACTTCTTTTTTCCCATGAAAGGCCGCCGTATGGAGAGGTGTATCGAGTTTTTTATCAGTAACGTGTATGTTGTGTTTAAGGTCATCTATAAAATACTTGACGACCTCCAAATGACCTTGTTGAGCAGCGCTATGCAACGATGTCCAGCCATCTTCGTTGACATCTCCAGTAGGATGTGCTTCTTTCTCTACGAGAAGTTTAACTACATCTAGATGGCCGTTGTTGGAAGCAGCGTGCAATGGCGTGAAGCTGTCTTCACTGTCCCTGATTCTGGCCCCATTCCTCAGAAGTATTTTGACAATCCCCGTCCAATTACTGAAGGCAGCCAAATGTAAAGGAGCCCATTCTCCAATTTTTGAATTAACTTCATCCTTTAATTGATTGTCCTTTTCAAGAGCCTCCAAAAAATTACTTAAGGCCGTCAAGTTTCCGCTTTCTTGGGCTACACGAAACTCGGCATGTAATAGATATTTCTTAAATCCAGACTTAAGAAATTCAACAACAGCCGTCTGGCCCTTGGAAGCTGCCAAATCTGCTGGTGTTCTACCAGTGCTATCATTAATATTGACCAGTGATTCGTCCTTATCCACTAGAATTTTAACGATATGTGAGTAGCCATTGAAAGCAGCAACGTGCAATGGTGACCAGCCTGATGCCTTTTTTGTACATAAGGCATTGTATGCAATTCTACACTTAGTGGAAACTTTTGCTCCATTATCAACAAGAAGTTTAACAACACATACATGGCCGTTTTCTGCAGCAATGTACAAAGGAGTCCTGTTATACTTATCATTGGCATCAATGATCTCCCTGAATTTCGTTGAAAATTCTTTTCTAACACCCTGTAGCATAGCCTCCACTACTTTACCTTCGCCATCTTCAGCAAGTAAGTGCAAAGGTGTGGCCTCACTATAGCCGTAGGTAGATAATCTTTGACAATCAAAATAAAATTCATGAATTAAGTTGACATATTTACTTGCATGGGTCCAAACAGAGGTGACGTGGCTTATACTTTTTTCTGTTCTTCTGCCATTATTTACTAGTTCCAGAGTACTCTTCAAAACCCCCTCCTCTCCTTTTTCCTTTTCCAATCCTAACCTTATTACTTCCTGCACTAGCCTGTGAATATCCGTCACTCCACTTTCAAAATTAATCATTGAATATTGGTGTAGCAGCTCAATGGCACACCATAGATTGTCTTCGTCTTCGCTGATTTGCTTTGAAAAGATTTCCCTCACATGAACCTTGTCAGGAGCAAGATAAGCCATGATATTTAAAATATCAATAGCGTGCTCTCCATATTCATCTTCCTTTATCCTTTCCAACGTGACCAACCAAGTCGTGGAAACTGTTTGAGTGTAACGGTCGCTATTTTCGAAACAACCCTTTTGGAGCAATTCACTTTCATGCTTTTCAAATTTTTTTAAATAATCTCTTATCCCAAATCCCTTGCCTCCTCTGTTTCTTGATTTTGTGTCTACTGCCATAATGTACACAACAGCTTGTCGCAAGGCTAATGGAAAACACTGTAATTTTATCGTCAATTCTTCTAGGTCTTGCGGACTATCCTTTATTTTGAGAAAGTCTTTGACAAAAGTTTCAGCCTCCTCTTGCGTGAACTCCTGTAGTGCAGTCAGACCTATATCACCCTCGCCTCCCATTTCCCACTTCCGGTTGCGAGAAGTAATTAAAATATGAGGTTTGCTATCATTTGGATGTAAGTAGCGTGGTAGAAATTCTTTTATGTCTTTATAGTCTTCAGCGTTGTCAAAAATGAAAAGACTTTTTACTTGATCAAAGTACCCGTACACGTCTTTAACAATAGACTTAACATCTCTTTCTTGCTTGATATCACCTATTTCTTTTGTGGTGGGAATTTTCAATTCTTCAGCCAACTCTTTGAACGAAAACCTCAAAGTCTCACTCGTTTCTGCATTTATCCATATAGCATTGCCATCATAATCCATTAAGTGGTCCTCAGCATACTTCCTAGCCAATTCAGTCTTACCTATTCCTCCCAAGCCAGTAATTGCAGCCACTCTTTGCATGAATCCTGATCCACTTTCGTTTTGTAACTTCTGATGCAAGTCCTTCAGTTCAGCTGCTCTCCCAGAAAAGGAGTCCACTGGATTTCGCACGTTGAACCAAATCTCCTTCCTTGCCTGTATAATTTCATGTCTTGAAAGAATTGCATCCAACTTTTGATTGGCCGTTGCTACACCTTCCACTACCCCGACTAGCTGCACAGCATGATCCTTTTTCTTCAATTCAATTATGACATCTCCTAATATTTTCTCTGTCTCCTCTGGCTTTAAAATGCACTCATACTCTTTCCTGGGAGTTTTTCCCTCTTCATAATCATTATTTAATTTCCTCGCCAACTTTAACTTATCCTTTATCTCCCATGGAAATAGAAGACGATAACCATATTGACTACTGGCATCATTATCGTCCATTTTTTTCCTATAGTACTTATCAGCAGTGCCGTCACATTTTGTAGTCACGAGCCCAACATTATCGTATAATTCAGAGGTGTTCCATTTTTCACCGTCCTTGAATAGGGTATGCCCCGGTTTAGGTAGAACTTTTTTCACAATTTTCAAGGGCACGATACCTGCTATCCCTTTAGAAGTTCCTAATATGACACTCTGGATTATCAAATCACTGTCAATCTTTTCTATTCTCCTTTCGTGGTCACTTATATACTTAATGGATCTGTTTACCGCATCTATGGCTAACATTTCCATCGCTGTGGTCCAATATCCATTGCCATCTGTGACTTCGGCAAATTGACTCTCGAAGCACCGAAAGATTTCACCGCTGGCGATTGTGAGTATTTCTTCGAGTGGTTCACCCTTGTCAATTTTACCGAAAACTGATGTTACCCTCTTCGCTTTTTGTTTGTGTGTATTTCCACTGACGACATTCCATGTATAGTTGGTGGCATTTTCCCCGACTTTTGAACCAGGCCCTGGCATGCCCGCAGCCAATCCAAGTGCTCCTCCTGCTATCGCCCCTACTGCACCTGCGGCTGTCTTTCCAACTTTGCCTGTTTTCGCCACTCCAGCGACACCTGCCTCATTACTAAAATCATCCAGTTTTTCTTTATAATGACTGACGAAATATTCTACGAACAGACTAAGACGATTACCTATAGTGTCGTCACTCTTCATTGCTACGTTTTCTTGCCCTGAAGACATCTCTACCACCTGATCACATGACAGTCTCTAGCTAATAGTCAAAACCTGATCAATAAGTCTGATTGAAATGATAAACTGTTTAGAAAATTAATCAGCCATAGGTGTAAATTCTGCGGTTGCTGGCGAGGTAACTCAACAGTTGCTTGTGATACATTTTATCCTTTTTTTGAAACACTCATCTCTAACTACAGAAATATGAGAAGTGTGCGTAAACTTTTTGACGTAAGAACAACGATGAACCGTCATGCGCTGTTTCACTTTACGGAAAAACTCTAGATACAAACGGAACCCTTCCGTAAAGTGAGGGTTTCCACTTTACACTCGATATACAGGCTGTCACTTTCAGCGCAAGCGTTATGACGTCATGTCAAGCTGTTATCATTAGCCATTACACTTCCATCTGCGTTGACATTCGGACTCATCGACGGCGTGCAACTATAGCGTTGAGTTTAATTGTGTCTTGACAGTAAGTGTGGTTGTATAATGAGTAAGTCTCAAACCCGCTTCCAGGGTCTCGTTAAATCGACGAATCCACTCCAAACAGGACCTCAGAAGCTGAGCGGATGTTTCTGGTGTTTCGCCACACTTTCCACCCACGGTCGCTGCTATTCTCCTCGGGGTTGTTCTACTTTTAGTTCATCAAAATGGCTGAAAAGATTAAAAACACAATCACAGAGGTAACCCAGGCAATACGTCCTATGGATATGTTAATACAACCTGTCAAGAAACAGTATAAAACCTGTTGTAAAGGTTGTATGCTGGTTTTAAGCAGTTTGTACACAAAAGTGATTGTATACAACTTGTATTGTAATTGAAACTCTATTCGAGTTGCAAACAAGTTGTATACAATTTGCACAAAATTGGTACCGTCGTTGCGTAATATGTTTAATGGCAATAATCGAAATACGATCGGATTAGCATTTATTGGCATGGATTAACATTAAATGACAATACTCGAGATATGAACGGATTTGCATTGATTAGCAATAGAATATTCTTGCCTGTTTTCCAAATTTGACATGTATTTTATTTACTTCTGATGTTTTTTAATTCAAAATTATGATACGAATATGACTTGTGTATTCGTGGAATATATGTTAACTATAAAACTGATATCTTGCTGTTTTTTTATTTATTTTAAATATTTATTTATTTTTTTTGCTTACGATTTTTAATTAAATATTTTAATGTATAAAAAATGATTTGTTCCTTTGAATATTTGTTGATGTAAAAAGTTTTATTTCTAAGGAGAACATTGTTGTTATATATTGCAAACATATTAGGATAAATCCGTACTGTCTTTTTTTAATGTAACCTGAATTTAAGTACTGAGTATCTATTAATAATATTTATGTTTATTCAAACACGTTTTTTTATGTATGATATACGAGTTGTATTTTTAGCCCTGATGAATCTCATGTGAAAAAAACCGAAACGTTGGTGAAGTGGCAGTTTTTTAATTGAATTGTAGACCAAAGCTCTATAAAAAAACATAACACATCACTTATAGTTATACAGGTTGTTTACAAATTGTGTACATGTTGTATACATTTTTATATTGGTCGAATACAATTTTTACACAATTTTACCGTGGTTTTATACAAATTGTATACAATTTTACCGTGGTTTTATACAAATTGTATACTCGTTGTATACCTTTTTATACAGGTTGTATACAATTTTTAAAATTATTTATTCGATTCTTCTTCTTGTAGGAGATAAAGGTCAAATAAGTTGGAATTTTTAATTATTTATTACTCTTTGCTAAACTTTTTGCATTTAAATCTTTGCTTCATCAGGACTACAATGGAAATATGGAGCGTTTTTATATCAATGGAATATATTTAATAGTTTTTAGTACATATTTATGTTAAAAAGTTTATAAACATTTCATTTTTCAATTGACCTCAGAGATAGATCCTTCCGAATTAATTGCTTGATTATATTTTCGTTGCATTTATTGTTTATTTCAACTGTCGTAGCTTGTTTCAAAAATCAAAATATAATTCAGTTCTGCTAAAGCATATTAGTTTATAATAAAATTTGCATAATTTGGCGATGTGCATTCATGTAAAAACACCCCATATTTTCATAGTATGAAATAAATATTGTTATATTAATGCCACAAAGACATAGTTATATAAGATCAAAATTATCAGTAATTAAATAAATAAAGCTACATATAAGTCTCTAACTTGACTCATTTTTCACCGCCGTACGGCTGAAAACCCTTCAAAACAGCAGGTGTACTTGCGATTCTGTAAAAATTACTGTGGTGATTAAAAGATACATTTTTATAAATATTTGAGAAAACATGCAATCAACATACCGTTAATTTTTTTACCATGACGCTAACATGAATGTCCTCATTTGTTTGTTCATTTGGAGAATTAAGTACTTTACTTCAAATTCCATCTTTTTTATCACGTTTTGCGAACATATTGCGTATGAAGGCCTTCAAAACAGATTTTTTTAGCAAATCTGTAAAACTTATTACTGTGAGTTATTGACTATATATTTTATAATCAGTTGATATAACATACTTATAACGCACATCTTATAACACAGTACTTTACTTCAAATTCCATCTTTTTTATCACGTTTTGCGAACATATTGCGTATGAAGGCCTTCAAAACAGATTTTTTTAGCAAATCTGTAAAACTGATTACTGTGAGTTATTGACTATATATTTTATAATCAGTTGATATAACATACTTATAACGCACATCATATAACACAGTACTTTACTTCAAATTCCATCTTTTTTATCACGTTTTGCGAACATATTGCGTATGAAGGCCTTCACAACAGATTTTTTTAGCAAATCTGTAAAACTTATTACTGTGAGTTATTGACTATATATTTTATAATCAGTTGATATAACATACTTATAACGCACCGTTAGTTTTTGTTGAAGAGATATCTGCTATATAAATTGCTGATTTATTTATCATATTCTAATAGAAAAGATGTGAGTTTTAATCAATCCTTTCTAGCGTTACTTTGTGCAAGTTCATTTTCAAATAATGATGAGGCCAAATGTGAGAAATCTAGAGAGTTTTTTATTTTGGTACAACAAGCTTCAATTCTACGGCGTCATAATAAGGTACCTGATGTAAAGGCAACTGATTACGAAGCCGTAGCCTTGAAACTAGTTGTACCAATATATTAAAAGTCTGTGGATTTAATCATAGTTGGTCTTATCATTATTTCGGGGTTTTGTCTTGAAAATTAAGTCGAAAAATATGTCAAAATGTAAAAACTCTTTCCTCAATGGAGCAAAGACTTCTTGGACAATTAACCTTTTTTTCGATTACATTGAAACTTGACTCATAACTTCCCGCTGTACGGTGTTAACGCCTTTACAACATAGGTTTTTTGTGATTCTGTGAACATTTCAGCGAAAATTAATTCACTATTTATTTTATATATAGCTTGAGAACACACAAATTACACACCGTTAGTTTTTTGGCGAACTCTAGGTGTTTTAAATTAATAACTTTTTCAATATTATCCTTCTGGAGCGCAGAGCCATTATATATATATATATATATATATATATATATATATATATATATATATATATATATATATATATATATATATATATATATATATATATATATATATAAATAAACTTTGCCACAGGTGGGGCGGAAATAAATATAGAAACACAAAGAAGAACACTCACACACTATACGTTCTGATATTTCGACAGCCGAGCTGCCTTTCTCACAGAAGGAAGGATACAGAATCCTTCGTTCTGTATCCTTTGATTCTGTATCCTTCCTTCTGTGAGAAAGGCAGCTCGGCTGTCGAAATATCAGAACGTATAGTGTGTGAGTGTTCTTCTTTTTTGTGTTTCTATATTTATTTCCGCCCCACCTGTGGCAAAGTTTATTTTTATTTAAATTATCGCGTGTGTGATTTTCCACGAACTCGTATATATATATGTATATATATATATATATATATATATATATATATATATATATATATATATAATGGCGTTGAAAAAAATCTAATATTTTCAGGCAAATAGCTCTAAAGGTAGTTCGGAAAAGGGGTTGATATTGGCTACATTGGAAATATAGGTGTTTTTTCAATGAAACAAAGTAAAATTAATTAAATTCATAGTGAAGTGATGTTTCGCTGAAACCACTTTAAAATCGGTGGTTGAGGACTAGTAGGACATAATAGTTCTCTAGTCCATGCGAATTATAAAAAACATTTTTCTTCACAATGTAAGTCGCTATCATTTATCCCGATAAAATAAGTTATGGTTAATTTCGACTTAAATTAGGTAATATTTCAACTCAAGTAATATTTCAACATACAGAATATGAATAGGATGCAACACTTTAAAAAATATTTTTCATTCGTGCGATACACGAAAATGTATGGAAAATAAATTCACAGCGACGGTTACTCAAGAATATTTTATGCAGAAGATAAAATTTGCCAATTTATTTAGATCAGTGCTTAATCACAATGCAAGAAGACACATAATATGCACACTCTTACACCTATATAATCTAATCAGTAAATTCAACTCAATAGCACAAGTCGGAGTCACAGATGACATATAACACCTTCATTCTTAACTTCCATTATAACTCCAATGCATAGTACTGTGTAACATGGAAGGACTACTTTGAGAGTTGAGAAATTCTCCATGTCCTTGAAAAATACACCGGTTAATGGGTGATTTTTGGCATAGAAAAATCAAACTATTAAGAAAGCGAATGCTTACCTGAGGCTATTGCATCAATAGGCTGGCCTCGTCGATTATGTCCAAGGAGTTATGGAATTCCTCCAGATCACGACTTGCAGAACATGCAGAAGATGATGAAACTATATCGGCAATTTCAGATCCATCGAATGCACAACACAAAACTCCAGTCACCAAAATCTCCAAAATTCACCAGACTGTTGGATGAATAACATTTAACTAATAATTATCCATTCTGCACTTTTTTCCACGTTTAATATCACCACTAATCTCTGCTACTTGAAATCATTTCTCATCTTACAACTTAAAGACACTATTCAAGATGTATAAAGAATACAATATTTTGAAAACATTTTCCTCCATTGCGATGCAAGAATATCAATTGAATATAAATTCACAATGATATTTACTCAAAATTATTTCAAGCAAAAGATAATATTTCCCAAATTATCAAGAGAAGTGCTTATTCACAATGAAAGAAGTAATTCAACAAGTACAACTCTCTTCATCCATATAATTAAATCAGTCAATTCCAATGAATAGCAATAGCCGGAGTAATAGATGACACAAAAAAACCTTCATTTTTTCTTCCCATTATACTTACAATGCATAGAAATGTGTATAGTTTAGGGACTATTTATGTATATGAACGATCTCTAATGTCTTTGTGATAAATATCGACAAGCGGAAGACATTGGGCATAGAAAAAAATAACTATTAAAACAAAACAAAAGTGATTA
The DNA here is from genome assembly GCA_963573305.1 of Pyrrhosoma nymphula. NCBI lineage: Eukaryota > Metazoa > Arthropoda > Insecta > Odonata > Coenagrionidae > Pyrrhosoma > Pyrrhosoma nymphula. Next base: position 29,450,896 of record OY754340.1, read on the forward strand.
CCCGAGGATATTGTAACTGTCGGCTAAACGCGGCGATAATGTCCAACAGGATATAGATTTCCTCAAGACCATGACTTGCAGAAGATGATGAAGCTAGGTTTGTAACTTCAGATCCATCGAATACACACCACAAATCTCCAGTCTCCAAAAATCACCAAATTGCACAGGACTGTTGGATGAATACACAATTAAAAAATAATTATCCAATCTACACTTTTTTCCATTTCAATGTCACCACTAATTTCTGCTCCTGTCAATTACTTCTCATGGTACAACTTAAAGATTATATTCAGAAAATTGTTACGATGCAACAGTTACAAAATATTTTACTCCATTGTGATACACGAATATCAATTGAAAATAAATTCACAACGACGATTACTTAACAATATTTCAAGCAAAAGATAACATTTCCCAAATTATCAAGAGAAGTGCTTATTCACAATGAAAGAAGTAACTCATCATGTACAACTCTCTTCATCCATATCATTAAATCAGTCAATTCAAATCAATAGCAACATTCGGTGTCACAGATGACACAAAATACATTCATTCATCCACACTATGATAATTTCAATGCATAGAACTGTGAAACATGGAGGGTCTACTTCGATATTGAAACGATCTCCAATGTCTTACGAGTAATGTATATTAAATAATGATATTTGAATTAAGAAAGAAAGAAAGAAATAATATATATAAATAAATAAATATATATATATATATATATATATATATATATATATATATATATCTTTAAGTCATTATTTAATATATATATAATATGCCATATATACATACAATATGCCAAGAGGGTGGCCGATAAAAATATATAAACGGATAAAAGAACACTCACAATTTAAAACTTCCGATATTTCGAAGGAAAGTAGCTTCCATCTTTCTCTAGGTAGAGAGTAAGAATGAGAGTGATTCATGTCATTGTCATTGTCACTGTCATTCTTACTCTCTACCTAGAGAAAGATGGAAGCTACTTTCCATCGAAATATCGGAAGTTTTAAATTGTGAGTGTTCTTTTTTCCGTTTATATATTTTTGTCTGCCACCCTCTTGGCATATTGTATATTTATCACCCGAGTGATTTTCTAAGAAGTTTATATATATATATATATATATATATATATATATATATATATATATATATATAGATTCTTCCTATACCTTTCGCTGAAGAAGGTGGCGGCGATCCACCGAAAAATTTACAACCCGTGTGAGTGTCTTTTTTATGTGTTCTCATTTTAGTCACACTTGTGACAAAGTTTTTATATATTTGTGTTCACGCTCGTGAAAGCTTCTAATGATTATATATATATATATATATATATATATGTATACAATATATATAAGAAAGGAATGTTTTCCTTAGGCTATTGCAACAATAGGCTGGTCACGGTGGTAATGTCCAACGAGTTATGGATTTCCGAATATGTACCAGAGTGTTGGATAAATAAAATTTAACAAATCACTATTTAATCTACACTTTTTTCCAAGTTTAATGACACCAATAATAATTTCTAATCCTGTAAATCATTTCTCATCGTATACCTTTAAGACTAAATTTAAGATGCATAAAGGATGAAACATTTTCAAAATATTTTCCATTGTTGCGATACATGAATATCTATGGAAAATTAATTCACAAATACGTTTTCTGAAAAATTTTTCAAGAGAAGTAACATTTCTCAAATTATCAAGATCAGTGCTTAATGACAACGCAAATAGTAACTCAACATGTACAACTCTCTTCATTTACATAATTAAAGCATTCAATTCAAATCAATAGCAATATTCGGAGTCACATATGACACAAAAAACCTTCATTCTCACTTCCCATGATACTTTTAATGCATAGAAATTTCTGTAACATGGAGGGACTACTTCGATAAGTGGATGATCTCCAATGTCTTTGAGAAAATTAGTGATCACTCAGACTTTGAAACTCTATCATCGGATTTAAACAACGATCATGTGTGGAGCCAAGAGTGGGGACTCGAACTTAACCTGAGCAAATGCACAGCGGTACATTTCTTGCGGAGGTCGTCCATCTATTCCCATGAATATGCTGTGGATGGTGTTAACATAAAGACGACAGATGAAGTGAAGTATCTAGGAGTTACGATAACTTCGGAGCTATCGTGGGGAACACGTATAAGAAATATTTGTGACAGAGCTCTGAAGAAGCTAGGATTCATCAAGCGTATATTGTGGTAAGATTTTCGGATGAAAAAGTATAAGAGAGGTGCTATTTCGCACTCGTCCGGCCACACCTTGAATATAAGCAGCGAGCATATGGGATCTGGTGCAGAAAGACTTAATCCGGGAACTTAATTAAATACAAAGGAAAGCTGCGCGATTCGTCAAAAACTGCTACGGGCGTACAGACAGCGTTGTTACACAGATGTTTAAACGAATTAGGCTGGGAGCCGCTAGAGACTCGGAGGCTGCACGATAGGCTTAGATTGCTTGAGCAATTGAGAATAGATACTTAAAGAGCGACACGGAGAACATCATATTAGAACCTCACTATATTTACAGGCCCGACACTAACGATAAATTAAGAGAGATATTTTGCCGAACGGATATGTATTATGAGAATTCGTTTTTCCCCCGAACAATAAGGGAATTAAATAAATGCTAGCCGTAATTTCATTAGAGCGTTTCCTTTTTATATGTAAACGGCTGGTGTCCTAACACCACCCGCCACACGCCTATTGAGGCGGCTTGCGGGGTAGTATGTAGATGTAGAAATTTGTATTAAAAAATTATATTTTACTCAAAATAATATATATATATATATATATATATATACTAAGGAGACAAATGCTTACCTGAGACTATTGCAACAATAGGCTGGTAGCGGTGGTTATGTCCAAGGAGGTATGGGTTTTCTCAAGATCATGATTTGCAGAAAATGCAGAAGATGATGCAACTAGATCTTTAACTTCAGATCCATCGAATACACAACACAAAACTCCAGTCTCCAAAATCTCCAAAATGCACCAGACTGTTGGATGAATAACATTTAACAAATAACTATCCAATCTACACTTTTTTCCACTTTCAATGTCACCACATATTTCTACTCCTGTAAATAATTTCTCATCTTACACATTTAAGACTCTATTCATGATTTGAAATGGATGCAACACTTTCTAAATCGTTTCCATTATTGCAATAAACGGACATCTATGGAAAATAAATTCACAACGACGTTAACTTAAGAATATTTCCAGCAGAAGATAACATTTTCCAAATTATCAAGATCTCTGCTTATTCACTACGCAAGGAGACACCTAACATGTACACTCTTACATCTATATACTTTTATCAGTCTATTCTACTCAGTAGCATCACATCGGAGTCATATATGATACAAATAAAACCTTCATCCTTACTTCCCATGATACTTCCAATGCATTGAAATTTGTGTTCATGGAGGGATTACTTCGATAAGTGGATGATATCCAATGTCTTTGAGAAAAATGTATATTAATGGATGATATTTGACCAACAATAATATATCTATTAAGAAGACGAATGCTTACCTGACGCTATTGTAACAGTAGGCTGGTCGCGGTTATTATGCCCAAGGAATTATGGGTTTCCTCAAGATCATGACTTGCAGAAAATGCAGAAGATGATAAAACTACATCGGCATTTTCAGATCCATCGAATACACAACACAAAACTTCAGTCCTTAAAATCTCCAAAATTCACCAGACTGTTGGATGAATAACATTAAACAAATAATTATTCAATGTACATGTTTTCCATCTTCAACGTCACCACTTATTTCTACTCCTGTAAATAATTTTAATCGAAAACCTTTAACATTATATTCAGGATATAGTTACGATCCAGCACTTTCAAAATATTTTCCGTTATTGCGATACACGAATATCTATGGAAATACGAATTCACAATTACGTGTACTCAACAATATTTCAAGCAAAATATAACACTTCCCAAACTATCAAGATCAGTGCTTATTCACAACGCAATAAGAAACTTAACATATAAAACTCTGTTATATCTATGAAATGAAATAAGTCAATTTAACTCAATAGCTTAAGTTGGATTCACAGTGACACAAAAACCTTCATTCTTTCTTCCCTTTAAACTTCCAATGCATAGAACTGTATAGAATTTAGGGACTTCTTCGATATCTGAACGATAACTCATGTCTTTGTGAAAAATATTGACGAATGGAATATATTCGGCAGAGAAAAATATAACTATTAAAACAAAAGGAGTGCTTACCTGATGCTATTGCAACAATAGGCTGGTCGCGGTGGTTAGGTCCAAGGAGTTATGGATTTCCTTTAAGACCACGACTTGCAGAAAAGGCAGAAGATGATGAAATTAATTCAGATGTTTCAGGTCCGTTGAATATCGAAACCATAACTTCACTTTCCAAATTGAGTTAGAACTTACTTCACACAAAACTAAATTCAGTTGGAGAATTTGAAAACTCCGCACAATCCGCAGACGCCAGAAACGCACACTGAGTAACAATGGCAAAACACATGTGTATCTTTTTAGTATTATGTGTGAAGGTCAACTGCTTTCGCCCGGACCAGTCGTCGTGTCCATGGGGATGGCGGTTTGGGAGGGGAGGGGAGGTGGGGGCCACGAGATAACCGAAGGCGGAAGAGGCGAAAGAGCGTCTTTTTTTTCTCGCATCAAGTTTCGCGTAATCTAATCTCTTCCGAAACTGTCGTTTACAACCAAACGTTCAAGAAAACGGATTTTTCCTTTGGCTTGAGCTTTTGGGGAATTGAAAATAAAAAATTGGAAATTGTTAAACTTAATGAGTGAATTTTGGTAAGTTTCTTTTTTGATTTCTGCGATTTAACTATACTTTTACTTAGCAACAATATCGCCGTGCTGGTCTGCCGGCTTCATCAGGCATTCTAAATGAACAATTATAAATTAATAAACGCATTTAAGGAGGCTCTGTGGTTTTACTCAACTTATGAGAATTCGTCGAAACTTGCTGGAAGCATTATTTATGTTGTCTTAAATCTACCTGATTTTTTTTCAGAAATATTTACCGCTGATTACTTAAGATATTTGATCGAGAAGTGGATAAAAAATTACATATGGGTTCTTAATGAGAACACAAGGTACGAGTAGCTTAATTCATCAAAAAGAACCTTTTTATAGTTAAGAACAATAAGAAAAACAGAAATAATAAAAATAAAGTATATCAAATGATTTCCATACATTATTCTATGGATTATTTAATATATTTTTGTTTTTCTTATTATTCTTAACTAGAAAAAGGTTCTTTTCGAGGAATAAAGCTAGTCACACCTCGCGTTCCCATTTAAGAACCCATATATGTAATTTCACATGTCCACTTCCACATCAAATATCCTAAGAAATCTGCGGTAAATAATTTCGAAAAAATTCAGGTAGCTTAATGAAAACATAGTTAATGCTTCCAGCAAGTTACGTCGAACTCCCTTAAGTTAAGAGTGAAGTAAACCGAACGTTCTTATGCGGTTATTATGTACCACATGATTAATTAATACTTTAGTTTTTCAAAAGTCTTTTCCACGTATAATGAAGGTTGTGGCCATCTTCTCTGTTTAGGTTGTTATATCTTTTTTATTTGAATGGCTTCCCTGATGATCCGTGGATAGTATCTAATTTCTTTGCATAAAACTTTCGCCCTTTTGATGTCAATACTGTTGAATAATAATAATAGAATAGCACGGGGAAACTATTGCTAAAAAATTTTAGTTTAATCGCAGAAATCCAAAAGAAACTGACCAAAGTTAAATGGTGTGTTGTTTTGAAGAATGTCTTCCCTACATGTGAAATCCTTTGGTGTCGATTTTCAATTACAGAGAAAGGAAATAATCTTTAAAATGCGCTGGAAATAAAGAAATGAGTCTTAATTTTTAAGATTCTTTTTCTTCACCATCCATATATGCGAAAAGTCAAAGGACATCATTATGTTAGGTACAAAAACCGGCAGGATTATATCCCCAATCACATTAGCAAGAAGAACAGAAGACAATTTCGATATATAAGATCTTAGGCTTTCCCGGCGAATAATATTAGTAAAATCTTCTCGGGTTTGCCACCGGGTAAGGCTTTTAAAGGCCTTTAAAATCCTTACCCGGTGGCAAACCCGAGAAGATTTTAATAATTTCGAAGTACTTTGCCAAATTTTAGCTAAATACTTACGCTCTTTGAGTAAAATATAAGATTACCGATAACAAAAAAAAACTGAGACATTTTCCTAACCAGAGTCACATCTTTTGTAAATGAGCTAAGCTTTTCACTCCTTAGTAAGATTGGAAACACAAAGTACCTCAACTACGGTTCAAAAGATGTTTAAAACGTTTTGAGTATGAAGGATACTTTTGATCTTACGTCAATATGCTAAATCTACATGCGCGATGACCAGAAAATATGCACATACTTACCTTATTTAATGTGAAATAGGTGTGGTTTTACTGCAGAAGACACTTAGATCCTGAAACCAGTTCTAACTTACACAGTGACACACAGAAAGGAACAGCAGAAATGGGGACACGCTAGCGTGAAGGCAACTCAACGACTGAGAAGGGTTTTCCGAAAATTCTTTACTAAGTCTACCGAAGGAGAGAACATGAGGATCGTATAAACGATCAACGGAAACATTGTATACATGTCGCAGGACATCGCTTTATTGCTTGGAAGTAAACCATCTGCCAAAGATCTAAACTTTGTTTGATCACTTTCTCCCTGGACTTATCAACACATTGGCATCTGGAAAATCTCCAACGTTAGTGTATACTTTATTTTGATGTCTAAGAGCATACGTTTCGAGGGTTTTTTAAATCTCTCGACTTCAGTAATAACATTTGGCGGCATTCTTATAACACACTTTGCTAGAGCCAACGTTCTTCAGTTGATACGATCCCAAGAAAAAAAAATGGAGAAGAATTAACTGCAGCACTGATTGTTCAAAAAGGTTTTTTTTCCTCGCTCTGTAAGGGATCGTAATGGTTGCAATAGATCAACCGTATTATATATTCCATCCTCAATAGGCAGACCTGACTTCTCAAATATGTCTAACCCGCCATTGGTTGCGCAATGAGATATTCTCTCACATAGCAAATTTAAACTTGTGCTCACTTTGTAATCAATGAGATTTAAGAATAAGTTCCCTTTCCTTTTAAGCTGACTTTTTATTTCTCTTCCTATTGACCTTGCCGTCTCATATAAAAGTATAAATGAAGCGTTGAGCAGCTGTGTAATAATGATATGTCTGTGATACCGTCATGGCTACAATTAATTATTTGAACTTTTCCTCATCGCGCGACCACTGACGTCAAGTGTTCTTGTACAATCACTCAGTTGCGTTACACTTTCGCAACATGCGGGCAATGTTGATTTATTTCGTGGAGAGCAGATATATTTAATGCAAAATGTATGAGTCATGAGACAGTATGTCCTCATATAATATAAATATTTATTCTTGAGAATTGTAATTTTCTTCATTGATACCCACTGATATCATCTCACGTAAAAATAGCAATGATTACTTAATTGTATCAGTAATTGTGTGTGTGGAAATTATTGTTTAAAATGAACATTTAGAGAAATAAATTATATCTAAATATAGTATTATATATATTGCCAATTAACGCTCCATGATAGATAATCAAAGGTGTACATCTGATGGTGAGAAAAAGTCTCACACGCGACCGCTCACGTGATAAGTACGTGCTTAGCGACCACTCCCGGGTTAAAACATTACATCATTGCTAAAGTTTCTCCCTAACTCAAATGTCCGAAATCATTTTGATTTCTGAGTGAAGACGTATCTCGTAGCATTCGTAAAGTAAAAGTATGAGTAATTATAACCAGCAGTTGTCTCTTTATCAGATTACTGCATGTTTTCATGTTCATTTACGTATCACTCTCCCAGTTTCTGGTTTGAATGCGTACTGTTCACCTCACTGCTTTTTGGGGTCTCTATCTGGTGGCCGGGGGAACGTGCGAGGTCCTGAGTTGAACTGGGTGAATGTGTACTGCATGCCAGGTGTGGAATCACCACGTACCACACACAACCTAGTGGTAGCAGGCACGGTACTTCCTATACGTAGATAAATAACTGAAATTGTTACTTCTAAAGCGGCTAATGAAGGGTTTGCTTAAATTTTTGATTTTCTCGATCTGTATCCAATTTTCCCTTTCAAATTACAGGGAATAACATATAACTATTATTAGTAATTAACAACAAAAGGTTATATTTGCAAATAATTTTTAATAATATAATTGCATACAATAAAGATTTAGCTATAATAAGAGCTATTAATCATTGCTGTATGAAAATTGCAAGCGGAGATATAAGTGATAATTTAATTTAAGGCTCGGATTTTTGCTAAAAATTTGAAAAAATTAAAATATGCATAATTCGCTCAAAAATTGATTTTTTTCTTCACAAAACGGTTTGACGGTATTTAGTACGAGTTGATATTGTACCCATTCGCCAATTTTTATCAAAGTCTGAGACCCTAAGTGACAAACGTTTGTTGAATGGAGGTGAAATGACCTTCATATATATTTCAACGTCATCTACCTCGATCCACTATTTCCTTATTTAGTTTTAAGACCGGGTATTTCGAAGGAAGCCTTACAGACCACATGACCATTTGTGGGTGAAGTTCTTCCTCCTTCTCTCCATTTAAAATTAAAATACGCAAAAGGTGACGCCTATATAATGAACTGAGCTGAGACCTTCTACGTCATGCACTCTTCTAACAAAATTATTCCAATAGAACACTTCAATTTAATAAGTGACCTTCTCCATGAAAAGAGTTAGACTAAATTCAAGTTCTCAGATAAAGATTACAATGTTGCAGTTCAGTCTTTAGCAACATGTTTAGTAACTGGAACATATATATGTTTATGGCACTCTTCTAACAAAATTATTCCAACAGAACACTCCAATTTAATAAGTGACCTTCTCCATGAAAAGAGCTAGACTAAATTCAAGTTCTCAGATAAAGAGTACAATGTTGCAGTTCAGTCTTTAGCAACATGTTTAGTAACTGGAACATATATATGTTTATGGCACTCTTCTAACAAATTTATTCCAACAGAACACTCCAATTTAATAAGTGACCTTCTCCATGAAAAGAGCTAGACTAAATTCAAGTTCTCAGATAAAGAGTACAATGTTGCAGTTCAGTCTTTAGCAACATGTTTAGTAACTGGAACATATATATGTTTATGGCACTCTTCTAACAAAATTATTCCAACAGAACACTCCAATTTAATAAGTGACCTTCTCCATGAAAAGAGCTAGACTAAATTCAAGTTCTCAGATAAAGAGTAAAATGTTGCAGCTCAGTCTATAGCAACATGTTTAGTAACTGGAACATATATATGTTTATGGCACTCTTCTAACAAAATTATTCCAACAGAACACTCCAATTTAATAAGTGACCTTCTCCATTAAAAGAGGTAGACTAAATTCAAGTTCTCAGATAAAGAGTACAATGTTGCAGTTCAGTTTATAGCAAGGGAATTTCAGCCAGCCAGTCTTATGATCCCCTAATTGGGACTGGCTGGGTGAGATTCCCTTGCTATAAACTGAGCTGCAATATTGTACTCTTTATCTGAGAACTTGAATTTAGTCTAGTTCTTTTCATGGAGAAGGTCACTTGTTCAAAAACCAATCAGAAGGCAGGGTGCCACTTTAGGCAGAGAAATAGAGACATCAGAAAATTCCCAGAAGCTACTTACATAAACAAATCGCTATCACAAATCTCTTGGGATATTGTTAAAAAAAATTAGATATAATCTACACTTATGTGAAGATTGGTTTCTTATCAGCCTTCTGATAAACGAAATATTAAGAGAAAGTTCAGTGGAAAAACCAATGAAGGCTGAATAGTTTGCCAAAATTAAGCTTATGAGACATTTTTATTCTTAGTAAAACATGAAATCTACAACTATCAACACATTGAATAGGTAACTGGTTTGCTAATTATAAATCAAAATTGGAATTATTTTAGGTAACATTTAATTATATGCACAAATCTGTACATTGCTTCTACACAGTCGGCGAGAGTAAATTTTTGGTAATTTCATTGTAATGTAACTTCCCAACGAGGAAAAGTACATGCTCCAAATTTTTAGGGCATTTTTTATAGGATCATAGCATATCATACTGAAAATTTCTAATTTTTAAAAGGTCCCCCACCGGAGATACCGGCGCCAAAAAATGGTAAATTTTCAACTTTTCCTATTTTTCGAAGCTTGCAACAGCTAGAGGCTTAACAAACACACAACTTTTTTCTTACAGACATTTACTATGGTACCCAAACATACTATTTAAAAAATATAAACCTTCTGATCACAACCGTTCTATAAGAAAAAATAGCAAAAGTTGTAAAAAACAGAGATTTGTATCAAAATTTTGTACTCATCGTTCTAATATATGTTATATATTGAGGTTATTAAAAATTATGTCAAACGACAGCACAATTTGTGATGATTAATCTGGTATTTGAATAATTCTCCTACATCTTGTAGTTTTTGAGAAACTATAATTACCAATACGCGCTGAAAATGTCATTTTTACAACGCGCTGCGACCTTCATGGGCCTGTAAGTCCTTGAGGTCATGGAAAAAATAAACAAAAATTGGTTTTGTGCCTTACAGACATGTAATAGTAAGTGTGCAAAATTTGAATTTTTTCTGAAATGGTGCCGCAACAAGTGTTCGGTGAGTTGGCATGGAATGACCCAGATGTCAATTTCTAGATTAACTCCCCGTTTCCCATGACTTCCCTAGGTTGTTTAGTATTTCCGGGTTAGTAGAGACCGTAGATATCTCATGCAATTAAACGCGTAAGGCACTATTTCTATAAACAATACCGTTTTTACCATAATAGCACACGGGGCCCCCGACCTTCGGGGTCCCCGTTATCCCGATATATTTGCTTAGACAGAAAGAAGGAGCTTCATTTTTTTTCGGTTTTCAAGTAGATACCTACCAAAATTACCTTCAGATTTTCAATTTCTTTCAAGAAAGTGAACAGTGAACATTGTTACAATAATAAATACGTATTATTTGCTACTTGTTGAAACTAATTAACTGCGCCATAAGCATAATAAATATAAAAATTACCACAGCAATTTTTTTTTCTTGTCGTTCACTTTTTACTTTCCAACGGGGCCCCAAATTTTGTTGTGCCTAGTTGCCCCGACATGTCCTGAGACGGCCCTGCGTATTAACATTGTCTTTAAGACACACCCATGCAGAAACTGTGGTTGGAGAAAATTATAAATTACTGTAATAGATGCCGTTATATTGTATAGCCAATAACATTGCAAACATTTGAAATAAGGATACTTTCCTCAGGGTTTTCATGAGGAGAATTTGTCTTTACAAAAGTCGCTTCGGTAGCATTGTAAAATAGCAAATAATCTTTGATGCATCAAATTATTCAAAAATCTCCTTGAGTAATACTTCGTTAGAAATTTAACCAAATAATGACATACTTCTTAACTGTTTCTTTTCTCAATTTTTTGGAATTTCTTACAACATAGCTATACCCAATTATGTAATCGATGCACATGAAATATTACCACTTGACATGGACCATGAGAAAATAAACTTAATCTCATAGGCTCAGAGAAACATTGCTTCTCTCGAAGTCTAATTTTTTAATACTAACAAGGCAAAAATGCCGCCAGTTATTATTCTTACTCCAACATAAACCTATTGTTAGCTGCAAATGTTTTACTTCTCGTAAAAGTCATTACGATGCCGATTAATATTTCTATTCAACATTTGACAGAATATTATTTATTAATTTTTTTACCAATATTTATTTACAAATTTTACAAATCATTTTACTCTCAATTTTTTACAGCTTAAAATAAAAGTACACATTTGCACAAATAAAAGCACAATTGTGGATTACAATTTTTTCTTTTGAATATTTACAGTAATGGTTCTTGTAACACATATGGCTTGTAATTATATGCTCTTTATTTGTCTACAGGATTTTACCTTTGAAATATTTATAATCAAGTCAATAAAATATTTACACAATATTCTATGCATGAAAGATTTATAAACTTATGAATTTATACCCATACCCTTATAATTGCAATAACCCAGGGTTTAATTAAAATGTAAAATGAAACCTATTTTAAATCTTGTATGTAATAAATCACATAAATATGCACTTCATATTACATATATCTCTTCTCACGCAGGTAATCAGTCCAAGTATTCACACGTGAACAAACTCCCACTTCAAGCTTTGGTCTAATCACTACGCCGCATGCTAGGTAAACATCATGAACATTCTCCAGAGCTCATAACTATCCATGTAAATAATCAAGGTTCTGACGGAATTGCGATATCTCGTATTGATAACTACAAGCGCCAAATGTTTAAGGCGCAAATGGAAAAATACGTATGCGTTAAAAATAAATAAAGATTTAATGTTTTTTTCTGAAATGTTTTATTTTTTGTGAAAAAAATGCAGTAATAATTCCTTTTTTTATAAGAAGTTTATCAGCTACCGGTTAAAATACTGCTGTGACCACACGAGACATCGCCATCGCAACCGTAAGTAAACAAATAAGATGGCCGAGAAAATACACATTGTGCAAAAACGCCAAGAGAAGAAGGACTGTGGACGGTAATATTATTATCGCACTGTAATCTGGTTCCAGAATTATTTATCAGGATGCAGAATTGACTATACCATTAGATACATTTTTAAGTTTCCCTAAAAAATAAATAGGTAATTTCTTACTTATATTTGCCAGATATTCAATTAACCCTTAAGTTGCTGCAGCTGGAACGGATGTCGTCCACACTGTGCGGGAAAGCGTTGTTAAAACAAATATGACAATATTCTTTTCTAGAAATATATTTTGTATATTCCGTTTGATAACAAACACAAAAAAAATCCGTTGATAATTGAGCCAGACGCGAACATAAGACAACTAACTTTTGAGAAAACCCTTAAATCATTGAGCGAGCAATCGGAAGAGAGGGTCGTATGTACCTCTTTGCGGTGGTAAGCGATCCCTTAAAGAGCGTGGGAAGGGAGTGGTTTGGGTAATGAAGGAAGGATTTCCAAATGTCCACCGCTTGAAAAAAGTAGTTCGGGTCATAAACATATGAAAGGGCTGAGGGTAGACAGAGAGGGTCAAACGTACAAGAACGTTTTTCCCGCAGTTGCGGGTACACACGTACGTTTTCCGCCGTCTAAGGGTTAGAGAGTATACCTGTCGCGCTGTTGCGCTGATAGTTAACGCCTGACTCCTAGAAGTGCTCAGGATGTAATTGTATATCCATTTGGAATAATGTGAATGTCAGGCCCTTGGTTTATCCATCACACTACGAAGGAAAGTTACAATTTCTTCGATACGGGAATCTTTTGAATCTTTACTCAATTTTTCCTGTGCTAAATCTAACGGGGTCTTTCCATCATTATTTCGGATATTGGGATCCGCTTTCTCACCTCCTGATTCCATGTTAATTAAATACTTCACAGACTCAAAATTACCCTCCAGGACAGCTAAATGCAGATCAGTATTTCCATCGTAATCTTTAGCATTTATGCCTATACCTTCTCCTGTGATAATCACTGCATCCAAGGGACGTTTTAACTCTGGATTTTTTCTCTGCTCTACCAACACCATTATGCTATCAAGTTGATTCCGCACAATTTTGCGACCCATGGCCCATCGCACAATTCCACTCGGAGAACTGCTCTGTTCTCCCGTGAGATGTTCATTTACGGAGCAGTTCAATAATTCCCAGATATATCCTGGCGTTATTTTTATCCTAGATGCTAAGAAACAAACTACCCAAATCAGAATTTTAAAAACTCCCTGCATGCTAGAAGCTGCCAATGCATCACTCCCTTGGGCATTCATAAGGGCATCTTTAACGTCGTTGAGCTTGACGCAAGCATTTATATCTGCGTCGTGTTGAACTAGACACTCAACGGCTTCTGAACTGCTGAGCAATGCAGCAGCGTGCAAAGGAGTTAGACTTTCGTCTTTGCCAATATCCTTGTCTACCCCTCTGTTAATTAAATTTTCGATCATTTCTGTGTCATTATACACGGCAGCAATATGTAGTACTGAAAGGTTAAGCCTGCCAATAAGTGTGCCATCATCAGTAGTATTCTTCAATTTTGCACCTCTGTTCAGCAAGAATCCTAAGAGATTGCGATTATTACTCATTGCAGCATGAAATAAAGGTCCGGCTCCAAATGAGTTGGCAGCGTCAATGCTTGCTCCTCTGTCTAACAAAAATTCGACGACTTCTTGTTCCCCATGAAAGGCCGCCGTATGGAGAGGTGTATCGAGTTTTTTATCAGTTACGTGTATGTTGTGTTTAAGGTCATCTATAAAATACTTGACGACCTCCAAATGACCTTGTTGAGCAGCGCTATGCAACGATGTCCAGCCATCTTCGTTGACATCTCCAGTAGGATGTGCTCCTTTCTCTACGAGAAGTTTAACTACATCTAGATGGCCGTTGTTGGAAGCAGCGTGCAATGGCGTGAAGCTGTCTTCACTGTCCCTGATTCTGGCCCCATTCCTCAGAAGTATTTTTACAATCTCCGGCCAATTACTGAAGGCAGCCAAATGTAAAGGAGCCCATTCTCCAATTTTTGAATTAACTTCATCCTTTAATTGATTGTCCTTTTCAAGAGCCTCCAAAAAATTACTTAAGGCCGTCAAGTTTCCGCTTTCTTGGGCTGCACGAAACTCGGCATGTAATAGATATTTCTTATCTCCAGACTTAAGAAATTCAACAACAGCCGTCTGGCCCTTGGAAGCTGCCAGATCTGCTGGTGTCCTACCAGTGCTATCATTAATATTGACCAGTGATTCGTCCTTATCCACTAGAATTTTAACGATATGTGAGTATCCATTGAAAGCAGCAACGTGCAATGGTGACCAGCCTGATGCCTTTTTTGTACATAAGGCATTGTAAGCAATTCTACACTTAGTGGCAACTTTTGCTCCATTATCAACAAGAAGTTTAACAACACATTCATGGCCGTTTTCTGCAGCAATGTACAAAGGAGTCCTGTTATATTTATCATTGGCATCAATGATCTCCCTGAATTTCGTTGAAAATTCTTTTCTAACACCCTGTAGCATAGCCTCCACTACTTTACCTTCGCCATCTTCAGCAAGTAAGTGCAAAGGTGTGGCCTCACTATAGCCGTAGGCAGATAATCTTTGACAATCAAAATAAAATTCATGAATTAAGTTGACATATTTACTTGCATGGGTCCAAACAGAGGTGACGTGGCTTATACTTTTTTCTGTTCTTCTGCCATTATTTACTAGTTCCAGAGTACTCTTCAAAACCCCCTCCTCTCCTTTTTCCTTTTCCAATCCTAACCTTATTACTTCCTGCACTAGCCTGTGAATATCCGTCACTCCACGTTCAAAATTAATCATTGAATATTGGTGTAGCAGCTCAATGGCACACCATAGATTGTCTTCGTCTTCGCTGATTTGCTTTGAAAAGATTTCCCTCACTTGAACCTTGTCGGGAGCAAGATAAGCCATGATATTTAAAATATCAATAGCGTGCTCTCCATATTCATCTTCCCTTATCCTTTCCAACGTGACCAACCAAGTCGTGGAAACTGTTTGAGTGTAACGGTCGCTATTTTCGAAACAACCCTTTTGGAGCAATTCACTTTCATGCTTTTCAAATTTTTTTAAATAATCTCTTATCCCAAATCCCTTGCCTCCTCTGTTTCTTGATTTTGTGTCTACTTCCTTAATGTACACAACAGCTTGTCGCAAGGCTAATGGGAAACACTGTAATTTTATCGTCAATTCTTCTAGGTCTGGCGGACTATCCTTTATTTTGAGGAAGTCTTTGACAAACGTTTCAGCCTCCTCTTGCGTGAACTCTTGTAGTGCAGTCAGACCTATATCACCCTCGCCTCCCATTTCCCACTTCCGGTTGCGAGAAGTAATTAAAATATGAGGTTTGCTATCTTTAGGATGTAAGTAGCGTGGTAGAAACTCTTTAATGCCTTTATAGTCTTCAGCGTTGTCAAAAATGAAAAGACTTTTTACTTGATCAAAGTACCCGTACACGTCTTTAACAATAGACTTAACATCTCTTTCTTGCTTGATATCACCTATTTCTTTTGTGGTGGGAATTTTCAATTCTTCAGCCAACTCTTTGAACGAAAACCTCAAAGTCTCACTCGTTTCTGCATTTATCCATATAGCATTGCCATCATAATCCATTAAGTGGTCCTCAGCATACTTCCTAGCCAATTCAGTCTTACCTATTCCTCCCAAGCCAGTAATTGCAGCCACTCTTTGCATGAATCCTGATCCACTTTCGTTTTGTAACTTCTGATGCAAGTCCTTCAGTTCAGCTGCTCTCCCAGAAAAGGAGTCCACTGGATTTCGCACGTTGAACCAAATCTCCTTCCTTGCCTGTATAATTTCATGTCTTGAAAGAATTGCATCCAACTTTTGATTGGCCGTTGCTACACCTTCCACTACCCCGACTAGCTGCACAGCATGATCCTTTTTCTTCAATTCAATTATGACATCTCCTAATATTTTCTCTGTCTCCTCTGGCTTTAAAATGTACTCATACTCTTTCCTGGGAGTTTTTCCCTCTTCATAATCATTATTTAATTTCCTCACCAACTTTAACTTATCCTTTATCTCCCATGGAAATAGAAGACGATAACCATATTGACTACTGGCATCGCAACCGACCATTTTTTTCCTATAGTACTTATCAGCAGTGCCGTCACCTTTTGTAGTCACGAGCCCAACATTATCGTATAATTCAGAGGTGTTCCATTTTTCACCATCATTGAATACGGTATGCCCCGGTTTAGGTAGAACTTTTTTCACAATTTTCAAGGGCACGATACCTGCTATCCCTTTAGAAGTTCCTAATATGACACTCTGGATTGTCAAATCACTGTCAATCTTTTCTATTCTCCTTTCGTGGTCACTTATATACTTAATGGATCTGTTTACCGCATCTATGGCTAACATTTCCATCGCTGCGGTCCAATATCCACCGCCATCTGTTACTTCGGCAAATTGACTCTCGAAGCACCGAAAGATTTCACCGCTGGCGATTGTGAGTATTTCTTCGAGTGGTTCACCCTTGTCAATTTTACCGAAAACTGATGTTACCCTCTTCGCTTTTTGTTTGTGTGTATTTCCACTGACGACATTCCATGTATAATTGGTGGCATTTTCCCCGACTTTTGAACCAGGCCCTGGCATGCCCGCAACCAATCCAAGTGCTCCTCCTGCTATCGCCCCTACTGCACCTGCGGCTGTCTTTCCAACTTTGCCTGTTTTCGCCACTCCAGCGACACCTGCCTCTTTACTAAAATCATCCAGTTTTTTTTTATAATGACTGACGAAATATTCTACGAACAGACTAAGACGATTACCTATCGTGTCCTCACTCTTCATTGCTTCTTTTTCTTGCACTGAAGACATTTCCACCACCTGATCACATGACTGTCTCTAGGTAGTAGTAAAATCCTGATAAATAAGTCTGATATAAATGATAAATTGTTTAGAAAATTAATCAGCCATAGGTGTAAATTCTGCGGTTGCTGGCGAGGTAACTCAACAGTTGCTTGTGATACATTTTATCCTTTTTTTAAACACCCATCGATAACTACAGAAATATCAGAATTGTGCGTAAACTTTTGGACGTAAGAGAAACAACGATGACCCGTCATGCGCTGTTTCACTTTACGGAAAAATTCGAGATACGAACGGAACCCTTCCGTAAAGTGAGGGTTTCCACTTTACACTCGATATACAGGCTGTCACTTCCAGCGCAAGCGTTATGACGTCTTGTCAAGCTGTTATCATTAGTCATTACACTTCCATCTGCGTTGACATTCGGATTCATTGACGGCGTGCAAATATAGCGTTGAGTTAAATTGTGTCTGGACACGAAATGCAGAGTTATAATGAAGAAGTCTGAAACCCACTCCCAGGCTCTTGATAACTCGACGAATCCACTCCAAACAGAACCTCATAAGCCGGTCGGATGTTTCTTGTTTCGCCACACTTTCCGCCTTTGGTTTATCTCGGGTTGCTCTGCTTTTTATTCATCTCTAATCAATATCCAAAAAAATGCCTGAAAAGATTAAAATAACACACAATCACAGAGTGATCCCAGGCAATACCTCCTATGGATATGTTATTACATTCTATATTACCTGTATTATTATTATATAGAACCTGTTGTAAAGGTTGTATGCTGGTATTAAGCAGTTTGTACACAAAAGTGATTGTATACAACTTGTATTGTAATTGAAACTCTATTCGAGTTGCAAAACAGTTGTATACCTTGAGCACCAGTTGTAAAGGTTGTATGCTGGTATTTAGCGGTTTGTACGCAAAAGTGATTGTATACAACTTGTATTGTAATTGAAACTCTATTCGAGTTGCAAAACAGTTGTATACAATGAGCACCAGTTGTAAAGGTGTATGCTGGTTGTAAGCAGTTTGTTACACAAAAGTGATTGTATACAACTTGAATTGTAATTGAAACTCTATTCGAGTTGCAAAACAGTTGTATACAATGAGCACCAGTTGTAAAGGTTGAATGCTGGTATTTAGCAGTTTGTACACAAAAGTGGTTGTATACAACTTGTATTGTAATTGAAACTCTATTCGAGTTGCAAACCAGTTGTATACAATGAGCACCAGTTGTAAAGGTTGTATGCTGGTTTTAAGCAGTTTGTACACATGAGTTGTTGTAAATAACTTGTATTGTAATTGAAACTCTATTCGAGTTGCAAAACAGTTGTATACAATGAGCACCAGTTTTAAATGTTGTATGCTGGTTTTAAGCAGTTTGTACACAAAAGTTGTTGTAAATAACTTGTATTGTAATTGAAACTCTATTCGAGTTGCAATACAGTTGTATACAATGAGCACCAGTTGTAAATGTTGTATGCTGGTATTTAGCAGTTTGTACACAAAAGTGGTTGTATACAACTTGTATTGTAATTGAAACTCTATTCGAGTTAAAAACAGTTGTATACAATGAGCACCAGTTGTAAAGGTTGTATGCTGGTTTTAAGCAGTTTGAACACAAAAATGGTTGTATACAACTTGTATTGTAATTGAAACTCTATTCGAGTTGCAAAACAGTTGTATACAATGAGAACCAGTTGTAAATGTTGTATGCTGGTATTTAGCAGTTTGTACACAAAAGTGGTTGTATACAACTTGTATTGTAATTGAAACTCTATTCGAGTTGCAAAACAGTTGTATACAATGAGCACCAGTTGTAAAGGTTGTATGCTGGTTGTAAGCAGTTTGTTACACAAAAGTGATTGTATACAACTTGTATTGTAATTGAAACTATTCGAGTTGCAAAACAGTTGTATACAATGAGCACCAGTTGTAAAGGTTGTATGCTGGTATTTAGCAGTTTGTACACAAAAGTGGTTGTATACAACTTGTATTGTAATTGAAACTATTCGAGTTGCAAACGAGTTGTATACAATGAGCACCAGTTGTAAAGGTTGTATGCTGGTTGTAAGCAGTTTGTACACAAAAGTGGTTGTATACAACTTGTATTGTAATTGAAACTTTATTCTAGTTGCAAAACAGTTGTATACCTTGAGCACCAGTTATAAAGGTTGTATGCTGGTATTTAGCAGTTTGTACACAAAAGTGGTTGTATACAACTTGTATTGTAATTGAAACTTTATTCTAGTTGCAAAACAGTTGTATACCTTGAGTACCAGTTGTAAAGGTTGTATGCTGGTTTTAAGTAGTTTGAACACAAAAGTGGTTGTATACAACTTGTATTGTAATTAAAACTTTATTCTAGTTGCAAAACAGTTGTATACAATGAGCACCAGTTGTAAAGGTTGTATGCTGGTATTTAGCAGTTTGTACACAAAAGTGGTTGTATACAACTTGTATTGTAATTGAAACTTTATTCTAGTTGCAAAACAGTTGTATACCTTGAGCACCAGTTGTAAAGGTTGTATGCTGGTATTTAGCAGTTTGTACACAAAAGTGGTTGTATACAACTTGTATTGTAATTGAAACTTTATTCTAGTTGCAAAACAGTTGTATACAATGAGCACCAGTTGTAAAGGTTGTATGCTGATATTTAGCAGTTTGTACACAAAAGTGGTTGTATGCAACTTGTATTGTAATTGAAACTCTATTCGAGTTGCAAACAAGTTGTATACAATTTGCACAAAATTGGTACCGTCGTTGCGTCATATGTTTAATGACAATAATCGAAATACCATTGGATTAGCATTTATTGGCATGGATTAACATTAAATGACAATACTCGAGATATGAACGGATTTGCATTGATTAGCAATAGAATATTCTTGCCTGTTTTCCAAATTTAACATGTATTTTATTTACTTCTGATGTTTTTTAATTCAAAATTATGATACGAATATGACTTGTTTATTCGTTGAATATATATATTAACTATAAAACTCTTATCTAGTTGTTTTATTTTTATTTTTAATATTTATTTATTTTTTTTTGCTTATGATTATTAATTTAATATTGTATACAAAATGATTTGTTCCTTAAAATATTTGTTGATGTAAAAATGTTTGTTTCTAAGAAGAATATTGTTGTTACATATTGCAAACATACTGGGATAAATCTTTACTGTCTTCTTTTAATGTAACCTGAATGTATGTAATGATGATCTATTAATATTATTTATGTATATTCAAGCACGTTTATTTATGTATGATTTGCATGTTGTATTTTTAGCCAAGATGAATCTTAAATGAATAAAAAAATGAAACTTTGATGAAGTGGTGGTTTTTATAATTGAAATTTTGACCAAAGCTCCATAAAAAAAAAACCAATTATTTTTATGCAGGTTGTTTACAAATTGTGTACATGTTGTTTAAATTTTTATATTTGCTGAATACAATTTTCACACATTTTTTACCGTAGTTGTATACAAATTGTATACGCGTTTTCTACCTTTTATACAGGTTTTATACAATTATCACACAATTTTTAAAATTATTTATTCGATTCTTCTTCTTGTAGGAGATAAAGTTCAAATAAGTTGGAATTTTTTATTATTTATTAATCTTTCCCAGTATTCCACATTTTAATCTTTGCTTCATCGGGACTACAATGGAAATATGGGGTGTTTTTAAATCAATGGAACATAGTTTACAGTTTTTAGTACATATTTATGTTAAAAAGTTTATAAACATTTCATTTTTCTATTCACCTCAGAGATAGTTCCTTCCGAATTAATTGCTTGAGTATATTTTCGTTGCATTTATTGTTTGTTTCAATTGTCGTATATTTAGGTTGTGTGTTCAAAATAAAATTATGTGTTGCTAAAGTATATTAGATTAAATATAACAAATTTTGCATAGTTTGGCGATGTTCATTGATGTAAAAACGCCCCATATATTCATTGCAGTCCCGATGAAGCATAGATAAAATAGCGAATCGTTGGCAAAGTGTTATAAATAATAAAAATCCAACTTATTATTTCACCTATATCTTCTAAAAGAAGAATTAAATAAATGGTAATAAAAAGATGTCATGAAAAGGAATCACCTTAAAAAATTTTATTTTGGTAGTATACAATATTTTTGCAGGTTGTGTACAAATTGTATATATGTGTGAATACTTTTTTATGCAGTTTGTTTACAATTTGTACATAGGTTGAATGCATATTGCTTGCAATGTTAACAAAAGTTATATGCATATTGCATGCATGCCGTATTCAGTTAATATGCAACGAAAACGGTGTTTACACATTCTGTACACAATGAAGATGGGCGGTAATGAAAAAAGTACTGGTATTTTTTTATAAGTATTTAAAAGCAGTAATACTACTCCTCCGGAAGTACTGACGCAAAAATACGTACCTAAGTATATCGGTATTTATATGATTAATAAAATATTTTGATTAATTACAAATTAACATACGTTTCGCCCTAATTTTCCATACATCGGCAGTTTAAATACATCGGCATTTTAAGGTTTTTTGAGCGAAAAATCACTTCACCTAGAATTTGATGACTTTTGCCTCATTTTTAAGAAACAACTCTCATCTTTCCAATTATATCAAAATATATATACCCCTTGCTTTTCGAGGAATTTGCCTAAAAATATAAACAGTTTTACATGGGATAGATTATGGCTAGGCGCTCCAGAGGGATAGAATATTGAAGGAAATAGGAATTTATAACACCTGAATTTCGTCAAAAAACTAACGGTGTATAAATTGCACGTTTTATCAACTATTTATAAAAGAAAATATATTACTCACCGCAGTAATTTTTACAGAATCGCAAAAAAGTCTGCCGGTCTGAAGGGTTTTCAGCCGTAGTTCGAGTTAGGTTGTTTGAGCAAAAAATCACTTCGCCTAGAGTTTGATAACTGATACATTAACTTATGACACCCCAGAGAAATTTGAAATCTGGGACGACAAACAATTTGGCTGGTGATGTGTGTAGTTCCTTTAAGTTATACCAAAATACATTTTAATCGTGAATTTTAGTTACGTGTTTAATTATTTCGGGATAATTGTTGTGACTGATCCCGTTTTACACGATACTTGATCCAGCACAAGACCTAATTAGATTAGATTGTTGTTGGGGGGGCCTTCGTCAGGAGCCCGGGCACTTAGACCTTTCTTTGGTCCATTGTGCCAACCCCATGCCTGTCTGCCACTTGCAGACAGGGGACAAGAGCACCTCGGTAGAGGTATGGAGGATTGGCCTCCCCCTGCCTCACCCCAGTACCAGGTATAGAGGATGTCCTCCCTCCAACCGGCCCGGTTTGGCCTGGCCTGGCCTCTCAGGCCTGCCGGTATAGGTATGGAGGGAGTATCATCTCTCCATCCATGCCTGGTTGAGGTATGGAGGAGGGTCACCCATCCAACCACCGTCCGGGCCCAACGTTGCTTAACTTCGGTGTTCTGATGGGAACCGGTGTTTCAACGTGGCTAGGCCCTTGCCCACAAGACCTAATTAGTATGCTAGCTGGCACTTGATATTGAGGACAGAACCCAGTATGATAGAAACCATGATAAGAAGGTTTCACGCGATCATTGAACTTGTGGTTGCCATGGAGCGGTACTGTCGTCCTCTGTTGCCAACTGTTAAATGGAAATGGAATGTTTCCATGAAAGATGGCGACTTTTGGCTGATGCAGTGATAGCAGAGATTGTCAAAACATTTTCACCGCACATTGATTTCACCGCCAAAGAGTACTTAACACCCGCGATAAAGTGAGACGCCGACTCAAAAAAAGTGAAGTTCGCACTGCGACTGCAAAGGCTAACGTGATTGATCGACGGCTACTAGGTCGTACTGGGATCTAGCAGCAAACAAGTACCGCATCAATTACAAAATCAAGTAGCTCAGCGAGTATAATAGCGATTATACTGGGTAGCCAGCATGCTGGTTCTAAATCACTCGGTACTGGAAAGCTATCATACTTGCGAGTATCCTCGGCCTTGTGCCGGATCAAGTCTCGTGTGAAACGGGCTTAAGTATTTTGCTGGGATAAGTGTAAGTTGTGTCGACTTATCCAGAGATCCAGGGTTACATTTGACCGGAGACAATGACACTCCAGAAGTTATCAATGGAAAGACGCCATTATAATTAGGAGGGGGAACTCTGGTTGCTTCCTGATGGCATTGTAACATTCGCATCTCTCATTCATGATAAGGGAGTAAATTACAATTATATGTACACAAGCAGCGGTGAAACAAGTACCTACTCTAACGCCCTTGAGCATTAAAGTGTAAGGAATAGGATGTGAAATTTTAGTTGACGGGTATGATGTGGGCTTTTCTTTGGAACCGAAATTTCTATTTTATTCACGAAATCGTTAGATGGAAACAAAAAATGAATTTTAGTGAAAAAATCAATCTTTTAACCGTAGCCATTCACTCATATATTAAAAAATTAAAATACGCAAAAGGTGACGCCTATCGAATGAGATGAGCTGAGACCTTCTACGTCACACACCTCCCCTTATTGTCTCAAGCATCGTGTCAAACGGGCTAAAGGTAGTTTTTGAGCGAAAAAACAATTAACCTAGAATTTGATGAATTTGGCCTCATTTTAAAGAAAAAATTCTCATCTTTCCAATGATATCAAAATATATAAACCCCATGCCGAACTTCTTTTCGAGCAATTAGCCTGAAAATGTAAGCTATTTTTTATATTTGGGATAGATTATGGCTGTGCGCTACAGAGTAGGAGAATAATAAACAAATTAGGAACTTCTAGCACCTAGATTTCGTCAAAAAACCTCGCAAAAAATATTGCATGTTTCCTTAACTATTTATAATAAAAAATAATCTATTACTCACCAGTTATTTTTACAGAATCGCAAATAAAAAACCTGCTGTTTTGAAGGGTTTTCAGCCGTACGGCGGAAAAAAATGAGTCAAGTTAGAGACTTATGTAGCTTTATTTATTTTTTTACTGAGAATTTTAGTAATTTATAACTATAAATACGCACCATTAATACTACAGTATTTATTTCATTCTTCTTACAGATACTGAATTAAAAAAATAACATTTTGATAGGGTGTCCATTATGACTAGCAGGGAACTATCTCTTTCAAACCACCTTAAGCAAATACTAATAGTGTTTACAAAGTTGGTTCCACTATATACCGCGTGGCATATTCCAATTATATTTTTTTATTTCAGTAAGTAAATGTGTGGAGTAAACATTGTAAAATGTTTGTAATAAAATGCAGATAAACCATATGACAAATATTATCAGTGACTAAATAAAAATAAATGCACTAATGTTTCCAACATGACTCATTTTTTCACACAGTAGGGTTAAAACGGATTTTATTTGCGATTCTGTAAAAATTACCGCGGTTTTTCTTTTATATTTGAGAAAACATGCAAAAAACTACAAAACTTTATTTTTTTGACGAGATCTAGGTGTTATGAATTCCAAATATTGTATCAATAAGGATCCATCTGGAGCTCACATCCGTAATGCATTCCATGTATAAAAAGCTTATAATTTTAGGCAAATTGCTCGAAAAGTATTTCGGAAAATGGTATAATATGTTGATATCATTGGAAGATAGAAAATATTTTCTTTAAAAAATACGTCAAATTCATAAAACTCAAGATGAATTGATACATCGCTGGAAATATCTTATGGCAAAAAAGAAATGTTGAATATAAATATTCTTGAATCAATTTCCTGGGGTTTCAGAGATTGATTATCCTTTTCAAAACCTTTTTAAAGAAGTACCTAAGCTTACAGAAGCCTAAGCAGGTGTAGGTAATTGTCTTTTATCAGTAAATCACTACCAGCTCCAAACATGGAATAGAGCCTTTGAACAATGTTTTCATGTAAGGGTACCGTTTAAGATGCCTTATCTTCCCTAAAAATTACGATATTATAATAATTTTACCAATTTAGGAGATGGAATAACATTTTCTCTTTTTGGTTTTTCATTCAAGTTTTTCGTGTATCTGAAAATAAAAAAGTTATTTTAAAAATTAACTTTTTGAAGAAGAAACATGTTGACAATTTCAGCTACCATATTTGAAAAGTTAAGCAATATGTGTAAATGTATGCAGAAATAGAAATGCATAAACTCCAAGTATAATTTAGATCAGTTTTTATTTGTAGATATTGCTGGATGCCACTGCTTTTATAAAATAAAATTTGAATATGGTTCCACTATGACTAGGTATAATCTATCTCGCTCAAACCATCTTAACTTGAAAACAATTTGGGTATATACATAATAACATAACTTTGTCCCCAAATTGTAAACTGTTTTCAATTAACGTACAATGCGCCCGATAATTCTCATTGTAGCCCAGAATAATGCATGTATATATATATGCAAATCGTCGGCAAAGAGATTGAATAATTTAGAAATAAATAGGCCAATACCTCGTGAAAAAAGAAGCAAAACATTTACATATGAAAAAATAGGTCAAGAAGAGGAATCACGTACATAAATATATTTACATAAGTTACTAACTAGACAGATTATTCCCGATGTACACTCCTAACATGTACACTCTGACATCTATATAATAAAATCAGTCAATTAACTCAATAGCACAAGTCGGAGTCACAGATGAAACAAAAAAACTTCTTCCTTACTTCCAATGATACTTCCAATGCAAAGAACTGTACTAAATTTAGGGACTGCTTCGACATCTGAACGATCTCTAATGTCTTTGAGATAAATATCGACAAGCGGAAGACATTTGGCTTAGAAAAATATAACTATTACAATAAAACGAGTGCTTACCTAGGGATATTGTAACTGTGGGTTGAACGCGGCGATAATGTCCAACAGGATATAGATTTCCTCAAGACGATGACTTGCAGAAAATGCAGAAGATAATGGAACTAGATCGGTAACTTCAGATCCATCGAATACACAACACAAATATCCAGTCTCCAAAATCACCAAATTGCACAGGACTGTTGGATGAATAACATTTAACAAATAATTTTCCAATTAGAAAGCTTTTCCACGTTCATTGTCACCACTTATTTCTACTCCTGCAAATCACTTCTCATTGTACACATTTAAGACTCTATTTATGATATAGTTAAGATGTAACACTTTCAAAATATTTTCCATTATTGCGATACACGAATATCAATTGAAAATAAATTCACAACAATACTCAACAATATTTCAAACAAAAGATAACATTTTCCAAATTATCAAGATCAGTGCTTATTCACAACGCAAGAAGTTACTCAACATATACAACTCTCTGCATCCATACAATTTAATCAGTCAATTCAAATCAATAGCAACATTCGGTGTCACAGATGACACAAAAATCCTTCATTCATACACACTATGATAATTTGAATGCATAGATCTGTGTAACATGGAGTGTATACTTCGTTAGTTTAACGGTCTCCAATGTCTTTGAGAAAAATATATATTAAATAATGGTATTTGACTTGAAGAAATATAACTATTAAGAAAAGGAATGTTTACCTGAGACCATTGCAACAATAGGATGGTCGCGTTGATTATGTCTAACGAGTTATGGATTTCCGAAAATGCACCAGACTGTTGGATGAATAAAATTTAACAAATAATTATCCAATCTACAATTTTTTCCACGTTCAATGTCACCTCTTATTTCTACTCCTGTAAATCATTTCTCATCCTATATATTTAAAACAATATTCAAGATGTATAAACGATGCAACATTTTAAAAATATTTCCCGTTATTGCGATACATTAATATATCCATGGAAAATTAATTCACAAGGACGTTTTCTCAAAAATATTTCGAGAGAAGTAACATTTCTCAAATTATCAAGATCAGTGCTTATTGACAACGCAAGAAGTAACTCAACATGAACAACTCTCTTCATGTATACAATTAAATCATTCATTTCTAATCAATGGAAATAGTAGGAGTCTCAGATGACACAAAAAACCTTCATTCTTCCTTACTATGTTACTTCAAATGCATAGAACTGTGTAACATGGAGGGTCTACTTCGATAGTTGCACCATCTCCAATATCTTTGAGAAAAAAATGTATAAATATATTAGACTTAAGTAGTATATATCTATTAATAAAACGAATGCTTACTTGGGGCTATTGCAACAATAGGTTGGTCGCGGTGATTATGCCCAAATAGTTATGGAATTCCTCAAGATCATGACTTGCAGAAAATGCATAGGATGATGAAACTAGATCGATAATTTCAGATCCATCGAATACACAACACAAAACTCCAGTCTCCGAAATCTCCAAAATGTACCAGACTGTTGGATGAATAATATTTAACAAATAACTATCCAATCTACACTTTTTCCACTTTCAATGTCACCACTTATTTCTACTCCTGTAAATAATTTCTCATCTTACACATTTAAGACTCTATTCATGATATGAAATGGATGCAACACTTTCTAAATCGTTTCCATTATTGCAATAAACGGACATCTATGGAAAATAAATTCACAACGACGTTAACTTAAGAATATTTCCAGCAGAAGATAACATTTTCCAAATTATCAAGATCTCTGCTTATTCACAACGCAAGGAGACACCTAACATGTACACTCTTACATCCATATAATTTTATCAGTCAATTCTACTCAGTAGCATCACATCGGAGTCATATATGATACAAATAAAACCTTCATCCTTACTGCCAATGATACTTCCAATGCATTGAAATTTGTGTTCATGGAGGGATTACTTCGATAAGTGGATGATATCCAATGTCTTTGAGAAAAATGTATATTAATGGATGATATTTGACCTAAAATAATATATCTATTAAGAAGACGAATGCTTACCTGACGCTATTGTAACAGTAGGCTGGTCGCGGTTATTATGTCCAAGGAGTTATGGGTTTCCTCAAGGTCATGACTTGCAGAAAATGCAGAAGATGATGGAACTAGATCGGTAACTTCAGATCCATCGAATACACAACACAAAACTCCAGTCTCCAAAATCTCCAAAATGTACCAGACTGTTGGATGAATAACATTTAACAAATAATCATTCAATGTACATTTTTTCCACGTTCAATGTCATCACATATTTCTACTCCTGTAAATCATTTCTCATCGTGCACATTTAAGACTCTATTCATGATATAGTTAAGATGTAGCACTTTCAAAATATTTTCCATTACTGCAATACACGAACATCAATTGAAAATAAATTCACAAGGACGTTTACTCAAAAATATTTCAAGCAGAAGTAAAATTTCTCAAACTAAAAACATCAGAAGGTATAATAAAGAATGATATTTGACTTAAAGAAATATATACATATATATTAAGAAAAGGAATGCTTACCTGAGGCTATTGCAACATTAGGCTGGTCGCGTGGATTATATCAAAGGAGTTAAGGATTTCCAAAAATGCACCATCCTGTTGAATGAATAAAATTTAAGAAATTACTTTCTAATTACACTTTTTTCCATGTTCAATGTCACAACTAATTTCTACTCCTGTAAATCATTTCTCGTGTACCTTTAAGACTATTTTCAAGATATATAGGGGAGGCAACATTTTCCATTATTGCCATACATGATTGTCTATCGAAAATTAATTCACAAGGACAATTACTCAAAAATATATCAAGAGAAGTAACATTTCTCAAATCATCAAGATCAGTGATTATGGACAACGAAAGAAGTAACTCAACATGTAATACTCTCTTCATCCATATAATTAAATCATTCATTTCTAATCAATAGCAATAGTAAGAGTCATAGAGAACACAGAAAACCTTCATTCTTCCTTACTATGTTACTTCAAATGCATAGAACTGTGTAACATGGAGGGACTACTTCGTTAGTTGCACCATCTCCAATGTCTTTGGGAAAAATATGTATAAAAAGATATTATACTTAAAATAATATATCTATTAATAAAACGAATGCTTACCTGGGGCTATTGCAACAATAGGTTGGTCGCGGTGATTATGCCCAAGGAGTTATGGATTATCTCAAGATCTTGACTTGAAGAAAACGCAGAAGATGATGAAACTAGATCGATAAATTCAGATCCATCGAATACACAACACAAAACTCCAATCTCCAAAATCTCCAAAATTCACCAGACTGTTGGATGAATAACATTTAACAAATAATTATCCATTCTGCACTTTTTTCCACGTTTAATATCACCACTAATCTCTGCTACTTGAAATCATTTCTCATCATACAACTTTAAGACTCTCTTCAAGATGCATAAAGGATGCAATATTTTCAAAATATTTTCTTCCATTGCGATGCACGAATATCAATTGAATATAAATTCACAAAGACGTTTATTCATAATTATTTCAAGCAGGATTAATATTTCTCAAATTATCAAGATGAGTGCTAATTCACAACGCATAAAGTAACTCAACATGTACAACACTCTTCACTTATATAATTAAATCAGTCAATTCAAAACAATAGTAATAGTCGTAGTCACAGATTACACAAAAAAACTTCTTTCTTACTTCCCATGATACTTCCAATGCATAGAACTGTATAAAGATTTAGGGACTTCTTCGATATCTGAACGATCACTCATGTCTTTGTGATAAATATTGACAAACGGAAGATATTTGGCACATAAAAATATAACTATTAAAATAGAACGAGCGCTTACCTGAGGCTATTGCAACAATAGGCTGGTCACGGTGATTATGTACAAGGAGTTATGGATGTCCTCAAGATCATGACTTGCAGAAAATGCAGAGGATGATGAAACTTGATCGGATATTTCAAATCCGTTGAATATTAAACTTGAAACTTCACTTTACAATTGGAATTACAACTTACATCACACAAAACAAAATTCAATTGGAGAATGTGTAAACTCCGCACAGTTCGCAGACGCCTGAAATTCGTACTGTCACAAAATGGCAAAACACATGTGTATCTTTTTTGTATTATGTGAAGGTCAGTCGTTTTTTCGCGGACCAACCGTCGTTTCCATGGGGAAGGTGGTCAAGAGTGGAGGTGGGGTGTCACGAGATAACTGAAGGCAAAGGAGAAGTGGCGAAAGAGCGTCTTTTTTTCTTGTATTAAGTTTTGCGTAATCTAATCTCTTCCGCAACTGTCGTAAGGACCAAACTATCAAGAAAACGGATTTCTCCGTACGCTTGAGTTTTTGGGGAAATGAAAATAAAAAATGTGGAAATTTTAAAACCTATTGAGTGAATTTTGGTGAGTTCCTTTTTTGCTTTTTTGCGATTTAACTAAACTTTTATTAAGCAACAGTTTCGTTGTGCTGTTCTACCGGCTTCGTCAGGCATTCTAAATCAACAATGAAAAATAAATAAAAAACCTTAAGAAGTTTCGGTGGTTTCACTTTTAACTTAAAGAGAATTCGACGAAACTTGTTGAAAGCATTACTTATGTTGTCTTAAATGTTCCTGATTTTTTTCAGAATTATTTACCGCTAGATTACTTAAGATATTTGTTCGAGAAGTGGACAAGAAATTACATATGGGTTCTTAATGAGAACACAAGGTACGAGTAGCTTAATTCATCAAAAAGAACCTTTTTATAGTTAAGAATAATAAGAAAAACAAAAATACTTAATAAAATTAAAGTACATAAAATGATTTTCACACATTATTCTATTGATGATTGAAATTATTTTTGTTTTTCTTATTCTTTACTAAACTATTTTTAAACGTTCTTTTCGATGAATGAAGCTAGTCGCACCTCGCGTTCCCATTAAAGAACCCATATGTAATTTCACCTGTCTACTTCCACAATAAATATCCTAAGAAATCTGCGGTAAATAATTTTGAAAAAATTCAGGTAGCTTTGTTAAAACATAGTTTATGCTTCCAGCAAGTTACGTCGAACTCCCTTAAGTTAAGAGTGAAACAAACCGAACGTTCTTAAGCGGTTATTATGTACTCACTCACTCAGTGATTCAACCCGAAGGTTGGTTTGGATAGTTGATGGTAAAGGCTCACCTCGGACTAAGCCACAGGCGTGTGAGTTTCACACGTTCAGCGCAGGGGGGGCGGGTCAGTTTCTTTCCCTGGGTCACCTCGTACTACGAGGATTTTTTGTTCAGGGGCGTCCAACGGCTTCACCCGGTTTTGAACCCGGGACCTGTAGATCAGTAGCCAAGCGCTCTACCCACTAGACCACTACGCTTTCCTTATAAAAAAAGTGTTTACCTTTATTCAAGTTTTTAATGCGCTGAAGACGATATTCTAGGATTGAAGACACATTCGTTGAACATACGTGTTTATAAGTAGATTGGAGAATACGTTCCCATCACTCACACTCAGTGATTAAACCCGAAGGTGAGTTTATGGATAGTTGAAGATAGAGCTCACCCCGGACTAACATAAGCCACAGGCGTGTGAGTTTCACACATTGAAGGAAGGGGGGCCTATTCCTTACCCTTGGCGAACTCGCACTCCGAGGATTTTCGGGGGCGTACAAAGGCTTCACCCGGATTTGAACCTGGTGACCCTTCGATCAGTAGTCGAGCACTTCACCCACTAGGCCACCCTTTATTATGTACAGCATGATTAATTATTAATTTAGTTTTAAAGAAGTCTTTTCCACGTATAAGGAAGTTTGTGGCCATCTTCTCTGTTTAGGTTATTCGGTCTTCTTTCTATTTCAATGGCTTCCCTGACGATCCGTGGACAGTAGTTAATTTCTTTACAAAAACATTTCGTCCTTTTGATGTCAATAATTCTAAACCTTCTAAAAGTGTGTGCTCAGCCACGGCAGAGTGTGATACCAATCTATTCTTCCGAATAATCAGTTCGTGTTCCTTCAGTCACGCATTCTATGGCTCTCTTTATTGTCTGGCCAACATATGATTTTCCGCAACTACAGAAAATTTCGAACATGCCTTCGAACATTGTGGAAGATAATGGATCTTTAGCTCCTCTAAGATGATCATAAACTTTGGAGGTGGTGTTACATTTTGTGATGATGTATTATGCTTCTTCATGATTTTACCTATGCAATCTGTTGTTCCCGCGATGTAAGGTAGCAATAACATATCCCAAAGGCTTGTATATATATTTATCCTCAGGTTTCTGATTTATAACACTTTCAATTAATTTTTAGCTATAACCATTATCCTTCAGTGTCTCCCTTAACCCTTAAATACGGTCGCCTACTTTGCAAACGTAATTCAGGTCGCTGGGTGTCGGACACCCATGATATTTTTTAATGGACGTAACATTGATTTTTGACTACATTTTACTTATATCTAATTTTTTATATTTATCTAATACACATAAAATATTTTTTTTACATATTTCATCAACCTATGTACAAGATATATATTGTATCATTTCCGATCCTTACTTTTACATATTTGGCATCGGAAATAATTTTTCTGACATTTTTCTTTTCTTTGGCAATAGGGATGCTTCTCCAATTGTACTTCCTTCCTAGAAATTTGGAGACACGTACGAAAGAAAGTATGCATGTAAGTAAACAAGTATGAATGAAAGGTTATAGGAAATGTTCTTCAGTTTCGCTCGAATATTAATTTGAGGTTGCACAAGGCTAAATCATTCAAAAAGAGCTATATAGATTTATATTTTGATTATTTCCCCTGAAAATCCACGGCTTCGGAAATATTTGGAAATGTTACTCTGGACCTACGAAACCATTGACTTGACAAATAAAACTACATGTGGAAAAACCTATGCTGAAAATTCATCTAACTTTCCTGCTTCTCCTCAATTGCTTTAGGTATATTCCAAGGTTATAGGCTTTCTGAATATTATTATTGAATTGAATGTCTGTGCTTCTTATTGCAGCCAGTTTATCAACTTTCTCTCTTTCAACAAGTTTAAACAGCCTGCCTATTTAACCGAACTCTTTACATACACTTCCGAGGTTCGAAACAGAAACATGCGCACCCCCCCCTGATGCACTTTATATCCCAACCCATAGATCAACTCTACTCTGCAACTCCTTCTCGATAGAAGGAGTTAGACTATAACGTAGTCTTCAGAAACTTTGTGGTATTCCATCACAACAATTTATTACAGCGGGGAAACTTTTACAAACCACATAACAATAAACATTATAGTGCTTTTAAAAATGACCACGAAGAAAAGAGCAATTTTGCGAAACACCTTTTAACCTGTGACCATAAAAGTGATTTTAAAGTTAAAGTACTGCATTTTACCAATAACCGACGTGAGCTAAATGCATATGAACAGCTCGAAATTTTAAAAACGAAATGTTGACGCTGATGTTAATATTTTAAACGAATACTTGCTGCCCGCCAACTCCCCCATCCTTTCCGCTATTGTTGTCCATTCCCGTCCTCCTTCCCCCCCCCCACCTCAACGCCACTACCCCACCCCCAACTGATTGAAGGTATATAAGGGATTGCTGTACACTTTTGTTCACCTGATGATGACGCTCAGCCGTTGAAACCCGGGTCGTGGTTGAGTTTATTGTTATTTGGTTTGTAAAAGTTTCCTCGCTGTAATAAATAGTTAGACTATGGAATTCTCTCCCACCATATGGTATTCGTCAAACATCATCGGTGAACTTATTCCAGACAAAACTATTCCACTACCTTCGGAACCCCACTCCGTCTTTCTAATACTATCTGTTACATTTTTATGTTAATAAACTGATTTGTATAATTTAAATAACGATCTGTCACTGAGTCGATTCTTATTTTGTGAAACATGTATTTCACTTTTTACAATTCCATTTGAAAGAACGTTTTACTTAATTTAGTTGTTAACTTTTACACCTGTTTTCAACTGATATATTGTCGTTTGATGTGTTTTTTGGTTTATTTTTGTATTAAACATTTGTTTAGATGTCCTTCGAGGCCTTTATCTTTATTCTTGTATGCAATTGCATTTTTTCAATTTAATTCGTATGTGTTATGTATCCACCTGAACCCAGGGGACATGGGATCCCAGGTTCTAAATAAAAATAATTCTATTCTATTCAAAATGTTAATCATCAACAATTGAATATTAATCAAAATATCAAAAATGTTATCAAAAAGTTTCGATATCGTTTGGAAAATGTTTTCTGAACCTATTCGGACATTTCAAGCAAAAAGGTTTTCTTCGCCACACTATTTCTTAATCCTTTCCGTAAAACAGTTCAATATCTCCTTCGTCTGACTCATCACCTCTCATATCTTGATCAGTGCTCGTGTCACGCCCATTTCTCGCAAAATATCTGTATCATCTGCATCAGATATATCGCAAATGAATTCCTCCACTTCTTACATTATTTCAAACAGTCGAAATATTCTTTCTTGATACTCAGTTAACGTAATACTGAAAACTAAAACGATCTTAATACCATATCCTCAGAATTGGAGTAATAAGACATTTTTAACAATAGTAAATTGTGGAATAGTAATAATTATATCGAGAACTTGGGATCTATGTCCCCTAGTTTTTAATGGAATACATACAACATTTTAATTACAATGTGAGGCATTATATTATATTTTACAGAGCTTTGGCCGGGAGTAAAGCAGTAAAAATGTTTCTGCAACAAAAATCCTCTGAGAGGCTACTGTACCACAGTATCGATTTATATAGCATAATATAATGTAACACAACCCTTTGAAATATCAAAGATTTCATGTGAAATACATGTGGGTGCATGCGTAACTACGCATACAAAAAAGAACAGGTTTAAAAGACAATCAAAAGAACATAATTATTATTAAATATAAGTTAAGGTTACAACTTTATGTATTTGGAACTAAAGTACCTTTCTAATAATTTGCATAACAGAGACATAATCAGTCACAAAATTCCTAACACAAAGGTTTTTAAGATGACACCCTTATACTTTACAATAATGAGGTACAAAATCTGTCAGGTTTACTTCCCCAACCATATATGCAACAAACCAAAGGATTCTATCAGACACTAACAGACACTAACATTCATTATGTTAGGTACAATAACCGTCAGGATTACATCTCCAATCACATTAGCAAGAATAACAGAAGACAATTTTAAAGTATTTTGCCAAATTTTAGCTAAAAAATTATGTTCTATGAGTAAAATATAAGATTACCGATAACAAAAAAAACCTGAGATATTTTCCCAATTAGAGTCACATCTTTTGTGAATGAGCTAAGTTAACTTTTTACTCCTTAGTAAGATTGGAAATACAAAATAACTCAATAATGGTTTAAAAGATGTTTAAAACGTTTTGAGTATGAAGGATA
This sequence comes from Pyrrhosoma nymphula, assembly GCA_963573305.1. NCBI lineage: Eukaryota > Metazoa > Arthropoda > Insecta > Odonata > Coenagrionidae > Pyrrhosoma > Pyrrhosoma nymphula. The sequence continues at coordinate 29,486,652 of OY754340.1, forward strand.
CTTTCGATCTTACGTTAATATGCTAAATCTACAAGCGCAATGACTATAAAATATGCTCATATTTACCTTAGTTAATGTCTAATAGGTGTGGTTTTACTGCAGAAGACACTCAGATCCTGAAACCAGCACTAACTTACACAGTGACACACAGAAAGGAACAGCAAAAAGGGGAAACGTTAGCTTGAAGGCAACTCAAAGACTGAGAAAGGTTTTCCGAAAGTTCTTTACTAAGTCTACCAAAGGAGAGAAAATGGCGATCGTATAAACTAAAAACGGAAACATTGTATACATGTCGCAGGACATCGCTTTATTGCTTGGAAGTAAACCATCTGCCAATGATCTAAACATTGTGCACTCACTTTCTCCCCGGACTTATCAACACATTGGCATCTGGAAAATCTCCCAAGTTAGTGTATACTTTATTTTGATGTCGAAAAGCATACGTTTTTTTATCTCTCGACTTCAGTAACAACATGCGGCGGCTTTCTAATAACACACTTTGCTAGAGCCAACGTGCTACAGTTGTTGTATTGTCATATGCCGGCGGAGGCTTCGAGAAAGTTCCCGAGGTCGCCTGACGGTGTTTCATTACCATGTGCCAGTCGAGGGTTCGAGAAGGTTCCCCGATTCCCTCGAGAGAGTTCCCCAAGGTCGACGGAGTAATATAAAAGGGCACGGCGCGGGGAGTAGTCAACATGCTCGCAACACGGCACCTCGGAACTCTACCACTTGTATTCTCGGAGAAATAAATTAGTATACTCATCGGAAGTTGGTGTTTTAATCTAAGAAAGAAAACACTACATGATGGTAGCGGTGGGATCCACGTCCAGATGGAAGGAACTAAGTTCGTGCTCGCGCAAGGGGTGGCAGCTCAGTCCCAATTCTCTTTCGTCGCAGAAGACTGGCCGCGTTGGGCGCAACGCTGGGAAAGATACTGGGTTGCATCGGGACTGAAGAGGCAAAGCGACGAAGAGCAAGTAAATATGTTAGTTTACGTGATGGGCGAGAAAGCGGAAGACGTTCTACTTAGTCTGAAACTGTCAGCAGTGGACGGGAAGAAGTACAAAAAGGGGTATGAAGGATTCCATAAGCACTACATGGGACGAGTAAACATCGTTTATATGCGGGCAAAGTTCAACCAAAGATGTCAAAAGGACGGTGAGCCGGTGGATGAATTTATCGCAGATCTATATCGCCTCATACAATATTGCGAATATGGGTCAGTCCAGGACAATCTTCTCCGAGATCGCATTGTGGTTGAGGTCTACGAAGCGAAGCTGTCACAAGCGTTGCAGATGGATCCTGATTTAACGCTGGAGGTGGCTCTAAGAAAAGCACGACAGTCGGAGGAGGTTCAGCGCCAGCAGGACGTAGTGAGAGGCACCCAAGGGACGGCGCGTCGCGGAGTGATGTCAGATTATGAGGTTAGCGAAGTGCAGAAAAGGACGTAACCGACTACAAATAGAGAAAGAACTAACGGCCAGAGGACATCACGAGGGGGAGGAAGCCGACAGCGTCAACAGCAGCAATCACCCAGCAGGAGATGCAGCCGAAGCCGGCAGAGTCCGCAACACGCATTTTCAACATGCCCTGCGAGACATTCAACGTGTCACGCTTGCAGCAAAAAGGGACATTGGAGAAAAATGTGCAGATCGCAGAAGGCCGTGGGATCAGTCGTAGTTCGAGAAGAAGACGACGACGGTATTTATTACCTAGGGACGGTCGAAACTAATCTCGAGCCATGGATGGCCAATGTTAAACTGAATGGTGTAGATATTAAATTTAAAATAGACACAGGTGCCGATGTAACAGTGCTAGGATCCCTCGTGGTGGAAGAGGAATTACCAGGGGTTAAATTAATACCTACGGTTATGCGATTGGCAGGCCTAGGAGGAACGAACGTCTGCGCAAAGGGATGCTTCGAAGCAGATTTGCAGTGGAAAGGGAAAACGTGCAAGGAAATAATTTATGTAACTCCTGGAGGCAGAGAGGTGTTGCTAGGAAGGCCTACGATCCATAAGTTAGGAATATTGAATTGGGTTGGCGTGACATCATTGGGCTCCGAGGCGCCAGAGAAAACATTTCCAGAGTTATTTAATGGATTGGGAAAAATGGAAAAGCCGTACGAGATTCGGTTGGAGAAAAATGCTAAGCCGTATGCAGTGACAACGCCTCGAAGAGTACCAATTCAACAATGGGAATAAGTAAGACAAAAACTGAAGCAAATGGAAGAGGAAGGCGTAATCTCCCCGGTGGACGAGCCGACGGAGTGGTGTTCACCGATGGTCGTCGTTCCCAAGCCAAACGGGAAGATAAGGATATGCGTCGATTACACAAGGTTAAATGAAAGTGTACGTACGAACGGCACATGCTACTGGCCGTGGATGAAATTTTGGCTCGTCTGGGAAAAGCCAAGGTGATGAGTAAAATTGACGCTTGCAGAGGATATTTTCAAATATCTTTGGAAGAGCGAAGCAAGAAGATCACTACATTCAATACGCCATTTGGAAGATACTATTTCAACCGCGTTCCAATGGGTCTGGCTTCGTCAGGAGAACATTTCCAAAAAAGAATGTCAGAAACGCTAGCTGGTCTAGAAGGCGTCGCCAATTTACTTGACGACGTCCTAGTTTTTGGTGAATCACGGAAGCAGCACGACGAACGCCTTGAAGTAATTTTGAGAAGGCTACTTAAAGCGGGAATAACGGTAAATGAGAAGAAATGTAAATGGAGAGTGACGAAATGCCGATTTTTAGGTCATATAGTATCGGCAGAAGAAGGTTTACTCCCGGACCCGGAGAAGATAAGAGGCCGTCCGCGAGATGGAGAGACCCAGGACAACGGAAGCGGTGCGTCGATTACTCGGCATGGTTCATTATCACTTAAAATTTTTGGATCACCTGGCCGACGTGACTCAACCCGTAATAGAGTTATTATCTAGCAAAGGAGATCTTCCGTGGACGGCAGTTCACGAAAAAGCTTTCCAAGAAATAAAGAGAAAACTCACCGAAGCACCCGCCTTAGTGATTTTTGACCCTAACAAGCAGTGTAGAGTCTCAGCAGATTCATCATCCTACGGATTGGGAGCGGTTTTAGAGCAGAAGCAAAAGGACGGCGAGTGGAAAACGGTCAACTATGCATCCCGATCCCTGACGGAAATCGAGCAAAGGTATGCGCAAATAGAGAAAGAAGCGTTAGCTTTGACATGGGCTTGTGAGAAATTTACCATTTATATCCAAGGGTCTCATTTCATTTTAAGGACGGACCATAAGTGCCTTTGCTGAGTACCAAACCGTTAAGTGATTTATCCGCGAGATTGCAGAGATTTCGAATGAGACTTCTGGGGTATCATTATACCATAGAACACGTGCCAGGTAAATTATTATATACTCCCGATATGCTTTCTAGAGCTCCACTGGATAGAAGACCACAGGATAAGGACGAGATGTCGGCAGAAGAAGACGCTGCGATGGTGGGAGAAGTTGTCAAAGCACTCCCAATGACGGACAGATTGGAATAAATCCGAGAAATGCAGCAACGAGACGACGTCCTAACAGAAATAAGGGAATACGTCAGGCACGGGTGGCCGGCACACAAGGTGAGCTTAGAACCACATCTACGGAGATACTTCGTAGAGAGAGGGCATTTCAATGAGGCCGAAGGGTTACTCATGCATGGACGCAGAGTTGTTATTCCAAAAACTTTGAGGCGAGAGATGCTTTCAAGGATACATCGGGGGCACTTGGGCATTGTAAAATGCAGAGAACGAGCACGAGAAACTATCTGGTGGCCAGCGATATCGACGGACGTTGAAAACACTGTCGAAAAATGCGAAGAATGTCTGGAGCGGCGTCCACAGCCGGTGGAACCTTTGATGCCGACAACAACCCCCGAACGACCATGGAAGGAGGTAGGGATGGATCTCGTGACTATTCGAAACCAAAGCTTTTTAGTTATCGTCGATTACTTTTCAAGATATCCAGAGGTGACGCGACTAACAACGACCACCGCGGCTGCAGTCATTGGAAAAACTAAAGCTATTTTCGCAAGGTTTGGAATTCCGGAGGTGGTTAGATCGGATAATGGGCCACAATTCCGAAGGGAAATGTTTGAATTTGCTAAAGAATACGGTTTCCGACTAATCACGAGCAGTCCAAAACTGGCGAGAAGTCACGGGCAAGCAGAGTCAGCAGTTAAAATAGTACGAAATATCTTGGAGAAAGAGAAGAACCCAAATTTAGGGCTACTCGTTTATAGGTCAACTCCACTGGAGACGGGCTTCTGTCCAGCAGAGCTTCTAATGGGAAGGAGACTGAGAACGAACTTGCCTGTTTTACCGGCCTCGTTAAAACCATCGTGGCCAGACCTTCGTGACCACCAGCAGAAGATGAAGACAAAGAAAGAGAAGGCGTCGGGAAATTATAACCGAAGACACAAAGCTCGGGAGCTACCAGAGTTAAAGCCCAAATGTGTAATGATGATATGCCTGATACCGTCATGGCTACATAAGGTGTGAGACTTTTCCTCATCGCGCGACCACTGACGTTAAGTGTATTTGTATAATCACTCAGTTGAGTTACACTTTCGCAACATGCGGGCAAAGTTGATTCATTTCTTGGAGAGCAGATACGTTAATGCAAGTTTAAGAGTCATGAGAAAATATCTCCTCATATAATATAAATATTTCTTCTTGAGAATGGTAATTTTCTTCATTGATACCGAATGGTATCATCGCCAGTAAAAGTAGCATTGATTACTTAATTGTATCAATAATATTGTATATGTTGAAATCATTGTTTCAAATGAACATTTAAGAGAAGAAAATTAACTATAAATATAGCGTAATATATATTGCCAATATAATCGCTCTATGATAGATAATAATCAATGGTGTACATCTGAGTGTGAGAAAAGATCTCACACGCGACCGCTCGCGTGTGATAGGTTGCTTAGCGACCACTCCCGGGTTAAATTTCGATGCTGCCGTGATTGTTGGAGAAAATACCATCCAATCACGGTAACAGTTTTCAGGCATTAATTAATTGAAACCTATGTTGTCACATAGGATGGATATAAAGTCGATATTAATGAGAATAAACAAGGTTTTCTTTTTTCAAATTACTTCACGTATTACGTGATTACTAAAATATTCTAACATTGAGAATATTTTCTTAAACCCTGAATGTTACAGGCCGCGACCGCTAGATGAAATCAGTTCCGACACTCACTCCGTTAAGAAAATCCTCTAAATTCTTGAATCTCGTCTTAAATGTTAGCTGTTAGAATATTTTACTCTCAATTTTAAGAATACTTTTTTCAGTGGAGATATCGCTCCGCCCACATTATTAGGTCTTATAAGCGTAATGGTTTTCTTTTTGTGCGAAAATGGCGTCTACAAATTGGGAGTCAATCAGCCCTCTTAAACCCGTGTCGCATGTGTTCCATCTTTGCCACTAGCGAGCAATATTGTGAAGAGCGAATCACCCCGTGCCACACACCCTAGTGGTAGTTTCCACGGTATTTTGTGGATATGCAACGTCCAGGCTCCTATCCGTCGAATGAAAAGATGAAACATGCTCCTGCTCTCGTAAATTTCTTTATCATATTCATCTTACTCTCCTCGCGTATCGAAGCAGTTACCACTGTCGAAGCTCCGTATGTGTCTCGTATTCGTCTTATCTCTCTCTTGGTAATACTTACTTCCTCCTTCTTCTGAAAGCCTCGGATCAGATGGCCACGACGCATAACAGAGAAGACAATATTCTTGATTTATTAGCAAGAAGTATACCACAACAAACAATTAAGGTTGACATTGTATTAATTATCATTAAACCTTAAGGTTATAATAATAATTAAAAACATTGGCCTAACCGATATTACCATTTACATTAACATCCACATTAACATGGTAATTAAGGTTATCATTGACAATTAAGGGCTATATAAACCTTAATTAATAAGGTAATAATTATTATTAACACAATTTTAAATTAAGGTTAACATTATCTTTACTTGTTTGACCGTAGTGGATATCCAACGTCCCGGCTCCTTATATTCGTCGAAGGAAAAGTTAAAACATGGCCTGGATCTCATCATTTTCTTTACAAAGTACACTTTCGCTCGAGTACCGAGAAAGTCACAGCTTCCGGAGTCTCCCTCTGATTCGCCTTATCTCTCGATTGGATCAATAATTCACCTCTTCCTCCTTCTCCTTCGAATGTGAGACTCTGAAGTTCTCTCTCCGGCGAGATAAGACGCGATGTGGAACACCTCCGTTAAGCACTCTTGAGGTGGCATCTCAGGGCATATTATAGATGTAGACATGGCCATGTTATCACACCCAAACCGTCTTACTTAATATAGAGTGAGCGTAAGAAGACTATTACAATAATGGGGTGTGCTATTATGGATAGAAAAATGGAAAAATAAAAGAGGGTCTCCAATACTCTTAAACAATTGGCACCACTCGTCAGAGATCGCTGACCTTGCTGTGTTGCTTTGCAGGGATGGGACTTCCACAGCAGAGACCAACCCCAGCCTCTCCACCATAATACCCTCCTGTGATTGGTTACGGGAAGGATGCTTCCACGACAGTGACCAACACAGCCGCAATCACACAACCCAGATAGTATCCTTCGCTAGGCTAATGGGACCCCGCTAAGGATACCTAGGGCCTCATTCTGATGCTTTCCCGATGTTCAACTTTTCCACCAAAACGTCATGACTTTCCGATGCTACGTCATCATGTTCCACCTTCCACCAGAGAATCGATCACTACATCGTTCAATGACTGGTGGAAAGTCAAGCTTCCCTTCCACCCGTCATCCACTTAGTAGAACAACGCTAGTGTCGTGGTGGAAACTTTCACACGGAAGTAAGCGTGCGGAAGGTAGACATTGTTTTGTTCGAGGTTTCGAGGTAAGTTGGACATCGGCATAAAGTTTGTGACGTTTGGCTCTCCAGAGGGGGTCATTGAGCCGTTCATTGAACGGATCAAGAGTCGTTCAATGAACGAATGGTGGAACTTTCCACCAGTCAATGACTGGTGGAAGATCAGAATCGGGCCCCTAGGGTTATAACCTTAGGATCCTTCGTAAGGCCAATGAGACCCTACTAAAGGATACTGGTTTATAACACAACCACACACACAATTACAATCAATCAAAATCACTCAATCACACTCACACAAATGGATCCAACTTCTGGTAAGAATTCTACTTTTTTAAATTTACTCAGTCAGATCCCCCTGCATCCATACAGACTCTCCCATCTTATGTGGTGGCTTGAATTTGACATCATCTCAATCCAATGCGTTCTACAATTCTTCTTATGTGTAAGAAGTGATGCTATCATGGATATACTTGTTCGAAATTTTCTTTGGTCACCATTGTCTGAGCTCTGTATGTGTGTCTTTTATTCGTCTTATCTTTCTCAATGTAATACATACTTCCTCCTTCTTCGTCGAATGTGAGACTCTTGAGGTTCTGTCCGACGAGATAAGAGGTTATGTGTAGCACCTTTGTTTGTCATTCCCCGAAGCCAACGATATCCCAGTCGACGTTCCTCTATACGATCTTGAGATCCGTCATGAACTCCGATCGTTAAGAATATATATCAGCTAGTATAGTAACCTCAGGTCTGATCAAGTGCGGTTCAAGTGAAATGTGACCAGTAAGCAAACATCCAATTTCACTAGTGTAAGCAAATAGCCTTTGATGAAAAATTTGTCCAACTTTCAATTCAAAATTTATTGTCAAAATTTGACATTTCTTCATGACGGACATCAATTCATTCGAATGACTCTTATGTTTCTTCTCTGTAATCCCTCCACGAAATAACCCACCGTCAATTATTCATTATCTATTCAACAGTATATAACATAAGGTACGAATATATTAGTATCACCCAGACGAAAGACAACAAAAATAGAACTATCAGAAAGCCTCGGATGAAATGGCCACGACGCCTAACAGAGGAGACAATATTCTTGATTTATTAGCAAAATGTTTACCACTACAAATAGTTAAGGAAAACATTGCTGAGGGAGTAAGTGGCCATAGAGTATTTACCACAATGTTCTCTTTCAACATCCTTAACCAGGGAGTGGTCGCTAAGCTACTTATATCACGCGAGCGGTCGCGTGTGAAACTTTATCTCACACTCAAATGTACACCATTAATTTAATCTATCATAGAGAGTTTATTGGCAATTTATTTCTCTTAATGTTCATCTGAAACAATGATTTCCACAGATACACAATCACTGATACAATTACGTAATCATTGCTAATTTTACTGGCGATGATACCATTGGGTATAAATTAAGAAAATTACCATTCTCAAAGAAGAAATATTTATATTATATGAGGACATACATTCTAATGACTCATAAATTTTCATTGAAATATCTGCTCTCCACGAAATGAATCAACTTTGTCCACATGTTGCGAAAGTGTAACGCAACTGAGTGATTATTCAAAAACACTTGACGTCAGTGGTCGCGCGATGAGGAAAAGTCTAAACACCTAATTGTAGCCATGACGGTATCATAGACATATGTCATTATTACACAGCTGCTAAACACTTCATTTATACTTTTATATGAGACGGCAAGGTCAATAGGACAAGAGATAAGAAAAGTCAGCTTAAAAGGAAAGGGAACTTATTCTTATAACTCATTGATTACAAAGTGAATACAAGTTTTAAATTTGGTGTGTGAGAGAAAATCTCATAGCGCAACCAATGGCAAGTTAAAAGATTTTAACAAAGAAAAAAGTTCAACTTGTTTAACTGCAGGGTATTTTGTAGATGTAGATAAGTGTGTAGTGGGGCATAATGGGCATTGCGTCAGTGGATATGAACTCAATGATGTTTGATGTTGACGAGAAAAGCAGAATAAATGCTCAAAGTAAAGTTTGCGTGGGAAGCATGTGCACATATTTCTACATATAAATTTTATATATTTTAGATCAATCTTATCAACTTCTGATGAAGCTATCAATTTCATTATTATTTAAAAGATTTTTCTAAATCTTTAAAAAACTATTGTAAATACAATAATTTTATATGAGAATGCATCACAACATTGTAAACATGGAACCTATTAATAAGCATCAGCTTAGCAGGAACATATTAGATAAAATATTTCATGATGACCAGAAAAAATCTTTTTCTGTACCCCAGCCTTAGGGAAATTTCAGAATGTAAGTGGTATTTGTAAAATAAAGTATTATTATTTTATTATAATTATTTTAAAAATTAAAAAAAAAATTAAAAAAATACTAGAGGGCAAAAAAACTTATTTTCCTACAGTTTTGCTGAAGTTTGAATTCTTATTCCGGAGTCAGATTATATCGATACACGTATCTGCGCATGTATCGTTCGAATCAATGTCATCTGAGTGTTTTGTTGATGATTCCTGTTTTATATATAAGGCCATGAATATAAATATATGGATTCTAAACTTGCCCCCAGTGGGTGTTGCCAAACATTCATGCATGCACCAAAAAATCAGGACCAAGCAGATTGTAGCGCTGCCACTCTAGAGAAGGTGGTACTAATAAGGAAAGTCCGTGATTCAAATGGAGATACTGTGAATGAATGTACCGGAATTGGCCTCCCTATTAACACCGGCCATTTACGACGCACAGAAGCGGAACCATGCCGACAGCAGCATGACCTATCTTTTCCGGAAAGCTAGGCAACACCTATGCCCGTACTGTGGTGCCGAAGATTTAAATCCATATGTATATTCATGTATAAGGCTTTTTTACACTACATTATGGGTCAGTATAAAGTATTAGTGTAAAAATGTCAGTGAAGTGGGATCAACGTTTCTCCTCGACCGATACCGACAACTGAGGCAAGTAAGGTGGCTGGTCTAAAAAACCAAAGTGAACAGATTTTCTTAAAAATTTCCAAATATGTTCCTTTTTGGACATTCTATGGAATATTGAAGAAAAAACGGGCGATCATCGACATAAGTTTTGCGATATCTTAGATTCTTTTATCATGGAGCCTTATAGCGCTCTCCACTCCAATATGATAAATTACGCACTTTCTCCATTCCTACTGAACAGATTTCAACCAAAAACTGATATAATATTGCTCTAATAAATTAAAATCTATTCTGAAAAAAATCATTCAATAATATCGACTGAATTTTTTCGTAAATGCGATTTTAAAATATGTATTGCGAGAATTTCAAATGTCGCGCGAGGCTATGTGGTGTAAAGTTGGCAACGTGGCACACAAAAGTACGGGACATGCTAACGGTCACGTAGACATGACGAACAGATCTAACTTGGGCAGAATGGACGCTGTTGCCGGATTAAAAACGAAAGACGTGGCAACGTGGCACACGAACTGTGGCACGTGGCACGAGTAATGTAACAAAGAAACAACTGCCTACAGCGTGTTGCAGAATGGACGCTGTTGCCGGATTAAAAACGAAAGATTAAATAATTTATAGAAACATATCTTAAAACTAGTTCGCATTCGAGTGACAATACATCTTCATTAAAATACTTATTTTTGAATTCTATGGCCACGGGTGTGAACTGTTTTCGGAAAATTAATTTCGCAAGAATGACTTACGAAATGAATCAAGTCTGCATCTAAGCAAATTTCTATGGCAATGTGTAAATTTAAAGGTCAATATTTCAGAATGTACCTAAGATATAAGTCATTCCTACTGAATATAGTATAACTGCGACCTATTATTTAAATTTTAAACCATAATTAAAATTTAATTAACTAAATTTCTCAATGACTAACGATTACCCGACCAGCCACCTTAAGGAAGATGATATGGGGCATAAGAACATTGCAGTATTAGTATAGCAACTCCTTCGAGTTCGTTTTAAAAAGATATATTTGTGTTAACGACGTCGGGAAAAAAATAGTACGAGTAGGATTACTTGCACTCTGTCGCCCATTTTTCTGCAACTACACACATGCGTTAGCAATAAAATTTCGTAAAAATAAACTGTCTACAATCTCATGGGTAAAAGATTTGTATAGAGAAATTATAATATCACAAATATGGTCACACATAATTAGGTATAACTAGTTCATTAGCTGAACCTTATTATATTTCAATTACGAACGTTCATTAGGTACATTAAAACTTTTTTTTTAACTGTTCATTTATTTATATTTAGAAATTTCAGGCATTACGTACATTCAAATTAAATTTAAATCTACAAGGCTTAAAAAAATCATTTATATTGTTGTGTACATGGCCCCTGACCGCCTGGTTTCTTCAGGTACTTTGAGCGAAAAACCACTTCACCTGGAATTTGATGAATTTGGCCTAATTTTTAAGAAAACCTCTCATCTTTCCAATTATATCAAAATATATGAACCCCTTGCCGAACTTCTTTTTGAGCAATTTGCCTGTAAATATATCAGCTGTTTTACACGTGGGATGGATTATGGATGTGCGCTCCATAGTAGGAGAATATTGAAGTAAATAGGAACACCCTAGCACCTAGATTACGTCAAAAAACAAACTGTGTGTGGATTGCATGTTTTATCAACTATACATAAAAAATAATCTATTACTCATAGAAGTAATTTTGACAGAATCGCAATTAATAAACCTGCTGTTTTGAAGGGTTTTCAGCCGTACGGCGGGAAAAAATGAGTCAAGTTAGAGACTTATATGTAGCTTTATTTATTTAATTAATAATTAATAGGAACTTTGGTCATGTGTAAAATACATATTTGCGCCATTAATATTACAATATTTAAATCACACTTCATACAGACGCTGAAATCAAAAGGTAAAATTGAATATAGTCACCATTATGACTATGAGGAACTATATCGCTCAAATCCACATTAATACTGGAAAAAAGAAAAGAAATTCTATTATTCTATAACTTTTAACTTCGTACGAAAATATTTTATTATGTGTTGAAGCTTTGGCAACGAGGAAATTGTTTTATTCTGCTAAGAATGTCTCTGAGTTTTAACCTTTATTCTTGCGATACATTTCTACATACTTTCTGGATAGTTGTAATACAAGGATATGCGTGGGTCTACAAGGTAATCAATGTTTTTTGTTAAATGTGCAATGGATGCTCTTCTCCATTTTATATTTTATTTTTTACGATTATGTATTACTCACCACAGTAATTTTTACAGAATCGCAAAAAAAACCTGATGTTTTGAAGGGTTTTCAGCCGTATAGGCGGGAAAAAATGAGTCAAGTTAGAGACTTATGTAGATATATTTATTTAATTACTGAGAATTGCTTTCATATTTAACTATATATAAGCACCATTAATACTACAATATTTATAACATACTTCCTACAGACGCTGAAATAAAAAAAAATTGAACATGGTCTCCATTATGACTAGGGAAGTATATGTCGCTCAAACCACCTTCACCAAGGCAGTGACTAGGGCCTTGTTTTTTTCTTCATTTTTTGCATCATTTTCCTGTGTGAATTAATGTATGAGCGTATGCATTACACTTATGCAACTCATGCAACGTCCGAGAATGAGTGAGCTAGGGAGTAACAGGATGTGGTCTCCTCCTCCCCAGGGAAAATATATATAAATATATATCGGTATTTTCCCTTCCAAATTGACCCATCTCACTGTTCTAATCTGCTATTCACTCTGCTATTCCCTTTGATGTCTTACTTCTCCTCTCAAGGAGTCTTAGTTCAATGCCTTCACTAATCCTACTACATGACCCCTCCCATCTCTCCACTTCTCCACCCTTCGCCTACCCCTTAAGCTCTGTTCCCCAGAAACCCTTATTATGCCCCTTCTCCACGGAGAAAAGCACCTTCGCTCCATGCGCAACAACTCCGTACCCTGTCAGGGTATCCGTTCCTCCAACTCTGCCTTTGTACTGTCTTCCTTTGTAAGCGTCTACATTATAAGAAGTAAGAAGAAATATATTTGTTGTATAGAAAACAATATACAAAGATATTTTTACCCGATTTGGAATCGGTATTAATTTTTGAATGATAACACCTTCATCTCTAATTCCATCTTCCCGTCTACATCTTCATAATACCCTGCAGGCCTGCTCAAAGAGTGTGTGGCAGGGGTTGAGTTAATACATACATGTTCCACACTATACCACAATAAATTTTATGAAGCTAAGACAGTTGGTGCATTATAAAAAAACATGAAAATGCTTATCATCTTCAAAAAAAATGATTTTATTTATTCATTTTCTCACGCAATCAAAAACGGCACAGTGGTAAAATATATTGGTCGGTGTATTTAAATAAATAAATGTATAATCGCAATAAAGAAACAGCTATGTTTATGGTAGCAGATTGAATATTGAGAGGAAGTGGCCAACCAAGGTAGTCATGGCTGAATTTGGTGGAAAAGATATTTGAGAAAAAGGATTGTTAATAATGTTAAGAGCAGGACGGTTTCAATGAAGAAGTTCATGATTGTAGCTGAGGAAAATTGAGGTATTGGAGGAAAGGGCGTTGTGAAAAAAATGTAATTGCAACACCCAATTTTACATGCCAATCAAAGAGAATTAAAAGTTTTTGAACGTGTCTAATGTCCTCGCCCAAAATATTGTAGACTCGAGTTTAAACCATAACACTCCGAGGCTGTTCATTGAATTATCTTCGTATGAACATCATTACTTTTATAATTTTATATTATATCCAATTATTGAGTGGAAATATTAAAAAAAAAATAGTTTCGTACTTGTTTTTTTGACGTTCCCATAAAATATTTTCCGTTTTTTTTTAGATTTTTTTTGACATGCGTAACTTTGGCGTCCAATGACAGCAAGCGTTAAAAAAATATTTAAACTTAATATGGTGCAAATGTCATGAGAATACGTCAAATGACTTTTTTAATTTTTTAACTTTTGTCGACGTTTCGGAGTTTTATTATCTTCTGGGCTATAAACAAATGATACATGATGTAAAATGATTGACAGTTCTGTTTTGGTTACATAATTGTAAATTTACAGACATTAAATATAAAAATACATCGACATAATCAAGATTGTTACCTTTAAAGTTTAGTGCTGTTTTTGTTTATTTACAATTTTAATTTGGTTGCTAGGTTATATTTCTTTGTTGAAAAGTTAAGTGTCATTTATTAAATTATGATAAGTTTTGCTTATATAAGTAATTTCTGTTCTTTTATTTCAACTTTTTTATTTCTGGATAACATATGGTACATTTCTTTGAATAATCTTTTTGATAAACTTTGTTCCGAGTCTAAAATTTGGGCTTCTTCGATATTAAATGAGTGACTTATTTGTAATTGCATGATTTGCTAATGCACAAAAATGAACTTTAGCGTTAATCGATGTTTTATGTTGCGACATCATGTTTTTTTAATATTGGGACGTTTGGCCTATATAGCTACTGTCACAGTCTTTACATGGAATAGAATAAATTATATCGCCTCTTAATATTATGACATCTTATGACATTTGCACCACATATTTAAAAAAAGGTTAAGAATAATACCATTTGATTTAAATGTAATGTGACACATTGCTTTGCTATATATAAGATCTGCGGAGTTTCAAACAGTTGACTTCGTTATTTGTCGGTATGCCATTCAATTTATAAACCTTCTTTATCTCGTAAACTAAGCATCATATCCGCATTGTAACTAAGAATGTTGTTTTTCTCTGTAAGTTTCCAGATGGAATAAGATATCATCATTCTTCCGAAATTTAATGCCTAATTTTAAATTGCATTTATGTCGGAATACACTCATATATTTCGGATATAGGTTGCAGGGTAAACTAAGAAAGAACCACACTGTTTTACGCCAGTACCTGTTGCACCAGAGAAACAAATGAACAACTTTATTCAAGACAAAACAAAATGAAAAACGGAAACTTACAATGAACCAAGGCCTGGAAGTGGTTCACTGAATGAATCGTTCACTACATCGTTCATCATTCAATGAGTCGTGGAAAGTCAAGCACCCGTCATCCACTTGGTGGAACAGCGCTAGTGTCGTGGTGGAAACTTTCCGACGGAAGTAAGCGTGTGGAAGGCAGACATTGTTTTGTTCGCGTTTTATGAGGTAAGTTGGACACAAGGCCTGGAAGTGGGTGGAGCTAAAGGGAAGCCGTCATCGCCGCCATCTTACCTCAGCAATTTGTGTATATCATTTGCACTGACGGCTACGGTCAAGAATTCATGAAAATCATTTTTAAAGTAGTTCAGTAAAACAAAGTTCCGTGTATACAATTCTACGTCACTATAGGCTCTCCAACCATATAATTTTTATTTTAATACTGGAATGGCTAGGGGGTATTTTTTACATGGAATTTTATTCCATCTTTAACCCAAGTTGTAGAAAAGGAAGAATGAAGACGACAAGAAAACTTTTCAAAACAACTATTTATTTCACCACGAAACCAACAAAATTTCCGACACCATCGTAAATTCGATAACAACATGTATAATGTCATCCTTAAGAATTTACAATGAGTGGCAACTAAAGATTTTTGAAAATAGCCAATCTGTTGTATTTTGATCTGTGCTCAGACTTACGGTTATTAATTGTCGATTCAGGCCCAATTCCTCCAAAAGAAAGGTCTGCAACGAGATTCACAAATCAGTACTGCGCTTTGTTTACGATTCGTTTAATTGTGTAAGATGGCCGCGTGCGCAAGGGGTAGGCTTCAACGCATCCCTGCGGCCAGAGTGGACACTGCCAATCTAGTATATCTGTGCAATGAACCAAACATAAAAATGATAGAGATCGTATATCCAATAAAATTGTCTTTTTAATTGAATTTTTATGCATATCCTTTAAAAAATAACGTGAGCACGTTGAAAAACTAATTTAAAAAAAAATGTTTCTACAGAGAAAGTAAATGGCATGATGGATATTTATATGTGTGCTTGGATATGTATTATGAATCTTTGTGTTCCATTAGACCTAGATATGCATAGGAGTGTTAAGATTTCATTGCATTTCTTACCTAATGTTAAAACAAAATTTTAGATGAAAAATAAATATATTTATCTATCATAGGAGTAATTTAAGTGTGTCAGAATTTGACAATCTCATTTTATTATTAGAAAAATAATGTTTTATAATTCTATTTCTCAGCGTTTGAACCGCACATGGCCGTTGTCTTGGAAAAAGAAGCATGGATATAACTTGAAGATTGTTGAGAAAAAATTGGAAATCCTAAATGTGGAAGAATGGAGCTGTAGGTACTTAGGGCAGGTGATTAAACAAGTGAAAACCTTCCATAGAAAACCTTCAATAATAAAAAAAGGTAAGACATTTCATATTAATATCAGAAATTGTTTAATATAGTAGCATTTCGAATTTATTTTTCATTTCGTTGACTATCTAGACAGATCCCTTCTCCTAACACCTCTGAACATAGTTAATCTACGTTTGGGCAGAAGTAGGGATTAAAATGTAATAGAATTAGTATTTTTCACTTATTGTTAGATATAAGGTGCCATTTGCAAAACGGACGCGCGCGTTGCAAGCCATTACGTTTGCCTTTTTTTTGTATGTTAGACTAACTAGCCCACCAACTTTATTTTTGTTTCTCAAAGATAAAGATGTGAACTGTTGTTAAATGTATATTTTAACCTAAAATGAGTAGACAGACATCTCCATTTTTGAAGTGATAACTTCCTTTGGCACTTCGTAGGGCACTTTTGGCATTTAGGGGGAAAAAAGAGCAAAATCGCGTCACGTAACCGTACCGCACTTTTTGCTCCCGGCGACGTAGTTCCAACACCGTCATCAGATGGCAGCACCGC
Organism: Pyrrhosoma nymphula; assembly: GCA_963573305.1. Classification (NCBI taxonomy): domain Eukaryota; kingdom Metazoa; phylum Arthropoda; class Insecta; order Odonata; family Coenagrionidae; genus Pyrrhosoma; species Pyrrhosoma nymphula. The sequence goes on from OY754340.1 coordinate 29,503,410, forward strand.
TGTCCTAGCAGTTCGCCTAACTGCCACCAGATGGTAGCACAAGCGTTAAGTGGGAAAAAGTGCAACGTATGGCGTACCATAAATTTCCCTGTTCGTATTCTTCTTAACGAATCATGAAATTCAAAGGTTTTTATTAGTTACTTTAGTTATCATAGAGCCTATAGTTTCTTTCCTAGAATTCTGTAGAAATAGTAATGAAATAAGCCAAATTAGTCACAATGAGAATAATTAAAATAACATGCGAGAAAATGATGAAAATTATGAAAATGGTGATTAAAAGATGTAACCAATGATGTAGATGAGAATTGTTAATCAGAATAATTTGAATAGAAATATATAATTAACATAATAAGAGATATAAATGAGCGTTATATTATTCATACGCATGTACAATACCTATTTGTTTCAGATAAATACCTATTCGTCAACAAAAAATATTAAATTTACATGAATGGAATATTCATTTTAAATAAAAAATTATTGTACCTTATTCTCCTATATTTACTCAGATTTATTTGGGAATATAAATCGGTCAAAGAAGTTTTCACTTTCATCGTGTAGTCCTATAAGCACACCCAATTTTTTAAGCAGCGAAAATTATAATAACTTCACATTCCGTTTTTTTGTAACTCCATTGTGCCATGGTTTTGCGCTAAAAATAAAAGTAAATAAAATTCTCGTACAGTCCTGCGTCGTGACTGATTGAGAAAAATAAGCCTGACCCTTTCTAAGAGTTAGTTTAGGAGTTATTAGGGCCTAAACATGGTTAAAAATAAAAAAAATCGAAAAATTTGAAGTCACCTTAGTGTTATAAATAGATGTCTATGTAGCCGAAAGTTAAACTAGATCGCAGATTGTTGTCTTTTTTGAGGAAAATGTCGTTATATTAGAGATCTGACGGTTTTGATCGACATGTAATAAAGTGACAGTTAGGAGCTGCGGTGCACCATTTATACGCCGACTTGTGACGATCGAAGCATTGATTGAGCAAGCAAGTTCTTTGAGATTTATAGTTATTCATACATCGGTTGATTTATGGAGGAGGTTTGTTGGTCATGTATTTTTTTTAAGAAACTCAACTTTCTTTTTCCGCCAAGACGTTTCGCCTTTTTACTAATGATGCTTCTTCAGGGCATATACAGTACAATGCAAAGGAATTATACAGTTAATAATAATTATAATACTAAAAAAGATAAAGAAGTTATCAATCATAAATTTAGTAGTACCTCATAAGGATTTACTTTCTTACTGCGACAATGGCGACAAAAAAAACAAACTCTTCCTCTTAGTAACAAAAATCAACATAAAAAACAAAAGCAAAACGGAAAACTAAAGATAAAATTTTGTCTAATAAATATAATACTTGTTAATTTCATGCTTTATACTATTCATTTTAAATATTTTCATTTCAACTTATTATATATATTTTTTTAAACAAAATTTAAGTTTGGTTTTCCATTTTGTGTTTGTTTTTTTATGTTGATTTTGTTGCTAAGAGGAAGAGTTTGTTTTTATTGTGTTTCCATTGTCGCAGTGAGAAAGTCAATCCTTTGATGTTCTACTAAATTTATGATTCAAAATATTTTTATCTTTTTTAGTATTATTATAATTATTATTATTAACTGTACAATTCCTTTGCATTGTACTGTATATGCCCTGAAGAAGCCTCATTAATAAGGAAATGGCGAAACGTCTTGGCGGAAAAAGGAAGTTTAGTTTCTTTTAAAAAAAGACATGAACAACAAACCTCCACAAATTAACAAATGTTATATTAAAGTGGTAACTATAACCATTCATATAAGTATACTAGCTGAAGGTACCCGTTGAAGTTCAACGGATGTGAAAAAAATTGAACTTATTTTATAAGAAAACCACAAAGCCTGAACAGCAATGTTAGCATGATCATTTGAGGTGTTCGTATCCTATCTTGTTTGTTGTGATTCGTTTGTTTTCCATTTCGTGCGCGGAGAGTTGAGTGATTGTTTGTCCTCTTTAATGCACGGGAAACCCAATAATGGGCCACGAAGACTCATTACTACTTAATAAATAGCACCTAGGTTGATAGATGGTGACCTCGTCCCTCAAGTTCTCTTGAGCCGTCTTCTGAGCTTGATCACTTCCCTTGTGCACATAAATATATTTGCATTCAATGACTTAATTGAGTGCCGCTATTCAACGTTTATATGTGCGTTGATTATCTTAATCAGGATAGGAGAGTAGAGTATAATCCAGCGGTTGACAACGTCAAAAGGAGCATTTTCAATAGCAGCGATGTTTATTTGTCCTATGAATCCTTCAATACCCGGACTGCGCCTTCGGTATGAAGGGTAGTCATAATCATGGGTTTCTAAATCATAATCATCGGTTACTAAATTAAAAATGTATGGTGATCAGTCTTAGTGCACTTGCCAATTTTAATGCACCGATGACGTCCATTGCGCAGAATATATCTGTTCTTCTTTCGGATACGAAGCATTTAGTGACGTAATTTTAATTTCCACCGTCTTAAAACAAATTGAAGTTTCGGAACAGATGGTTCAATATTTGAACCCGATTCTTAGCTAGTTACCCGTCAGTAGGTTTGGTTAGGATGAAATTTGTGCGTTTCTTAGCGTAATCCGAGAAACACCACGGGGAGATTATCAGGAGATTGCTGGTGGGCATGTCTTTGAGCATCCAAGGCTAACCTTTGTCGTTTTTTATACTAGGACTCATTTTCTCGCAAGGAAGACATTCCTCTTTCTTAAGATGATGTATTCGATAGGTTACTCGAAAGTATATACAAATAACTCGTAAAGTTTATGTGGTAATTGGTCTATAAAACACTTCTCAATTGTAATGAGAGGCAGACGGTTCCACTAAGTGTAATACATCTGAGTATTAAACTATAATAAACGACGCCGTGTTTGTTGTAGCAAAAGAGGCATTATTAACATTATTATTCGCTGCACGTAAATATTCTTCCACGTTTAATTCCTTTGTGTGTATCGTTTACTACATAAGTGTTCTCTCGTATGCAGTTCCCCAATGAGAGCTACTTTGAGAATAGACATTGAAGATTATGCTTGTAAATATGCATTGCATTTATCGATTACCCCCCGAAGCAATCTATCATGGGGCCCTTGGGACTCTTGGGGCCCAAGGGCCCATGGGGCCCTTGGCGCTTCTTATACAATATTTCTTTCTACGTGATATCATGGGCCGGCAGGAAAGGTTAAATGCCATATGCGTGAATATCCTTTGAAATTCAAATCTCTGGTTGTCAAGGAAATATGCTATTGTTGATTTCAGGGAAAAATGTGAGATTTTTAAACTATAAACATCATATTAAGAGAATTACGAAGCGTAAAAGAAAATCGATTGAAAGAATTACAAACTTCATTTTTTCAGCCAGCCGATAAAAAAAATCCAGCCCTCTATCTTGAGTTTAAGTACTTTTAAAATGCAAAAAATGAAACAGCTGCACCGAACCCAATGCTTAGCATGGACCACCATGGACCACCAGGGGGGGGCCTTTGGGGGCCCTGAGGGCTTTTTAATATAGCCTATGTTCAACCCATGTACATTTTATCTCTACATGCAAAATTTCAGCTCAATCGGTTCTGCAGTTTTTGCGTGATTGAGAAACAGATAGACAGACAGACGGACAGACAGACACCATTCAATTTTTATATATTAGTATGATAGTTATTAAAGGCTAACATTTAGCACATTTTCGGTATCATGTTCTTCCTCTGTTCTTATGTTCCTGTGAGTAAAAGGTGGTTAAGTCACTCGTTAATAGCCATTTGGGTGTGTTTTTGCGTGGCATCGCTTATAATGTTTATGATGGACAGATTATTTTACTTTATTTTTATTCTATTCATCGGGAGTTTCCCTTCTTACAAACAGTTTTCATCAAATCATGGCATTCACACTTTATGGGAAATTATTTTTTTCTTCCGTTCTATCACTTTACGATTTGTATTTTAAAGTTTAAATAGCAATAAATGTAGCGTGACGAGGGAACATTTTTCTGTTAAAATATTTCAATAGAGGAAACGTTTATTTTTATAAGTCACAACAATACTTATTAATGAAAATAACATCTAAGTCATTTTAACCTTAATTAAAGTGGGACCAATTTAACAGAGAAAATGATTATTATTGAGTGAGAAAGCTGCTCGTGAAATCATACGTCAGAATAGTTCCGATATTTGGCTCAGATACATGGACCTTTTAAAAAGTGACAGTTTGTGCCGGGGGACCTATTCTAAAGTCAGCATGATTACTTCTAAGTGAGCAGCACCTGAAAACATACGCCAGAATTGTTCCGCTGTTTGGCTCAGATACGTGGACCTATGGAAATGTGAAATTTGGTGCTGGGGGACCTAGTATGAAGTAAACAGGATTACTAATAAGTACGTGGTACCTGAGAACATATATTTCTGATTTAATTCGCTCTTTGCCTCAGATACAGCCGAGCTAACGCCTGCAAGGCAAGTTCACTTCAAAAGAATAGATGTCGTTAGTGAGGTGGTACCGATGGAATGTGACGGAGCATAAATCGGGTGTAACCCATTGAAGGTCGAGATTCAACATTTTCTTACGAATCAGTCCGCATCATGAGAAATAAATAAATTGCGTGTTAGCTTGTGACGTTCATAATTTCTTAACTACCTTCCTTACTGACTAATGCCTGTTGCTCACGGTCATTTTTTCGGTAAAAGATTTCATAAAATCTACTAATTTAATAAAGATGAGCTGGCTAACGATAAAACCGTTTTATAAAACATAGTTTTATAAAACTTTTTACGGAATAGGACAGCCTCTATTTCCATAAAACCGTTTTATTGCAACAACCAATGAGACGTTCCGCTCATCGCGTTGATAATAATAATCTCGTATCCATGGGAAACCAAATAAGGAAAACGTAAACAAACATGGCTGTAAGTAGTTAATGGAGTACGTTGAGAGGCAGTAATGTCCTTCTTGTTGTTGTTAGAAGAAGAATGCGTTAATAGAGCCATATTGCACCGTTGAGTATGTGATCAGAAAGTATAAGTAAATAAACAATAGACATATATAGTTATTAACTAAACAGTCATCTAAAAAGAGAGAGTGCATTTATCACTTCACGTGTTAGCAAAGCGTCTCATAGATGGCAGGACATTGCGGTTTTATGAATAGTTTTACCGTTCGTGCAAGCAAGTACGTTTTACGTGTCAATTCATAATACTTTCAATAAAAATTTTTATAAAAATCTTTCATGGAAAATTTTACCGTGAGCAACAGGCATAACACCGCTTACGTATTACGGTTTCCACGATGTTATGTCTCCGTCACTACCTAAAATTTTATTTATAGAAAGTAAGTGGACTGTGATGGGAGGCCAGTAAATATGTTTGGATAAAAATGAACCAAATATTGTAATACGAACGGTTCGTCGAATTGTGTTTATCACCAAAGAGCCTTTCTCTCCAACTAAATATTGCCATGGCAGCAGGTAGTTACGTCGGCAAGATGGCTAGCACTCTCACCGTCAATACAAACCACCTTGTTCCTGCAAGAATATTTCATGAAAGAAAAAGAAAAATACCTTTCACAACTCTTGACAGGAATAGACGTGGTAATTACCCAGGATCGGTGACAAGAATCGTGGACGTTACCATGGAAACGAAGAGTCGCTAAATACGAAAATAAACACGAACATAGCAACAACAACAAAAGAAAACTTACGTATGTTAGATTACACTAAGCAAGCTGACACAGGAGACAGATCGTTAAGGAATTTTAACTCGTACTTTTTGATTCTTAAAAAAAGAATACATGTACAAAACAAATGTGTTTTTACGCCAAAGAAAAACGAAATAATGATAATATATATATATTTCATTTCTTCCGCATTTTTCTCGAAAGAAAAAATAAAGAAACGTTAAGGATACAGCCCTTAAAAAAGGGGAATAACACATAAATTAGACACTTGTCGAAAAATAAGGCGAAAATTTTCTGAGGCATTATATTTAGGAAGGAAAGGGGACACAAGTGAATAACGTTTTTCCTGCAGACGGAAGTACAGATTTATGCCGAAAGGGCTCGCGGCCGTCGAGGAGGAAGGGGGGACTTATTTCGGAAGCAAAAGGGATGTGTTCGTCTTTTTACCCACGCGCACACCAACCCCATCTCTGAGTGTTTATTCACACTACCACATACGCGTGTACATATAATGAAATACATAAATACGAAGCTGTACACAAAAAGGGAAGATGATGGTTGGATCGATCCGAACGCCATCTAGGCGGAGGAAAAGGGAAACGGAGGCTGGGGGGGACAAAAGACGGACGAGGAGCGGGTTCGCATTAAGGGGTGGAAAAAATTGAAGAGCGATTAACGCTTCGTGTGAATGATTTATATTACTTTTCCGAGGAGAACGGGTCGCGGCGCTGGTGTCTGTGTGTTTTTTTCGGTACGTTATGTGAGGACAATTTTATTTATGGGCCCCAGAAGAGGACCTTTGTTTATTATTTGCTTATTCCCATGGAAACGGGCATAAATGCGATTATACGGAGCCAGTCCCGGACCATCTAGAACCTCCTCAACGATTTATTATGTATAAAGTAATTCCTTTTCGGATTAATAAAGGCTTGTTTGGAGCAAGAATTAATCGAACGATTCTGGAATGATTCAGAGGCTGAGGCAGTTATATATCCAACAAGATATCTTGTCAAGGAGATTCTTGCTGAGGATTATCATCGAAATATTTCTGAGAACGGAAGTAGCCATTTTGAATTCATTCTAGGATAGATTTTTGGTCTATTCCGTTTACTTGAATGCCAGTTAGAATGACAAACCAACCAGCTAGATTTCAAGTCAGGAAGATTCTCTAGGATTATCTAGGAAATATGCATGTGAACGGAAGTGGCTGTTTTTAATTAGGTCTAGGATAGATACTTGGGCTATTCCATTGACTAAAATGCCTTTTGAATAACAAACAGCCTGCAATTTTTCATGACAGGGAGATTTTATCTAGGATTATCCTCGAAGTATTACTTTGAACGGAGTGTCCTTCTGAATTTGGTGTGGGCGGATACTTTGGCCTATTCCGTTTACTTGAATGACAGTTAGAATGACAAATCAGCCAGCTAGATTTCATGTGAGGAAGGTATTCCTTAGGATAAATCTCGAAATATTTCTTTGAACGGAAGTAGCCATTTTGAATTCGGTCTAGGATACATTTTCGGCCTATTCCGTAACACCGGTTAGAACGACAACCAGCCCGCTAGATTTCATGCCAGGAAGATTCTCTAGGATTATCTAGGAAATATTCATGTAAACGGAAGTTGCTATTTAGAATTCGGTCTAAGATAGATACTTGGGCTATTCCATTGACTAGAATGTCATTTTTAAAAACAAAGAACCAGCCAGACTTCATGCCAGGGTGATTTTCTCTAGGATTATCCTCAAAATTTGTCTGTGAACTAAGTGGCCATTTTGAAATATCTCTAAGATAGTCACTAAGTCTATTCAGTTTACTAGAATGTCAGTTAGAACGACATACAGAGGAGAGATTGAGCGATGGATATGGACATTTCTATGTCAAAAACTTTAGCTTTAACCGGCCATTGGTCGCGACTTTTAATATCTCTTGTCCTATTGACCGACCGTCTAATATAAAAGTATAAATGAACCGTTTAGCAGCTGTGTAATAATGACATATGTCTATGATACATATGTCATGGCTACAATTAGGTGTTTAGACTTTTCCTCATCGCGCGACCACTGACGTTAAGTGTTTTTGTATATAATAACTCATTTGCGTTACACTTTCGCAACATGCGAGCAAAGTTGATTCATTTCGTAGAGAGCAGATATATTTTAATGTAAATTTATGAGTAATAAGAATGTATGTCCTCATATAATATAAATATTTCTTCAAGAGAATGGTATTTTTCTTCATTAATATCCAATGGTATCATTGCCAGTAAAAGTAGTAATGATTACGTTATTGTGTCAGTTATTTTGTATATGTGGGAATCATTGTTTCAAATGAACATTTGGAGAAATAAGTTATATTTAAATATAGTTTAATATACTGCCAATAAACGCTCTATGATTGATATAATCAATGGTGTACATCTCAGTGTGAGAAAAAGTCTCACACGCGACCGCTCGCGTGTGTTAAGTACGTTGCTTAGCAACCACTCCCGGGTTAAAAATTATTCAGAAGTCTGATTACTGTCGTGAATATCAATGGTGGGTGAGAATTAAAAGATCATTTTGAAATGTTAACTCAATGATAATCAATCCTAAGTACAAGTTTCCTTTTATTTAAACAAACTCTGGACGTTTGTAAGTTTCATTCTAGCAAATGACGCGTTGATTGGTTATGCCGTACTAATATGAACCAAGATATCACGGAAATAAGTTTGCAAAAAATCAACAAGTTGATGTCTCTTCGTAACAAAGCACATTTTATGAGTATTTGATAACTACTCTACCCGTTGAGGCTGATGGAGATGGCATGGCGTCATCAATCTGTAACCATGGCAACGGAAATGTCCGCCTCGTTGTTTCCCACCGTTCTTCCTCCTTGCTTGCATTTGGATATAGCATGGACGAGTGGACTCAATAGCGGACATAAAGAGCTAGCATATATATGTATAACTTCCGTTAAATATCAAAGGAATAATATTCACATCTTTATGCTTAAATTTTTATTTTTTTAAACACACTACGCGTTTCACAAATTTAATGGTATCGTCAGGTGTAGTACTTTGTTTACATATACTATATTGTTGTCGTTGTTAAATACAGAACATTAAAGCATGAACATGAAACATGATAGCAATAGAACATTAAGAGAAATAAACTAAATCTAAATGTAGTGTAATATATATTGCCAGTATACGCTCTATGATAGATATGATCAATGGTGTACATCTGAGTGTTAGAAAAATGTCTCACACGTGACAGCTCGCGTGTGATAGGTTGCTTATAACGACCTCTACCGGGTTAAGAATTTATTTCAGAAAAATATTAAAATAATAACTAATTAATATGATTCAAATTGAAAAATAGTATTGAGTACAATTCTTCGTAATTATGAATGAAAATGATATTTTTAACATATATATATATATACGAATCTCCGAACATAAAACGATAAAATCATGACTTCAGTAATTATATACGCTGAACGTATTTTTAAACGAATTGAGTTTAAACGGACTAATCTTTCAGAAATTATAAAACAAATTCGTGCTTAATCAAGCAATTAGATTCATTGAAACGTGAACTTCGAATGGATATCACTGCGCAATCGGGGGTTCTTTACGAATTTTTCGTTACCATGGCAACGCCGTGCAGGCATTTGTTTGTAAATAAATAAATAAATATATATATATATATATATATCTAAAAAAATAATCATTCAATTTTTTTGTTTCGGTTGATCTCACCATAGTAACTTTCATTTTCGTCACGGCGTCGTTGCGTCGAAAAATAAACCTTTTTTAAAGTCTTTGTGGAGAGAGATTTCAGTTAGTTAACGGGTCACTGAATCTATAACAGGTCGCTTTAAAATTCGTGAACGTTACTCTTGTATATATCGCTTGATAATTAGAAGTCTGTGTTTACCAGAAGGTGAACATCATTGATTCGAAATACTGCTGTACAAATTAAGCCAATATAACGACCTGACTATCTAGCCGTTGGGTAGATTGTGGAGCATGTCTGGAAAGGAGTGTTTGTCTAGTTTCAATTTGAATGCTATGAACGTAATGGTACGTCCTCTAATATTTCTAAAATGACGATGGACGTATGCGGACGTTCATTGATTATAATCAAATGAACGGCAGCTGGACGTAAGGATTCGGCTCAGTCGGAGAAAAGAACGTCTTAAAAACGTTGTAGTCTGTAGGTTTTAAGAAATACCGTTCAGCAACGTCGGATGGCGTCACTAGTACTCGACTAGTTTGTTGACTATGTGTAATTGACAGATTGAAGACATTAATAAGACGTTATGTTTAGAGTTAAGAAACTAGCATGAACAGCAAGAGTAAAACTTAAGTATATCAAAGAAGATATCCCAGGTGACAGTGAAGTCGTTATACATGGAATTTTAATGTAATCAAATAATGTGGTAAATCCTGAATGTAAACTAAACTCTTAACATAACATGTATGAGAGTGGAGATTAAAAGATTATCATAAAATACTTTTAACTATGCACAAATAAATGAAAAACATGTGCAAAGAGAAGTATGGATATTCAGTCTTTTTAAACGAGAACTAAGAAATAACTTCTAGCTCCATCTAACGCTGCTGAATTGTACTTCTTCGACCGTGGGTGTGATATAGGCTACCAATTGCACATGCTACAGCCTGATCTAGGCTACTTTATATCCTTTATTAATTTTTTATTTATTTGTTCCTCGTTAAGGCTCATGCTCATAACAGTAAAAAATAAAAAAAATAAAAACGACAGACATAAGGAGAGTAGTGGTATAGTTGGTAGAGTACTTGGCTACTGATCGAAGGGTCCCGGGTTCAAACCTGGGGGAACCTTTTTGACGCCCCTGAACAAAAGTAAAGTCCTCGAAGTGCGAGTTCGCCAAGGGTAAGGAATAGGCCCCCCTGAATGTATGAAATTCACACGCCTGTGGCTTAGTCCGGGGTGAGCTCTTATCTCAACTATTCAATAACAAACCTTCGGGTTGAATCACTGAGTGAAGTTTAACCCCATTAGGATAACATCCTGTTTGGGGTTAACATACTCTTCTTTGTCTAACAAAATTACATCGATGTAGAAAAAACAAAAATCAATCACTGTGCGGGAAATTATGCATCTATTTTCAAAAATTAATAGTTGATACATCAAAATATAAACAATAAGAAAATGAAAATGGAAAAAATATAAAACCGGTACCGCCTGATTATGTAATGAATGAAATTGATATGAAATGGGCTGATTATGAAATGGCGCTGCAGTGGGCTCCTAAGGCTGGAATAAAAGTGCTCATTTGAAATACATTCGTGGAATAATAATCTGCATTTTTTATACTTTAATTTTGGGTTTCTATAGGTAACGCATTTCAACAGTAAAAAAGCAGGATTTGGACAAAATATAAAAAAATTGGAATTTAGTATTTGTTTTGACTCACACAGTCGCGGCGGCGGAACCTACATAAATTGGTTGTTTAAAAACTCTGCTTTATCTGGAGACGTACGTTATATATTGAAGTTCAAGGTAAAGGTACAACAAATGTAGATTGTTCCGCGAATACATTTTCATTGATCACTTTTTCCAGCCATAAGACCGTTTCACACACGACGCATATTTCAGTAATACCAAAAATCACATAAATAATAATCGGGTGTCATGTTACATAGTGTTGTTCATGTAATTTCCTTTTATTACTCAAAATTCCTTCAGCTCAAATATGATGGCATCAAATTATCAGTAAGAGGGTGCACATTCACATAATTGCTGATTAAACTGTTACTCTGCTAGCCATTACCATTGTATATGGTGTGAAAATGGACGCTCAAATATAGTTTTCATCACAAAAATAGATTATTATCTCCCTTCTATATCATGTAATTTCATTTGCATTGCGTGTCCCTTGAAAAAGGTGCCATATATTTTGACTCGAGTAAGAATAAGTAACGTCTCTACTAAAAGCAATGCAGGACTCGTAAGTTTTTTTCTCAGGAACTTAGCTCGTACATATAGTATTATTTTAAACAAAACTATGAGTCTAGGTTCCCATTGCCTTTCGCTGTGTATACAGCTGTGAATTGGTAAATGTTGGATTATTTGGTCGATTTTTTCCCGAAGAATTATTTCATGTGTGGCATATTTAATGATATTTCTGAGATCTGTTTGGACTTCTTGGCTCCAAGAAAAAATGTTGATGGTTTTTTATGGAGAAAATATTTAGAAATGGAGTTACATGCCAAAATTTCAATCACCCACATTTCAGAAACTATTGACAGTAGTCCGATAACATAATAAAGCTGTACCCTGTAAAGGGTTTCATCATATCCGATTACGGAATTGAATTCGATTATTATTGTCAAAGAGAATTAAGTGTTCTATTAATATTCCATTCGATTCTTGAATGACACGACCGACCATGTCGATTTGACATTTTTATATTCTGGCAATAAAAAAATCCGTCTTCAATGAACTTAATGTTTTTGCTAGCATGTATTGCTATTGCTCTTCACTTTAACTTTCCTTGGTTCAGCTAATAAGGTTTATGTAAAACCATGGTGTAAAAATATCATGACAAGCAAAAAATAAAATCAACATGTGTCGCATGTTGCGGCACTATAGGGGCCATGCCCAAATTGCAATCGCCCACATTTCAGAAACTATTGACAGTAGTCCGATAACATAATAAAGCCGTACCCTGTAAAGGGTTTCATCGCATCTGATTGCGGCATTGGGTATTTTCCACGTACTTCAAACTACCGATATTCTGATTCTGTTGCTTGAACTTATTGCATTGGCTAAAAGTTTTCTAATCAAATTGTACGAATTTCGGTTTTAAAAGCTAAAGAAAGTTGAAGGTTACGAATCCTCCCGAGCACACTCCGAAAACAACCGAATGACCTGTGACGTCATTTTCGCTGTTTACATTTAGACCCAGGCGTTTTCTTATGCTTACGGTAGAAACAAATGCGGCGAAATTAGTTTTGGACGTTTTTCTGTGTTTCAGGTGACTTTAAATGGCATATGTAGATGGTGTTTTGTGCCACAATGTACAAATACATCGGTGAAAACACCGAACAAGAAATTTATTCACGCAATCACGACATTGATTGTTTGAAATGTCTTCCTAGAATTCCTCAATATCCACCTGCACAATGTATGCTTTACTTCGCACTTTGTGTTCTGGACATATTCTTGCAATGACTGTTCACAGTGGTCCATCTCTCTTCACTTAGACGTATCCTATAGCATTACCACCATAACTCTCACGAGAATTTTTATAATAAAGCAACACTTAAATTAAACTTTGAATAGACATTTAGGAGATGGAAATCTATTTTAGACATTTCTATAGCAGAGAAGCCACTTATAGAAACCTCTACAAACAATCACAAATTAACGTCTTAAGTTTGTTAAATATTTGGCAAGTACAGTGTTATGTTGATATGTTACTAAGGTACTGTTTGTTTACTGTTGCATGGACTGGTATGGACTTTGAGAAATATAAAAGAAGTAGTATAATGATTATGAGTGTATTGGAAAAACAATTAATGAAGCTCATACACCAAATACATAATTATATGCATTAAAATGATAAACAACAGTAATGACGATTTTACAACAAAACTTTATGCTAACAGTTTTTGGACTTAAGCTCCATGAATTCCGGAAGCAGTAAATCGCTCGTCCTTCTTCATTAAAACGCCTACCATAAACATATATACTTTCGGTAAATTATCTGATGTGGTTTTAATAAAAACCATTGCACGCCATAGTCTTTGTATTCAATGAAAACTCTTTAAATATACGGTCTCCTCTACAGTCCTTCACTTTCTCCCTCACAGCTGTCTATCGCTCAGCGAAAATGACGTCAAGCCAATCAGATTTCGTTTCGCAGCCGCGTGAAAAAATTTGAAATTTCGACTATTTTAATCTAAAATATCTCATTTAATATTGAATAGATTTTAAAACTATTTTCACTCCGCAAAATTGTTTGAATTAAAGTAACATATAAATATCCGTTTACTTAAATTTAAAATTTTGGAAAATACCGGATTGAATTCGATTATTATTGAAAAGAGAAATAAGTGTGCTATGAAATATTCCATCCGACTCTTGGATGCAACGACCAATCACGGGCGAGCAGATGACCTTCCATGTCGATTTGACATTTTTAAATTCTGGCAATAAAAACATCTGTCTTCAATGAACTTAATGTTTTCGCTAGCATTGCTCTTCACTTTAACTTTCCTTGGTTCAGCGAATAAGGTTTATGTTAACCATGGTGTAAAAACTTCATGACAGATTAGATGTAAAACATTTGATTCAACATTTCAAAAATTCTCGCAAGAATAAATCAGTGTTGATTTGACTATTGTCAGTTTGTCATGTTTTTTTTGCCTTTTCTCATTTGTTAAACATTCTTTTGGTTCAGTATGTCGCATTTCTGCAACCCATGGTTAAAAAAAAAATGTCTTTACAGATTTGATACAAACAATTTTGATTTGACATTTCAAAATCCTGGCAACAAAAGCATCATTATTAATTTGAATATGATCAGTTTTGGCATGGTATATTGTTTAATATTTCTTAGCTCAGTGTACTTTGTGTACAACCATTGTATTAAAAAATTGCATGACGGATTTGTTAAAAAAATGTTGATGTGTAATTTTGAAATTGTTACAATAAAAAAACAATTGTCCTTATAACTTAGTATTTTTGCCATATTATAGTGAAATGGTGTGATATTTAACATGTTAAGGTTCAGTTGTCTTTCAGTTAACTCATTAATTTATATAAATACCTTGAGATGTTTTTTACAAACAGCAAATTTGAAAAAAAATCAGCGTGTTTTTAACTTAATCTTTGACAAATTTCCCTTTTGACAACTTTCCGTTTTTGACCTTTAATTTGTCTTCAATTAACTACTTTTCCTTACTTGACTGGATGTACTTTTTGTACACCTAATTTGACATATCACATGAATGACTCGCAATAAAGAGTGTTTTTTGTATAAAGAGAAATTCTTACGACAAAAAAATGAGCGTCAATTTTTACATATCTATTTGAACAGGCGTTTTTTATTGCTTGTTATCGTCACTTTGATTTAACTTGATACAGCGAGCTATCTCTTCAAGCATGCATTTTCATTTGATAAGTTTTTAAAAACACGTAATTATTTTTTTTGAATTGTGAATACACCTTAAATTTATAATAATTAACTAATAAACAATAAATAGCAACAAAGGTATCACCAAAAAATTAATTCTGAAATCACTCTCTCCCTCTTTGAGGTAACTTAAAAAATCATTTCTACCAAAATATACTTTTTAACATAACTTTGTACTAAAATTGTAAACGATATTCATTTGATGCACAATACACTCCCAGTAATTTTTATTGTAGCCATAAATAAGCATACATGCGAAACGTCGATAAGAAGAAATATAATAATTTACAAATCAATAGACCCATATTTCCGGTAAGAAAATGAAAAAAATGCATAAAAAATCTGGATTTGAAGAAGAATTATCTGGAATGGAATTTTTATTGTAAATGCATCATGAAAGATTCGGTATGAACCATAGTTCAATTGTTATTTTTTTAAATCCTTGGAGTCATTATCGTTCACTCTTTTTGTCGTTTTCCACGAAATAATTTCCATCCCGAAAGCATGCGCAATAATAATAATTATAATAGTTTACATAAATCATTCTCTGTTTTCATGACGTCTGAATTATTATTCTAACTCCTGGCAAATTTCAAAGCACTGCAATTTGATTCGAATTGTTTGAATCAAACGAATTTCGCATCGGAATTACCCTCCGTACACTTTCAAAGCCAGGTAGGAATATGAGAAAGCAGATAAAAAAACAGAAAAATAACGACAAAGGCTTTAATCGTTCGAACCAATCAAAGGTTAGGAGAAGATATAAGGTATAAAAAAAAATCTCCAATGGCCGTAATAATTTCGGCCGCAACGGTCGCGAACTTCAACTCCCCCCCCCCACTCCTTCCCCACCAATACCTTTCTTCCCTCTCCCACAACCCAACGTCATTGGTTCCCCATCCATCTCTCCCCATTTCTTCATTTTCCTATTTATTCTAGGCTGTCCTCCTTCCTATCCACTTACAACCTTGAGTTGCAAGTGATTTCTCCCTTCAGTTCGCTGAAGAGGGCCACCTTGTGGCCGAAATACGCGTATCCGACGCACACCCTCGTCTTTTCTTGTTTTTGTGCCGTTTCTTGACAACGCTCTGTTGAGCTAGATTCTCCCAGAAGTTGGGCCCGTTGAGTGTGTGAGTGAGTGAGTTCTTGAGTGCTTGTGAGTGTGTTTGTGTTCATAACCCAGGCATTCTTAGTTGGGTCTCATTAGCCCAGCAAAGAATCCCTCTTTGGGTTGAGTGTGTGTGTGTAACCGAGGCATCCTTAGCAGGGTCTCATAAGCCCAGCGAAGTATCCCTATTCGGGTTGATTGTGTGTGTCTGTGGTTGTCCCTGGCGAGGAAGTAACATTCCCGTAAACCACCACAGGGGTTTTTCTGGTCTAGATGTTGTGGTTGGTCACTGGCGTGGATTTTTTCCCCCCAATTTTTTCCCGCAAACCAACACAGCAATTGTGGCGTATTTTTGACGAGTGGTGCCAATTTATTACGGCCATTGGAGATTTGTTTTATACCTTATAAATTTAAGAGGCCGTAGAACTCACGTTCCCTAGTTTTAGTTTTAGTTAGGAGAAGATGTTTGAACGCAAATCAAAAAATCGAACCGCTTTCCCGAAGGTTCGAAAACAAGAAAAGGTTTTATTTTATATGCCGATTTAAATGTTTTTTTCAATTAACTAAGATAAAGTAAAAGTTGCTGGGTTTAATCATTAGCAATTTTAGCGCAAAAATTATATTGCATTCCTATGTTTAAGGGCAAGATAATTTAATAATAAAAACGGCTGATTAAGTTGTTGCGGTTATATATTTTATTGTTTGGCACTGAATGTACACTGTTAATCATCATAGTTCATATCTTAAGTCCTGTTCACCTTCCCATCTCATACATGTTGTCTCTTGACTACAATGCCTCCTACATACATTATTATTTGTACATCCCTGCCACACAGTGTTTGACCTGCAATTTGTATGCCACCTGAAAACATGGCATATTACTGGTTTAGGTGCTTCAGAAACCGGTTCCTTGTTCTTATATTTTCCTAAAATTTATATTATATCTTTAGTCAAACGTCAAACTCTCTTCGATGTCACACAGCTACTGAAGCGTCCGGTGGATAATTGATATTCCGGATATATATCGGAAATACTCCCTCCTATATCATGAGAAATTGAGAATATCTGGAGACATAAGCATTAAATACAAACGGAGTAACAAATGAAGAGCTCAGAAACTAAAATATGCTGTAATTTCCCGCGGGCCGGAGGGTTAAGGACGTTCGTTGGTTTCATATAACTTAAAGAGAATTCGACGTAACTTGCTGGAAGTATTAATTATGTTTTCCTAAAGCTACTTGAATAGTTTCATAATTATTCACCGTAGATGTCTTAGGATATTTGATGTTGTTAAGTGGGCATGTGAAATTACATATATGGGTTATTAAATGGGAACGCGAGGTGCGACTAGCTTTATTCATCGAAAAGAACATTTTTCTAGTTTAGAATAAGAAAAACAAAAATAATTTAAATCATGAAAAGAATATTGTATGAAAACCATTTGGTTTTCTTTATTTTTGTTATATCTGTTTGTCTCATTCTTAACTAGAAAAAGGTTCTTTTCGATGAATTAATCTACTCGTACCTTGTGTTCCCATTTAAGAAACCATGTGTAATTATTTGTCCACATCTCGATCAAATATCTTATGTAATCTGCGGTAAATAATTATGAAAAAAAATCATGTGGATTCAAGACAACATAAGTAATGCTTGCAGCAAGTTTCGACGAATTCTCAAAAAGTTGAGTGAAACCAGCGAACCCCCTTAAAATATTTTTAAGACGCAATGAAATTAAGATGTAATTTACATAAATTATTCTCGGCATTTCTTGCGGGTTTGATTTGCTTAATGTACCAAATGCTGAATTGTTCGAAATTTCTCAGGCCTACACCAAAAAGAGAGATGTATTTGTTAATGTTCTAGGACATAATGTCCCTTGGAAAATTCACAGAATATCAAGAAGTAGTAAGTCAATGATACGGTGACAGAAGACTATAGTTTAGTATGTTAGAGTTAACTAAACCTCTTTTAATTTATAAATGTTAGCATACTTAACGTAGAATCTATATTATTCAGAATTATAAATCAAGTTTAAAAGTTAATGTGAAGTTTCAGGATCGACTATGTGGTAATTCACGTTAGAAAAGGAAAGAAAGGCAATATTTAAAAATAGATAGATAGATGATGTATTTTTTCTGTCCTGGAACATTCTGTCCCCAAAAACATTTACAGTATTCGCTCTTCCACCCGAAGTGGCTGACATCTGGTGGTCAAATTCGTAGGCTCTCGAGAGGGGTTAGCCAGGAGGCGAGGACGTGCAAGTTGTGCATTTACAGCTACTCTTAAGGCCGTTTTGCACGATGAAAGATTTTGTACAAACGTATGTACGTGAGATTGTACGTTTGTCTCAACGAAATTGGAACAGGTTCTATTTTCCGTGCAGGCATTGAGACATTCGCACAAGCGTTCATACAATTTGCCGCTTTACACGATACATTTTGCCTCATGCAAGAGTTCACGGAAGAGTTTGTACAAACAAATGTACCGTTTAAAACGACCTTAAGCCAAGTTGTTCTTGTTAGGAGGATGCATCTTCTTTCTTTTTAAAGAATTTGACAATATATATATAGAGGCAATGAAGATGTTTATAAGTATTGCAAAATATGCTCAGTTCCACAGTGCAAAAAAAACAGAGCACAAAGCAGCAAGGTGGGTTTGAAGAGGCAGGCTGCATCAACATTATCTGAATCAACTGAAATGGTGAGTTAGAGGTCTTCACTAACATAATTCAATTTCAAGAATCACTGCTTTCTCTGAGCAGACCCTGTAGAGAACGAGAAAAAGAAGGCTTTTTACAATCGGAAAGTGGTGTATGACACGCGAAAATTAGCTACTATATACAACAAACGTGTATGGAGGCTGCAGCCTTGTCTGGTCAACCATGGTTTTCCGAGGAATGACAAGAGTGAAAAAGTTCTTGGTCGGCAGTCCTCCATAAATGATTTAGTCGCCGAGGAAGTTATTTACGATGATAAATTCCGTGTGAATTTTATTAGACCTCTAAACCTGAATAACGAAATTAAAAAAATCGGCAGAACGGCCCAGGGAATTTGTCAAGCGTTTGCACAGCATGTGCACAGCCAAATAACAGTTTAGTGAACGGTTCATTTTCACCAGGGTGATAACTACATTTATAGAGGAATGGAGGAAATTTATTCTTGCATGGAAGAGATCAGTAACTGCCACTTTTCCATGGACGAATTAATTGCCGCAGTGACTGGGGAAAATATCATTAGGCAGAACATCTAGAGTTAATTGTTCGATACTAACACATACCCACCTGTATCACACAAAGAAATGTACCACGATTGCACCAGCCATTACATCTGTGCTTCAGCCGCGGACGTTCCTGTCCTCAATATTGAGTAGCCTACTACTTCACAGAAGATTTTCATCAAAAACTTAGTTAGCATTCTCGAAAGTTTGGGATTTTGTTCATCTTACTACGAAGTCCAAGATTTAGAAATTTATGATCCATGCTCAACCAGCCTTGAAAACACAATCATTCAATTAATTTGTTTTTGACAATGCAGATATTAATGTAAGTACCATTGAATACTTTCCACTCTATGGATAGTGGTATTGTTGGAAGCAGACTAACACTTGTGAAACACCCTTTTTGTTTACCACGATCCGCCAATGAATGTACCCCTCTGTAATTTCTTCTTCCGACGCTCACGATAGGTTTAAAACTAAGATATAAACATAGATGAACGGGTTAGAGTGATGTGCGGTATTTTCCCAGAAATTTACAATCGCTATAACTTTTGACCAGTTGAAGGTAAACTATTAAATGATGTTCCACATATTATTATGAGCAGTAAAATGTTCACCGTACTAGCCTAGCCTAGGTATATTAGCAATATACAACCCTAGAAAACGAGAAAGTGCGATGTGCGGTTTTCTTACCAGAGTCCAGAATTTTCCCTTACATTTCAAATTATTGTAACTATTGACCAGTTGAAGATAACATATAAAATTATGTCTCATTTTAAAGAAAATGTAATTATGTACAACTATGTTCCCGAAGATTTTGCTGTAAAAGTAAAGGCTGAGCCGCTAGAAGGAAATGTTTTTCAATAAACGGGAGGAAATTGAGCGTTTTTCAAATATTTACAATTTTCGCTAGCATATATCTCGATAACTATGAGGAAAAGAAATAAATGTGTGAGAAAATATTTTGTAGTACATTTAAATAGCTTTAATTTTTAATTTAGTAATATTTTCGCTACCACGCACCGTTTTCAAGATATGAGCAAAAACCAAAAAAGTGACATTTTGCGCCTCCCCCTCCTTCCCGCACACCTCCTTGGTCCGGGGACTTTTAGTATGTATACCACGTTTACCAACAATGAAATCTAAACAAATCCCTTAAGTTTGGTCTCTGTCCTCTTCCATGTCCTCTACAACTCATTCATAGACTGGACTAAGAGTAATTCAAGGCGACTACGTTCGTATGTCGTACTGACATCAATCCCCTTGATCCCCTCTATATCCGCCATGACACTTTTCAGTGCTGCTCTCTATCGGCCGGTTGATTTGACATTAGGAGGAAGTAATAGTTCAGAAAGACGGCGATGGAATGCTTTAGTTAACTATGTCTATACTTCTTAAATTTATAAATGCTATCATAACTGACATAGATAATATTTCATTCGAAATTATAAAGTAGTAAACTCGACCGTATCTGGCGTTACATGGAGGAACAGCATTTCAGTAATCAAATTATACTTCAGTAGTTATACTGTCCACTCATTGTCAATGCACAACGTTACACTAAAAGTTATTCAACGCCTAAGGCGTCATTATCAGGTATGCTTATCACCAACATACCTGATGATGATTCCCTAAGCGTTGAAACACTAGAAACGTAATACTGTGCCTTGACAATAAGTGGACAGTACAACTACTGAAGTATAATTTGATTATTAATATTATTAAGGAAATTTAAAAGTAAAATAAAATGTTTATGGATCTAATTGGTGGTAATTCCTGTTGGAAAATGAAGAGAAAACACTAGGTATTGCCACTAATACCAAGTTAAGTGTAGAAAAGTATTATCAGAAAAATCTGTGAAAAATATCGAAGGAATGTTTTCAAATTTATTTTTTTCATGTTGATTCGGATAAATATGACATTCGATATTTTTTACAATTTACATTTATTTTACAAGACAGAGGTTCAAAAGTACAAATACTGTACGTCATTGTGCAAATAAAAATTAGTACCTATTTACTTTACTGTAATCAATTTTTATCATGGATTTGTGCTATTGGTCTTTTTCAAACATTCAATTTTTCAGCGTATATCATTTCAGTAACCTATGGTTAAAAAAAATGCATGATCGATTCGGTATGAACAAGTTTGATTTGACATTTAAAATGCCTTGCATTAAAAGACAAGTATTTTTAGACTGAATGTTTTTTCAAGGATATCTGTTCTTGGTCTGCAGTTTAACACTCTTAGTTTCTGCGTGATGTGTTTATGCAACCCATGGTTTTAAAAACAGCATGATAGTATTGATTGATACAATTTTGATATAACATTTCAAAATTCTTGCAATAAAAGGTCAGTAGATACTAATTTGACTAAATGTTTTGACAGGTATTTCAGTTATTGGTCTTACAAGGGGAGTGTCCGATAACCGGGTCGCAGATCTTGATGAAAATTGGTATGCATATAGAACTCCGAATGCTTTTCACGAATCACCCCACATATGGGCGTATATATTCAATAGTTTAAACAAAAAAGGCGTTTAAAGATTTATAGATGTTATAAAACCCCTATTTATCACCGAACGGATTCAAGGTGGTTTGGTCTAGTGGTTAGCGTACTGGACTCCGGAGCGGAGGGACCGTGTTCGATTCCCGTCGGCGACAAATTTTTTTATGCTTATTTTCTTTGTTTTTCCGTCGTGGAATTCTGTTAAAATCTAATTTTTACTTTTCTATTCGAAGTTTTTTTTATGAGTGGAAATATTTTTTTCGCGAATACCATAGGGCTTATTTTTTCTTCTTTCGCGCGAAGTCAACGTAATTTCTTTGTTTCCCCATTCTTTCACCACGCAAACTTGATTTGTTCCTTCATTTGCAAGTCCTCCTGTTGATATCATAATAATACAATAGTCTAAATATTTGTTACATCATTATTTATAAGTCCCACGATCAAAGATCCCCGTTTTCTTGTTTTGCCGTGCATTGAAAAAAGGACGGGAAAATGTGATCGGACTATCTACTAATTTCTGTAATCGAATCACCATTTCTCGATCTAAATACATACAAATAAATACATTGTAATAAGGCTCGTGTTGGCGAGTGGCGAGAGTGACCACTTGCAGAAAATGTCCATGGCAGCGCAGGAAGGAACCCCTTTCCCAGCTCATCCGTTCGACCATCTAACGGTTGTTTTCCGAAGGTATTATTGGCCCTCTCTTCGACTCTTCCTCCAAAAACTATAGCCAGGGTTAGAAAGGGAGTGCATTTCGTTGCATGTTTAGTTCACCGTCAACATTTGAACCGCAAGGAGCTGTGATTCTCAAGCAGTAGTGCGTTTGCGATTTTCTTGTCGGAGTCGTAAGTCTTCAGTTGCCGAGAGGATATTTGGTTTCATAAAATCCTGAATTTATATATGCTATTTGAGTTTTAATTCGCAATACACATATCTAAAATTTAAATTATTTTATGATAAATTTAATTAATGAAGAAATTTCATTGGTATGCATCTGTATGGCAAAGTATAATTTAAAGTTCAGGCTTCTCCTACTTATGGATTCGGTACCTGGAACACCTTCCGAAAGAAATAGTTCTACCAGCAATGAAGATGGTCAGGAAAATCTGACCTTGTTTTCTGAAGCCTTCCGTCATTATGGCTTTCTCTTGCGTGAAGGTGGATATATTTCGGAGTCTGCTAATGAAGAGCCCTCCCCGCGCTCCGTAGCAGTAGGAGAGGAAATATTTTCAAGAATTTTGAAAATGATGGATGAGACGGATTTTGAAACGTTTGACGAACTAGTGGGAGAATATGACCCCGATGCTACGAAAGAATATTTGGAATTATCGTCTCCTTCGAAGGAGGATGACAATGGGGGAGAGGAGAAGTCGTCGTCTTCGAGTGACGTTAACGTCGGACCTTCACCAAAGAAAAGACGCAGGGTCCCCTTGGAAACGAAAATTAAAGCGGTTACTGTGGCTAAACTCAATCCTCGGTGGTCATTGAAGTCAGTTCGCTGCCGTGTGACACGACGGTTAAAACGCCTTGAGGAATTACAATCCTGGGAAAAAGATATCCGTTCCGGTGGAACCAAGAGAGATAAGTGGCATATGATCGACAAATGGACTTATGACAGGTTTTGCGAATGCAGAGAAAATGGCGAGTGGTGACGACGAGAATGGTACAGCAGTGGGCTGTGGCGGCAGCATCTCAATTTTTGGCCGAGGATTTTCAGTTCAACGCTTATATGACGTGGACAAATCGTTTTAAACAAAAACATAAGATTCGACAGAGGAAAGTCACTATTTGTGACTTGTTCCAAATCTGGAAAAATGTTGACAAGCACGTATGAAATGCTTTGGACAAGGTATTGGCGCCATTCGCGAAAAAAGAAAAGTTTCTTCTTTTCGCCGATTCCTGGGCGGGACAAACGAATCAGGCACTGTACGACGAACGGTTTAAGGACGACTCCAATGAACCTACCTGCACAATTAAGGTTATTCCGCCAAAATTTACTCCGATTTGCCAACCCTGTAACGTTTATTTCTATAGACAATTAAAAATATTTATTCTAACGAATTCAAATCTTGACAACACTTCTGCGAGAGTGATAAAAATTCATGCGCTCATTCACAAACAGTTGTCCGCGCCATTGTTTCGACCAATGCTTATGAAATCATGGTTTGCTTCCAGACTCTAGTGAGCGACAGGTTTTCTTTAATGTAAAACAAGGTTTGTTTCCAGAAGATATTTTGAAAACGAAATGTGATTGTGGTGAACAAAGTTTCACAAGGTGTTCTTGTGTCCTAAATTTTTGTGTTTTAAATGTTTTTTTGACGACTACCATCCGGAGAGATGTCAACAATGACAGAAAAAGATTGACGATTGGCGATTGACTTATTTACCTTGTAAATTTATTATTATTTTATTATTTATTATATTAATTATAATATTTAGACAGAATTCAATTGAAATCCGCGCTTAATATCATATGTTTCATTGAAAAACCATTCGGTTCCCAATCCTCGTGATGTGGTTACTCCC
Source organism: Pyrrhosoma nymphula (assembly GCA_963573305.1). Lineage (NCBI taxonomy): Eukaryota > Metazoa > Arthropoda > Insecta > Odonata > Coenagrionidae > Pyrrhosoma > Pyrrhosoma nymphula. The sequence goes on from OY754340.1 coordinate 29,527,637, forward strand.
TTTAGGAATGCTGACGAAAAAAAGGATTTGAGGAAGGGTCGAAGAGACGGCCAATAATGCCTTCGGAAAACAACCGTTAGATGGTCGAACGGATGAGCTGGGGAAGGGGTTCCTTCCTGCGCTGCCATGGACATTTTCTGCAAGTGGTCACTCTCGCCACTCGTCAACACGAGCCTTATTACAATGTATTTATTTGTATGTATTTAGATCGAGAAATGGTGATTCGATTACAGAAATTAGTAGATAATCCGATCACATTTTCCCGTCCTTTTTTCAATGCACGGCAAAACAAGAAAACGGGGATCTTTGATCGTGGGACTTATAAATAATGATGTAACAAATATTTAGACTATTGTATTATTATGATATTAACAGGAGGACTTGCAAATAAAGGAACAAATCAAGTTTGCGTGGTGTAAGAATGGGGAAACAAAGAAATTACGTTGACTTCGCGCGAAAGAAGAAAAAATAAGCCCTATGGTATTCGCGAAAAAAATATTTCCACTCATAAAAAAAAACTTCGAATAGAAAAGTAAAAATTAGATTTTAACATAGGATTCCACGACGGGAAAGAAAATAAGCATAAAAAAATTTGTCGCCGACGGGAATCGAACACGGTCCCTCCGCTCCGGAGTCCAGTACGCTAACCACTAGACCAAACCACCTTGAAACCTTTCGGTGATAAATAGGGTTTTTATAACATCTATAAATCTTTAAACGCCTTTTTTGTTTAAACTATTGAATATATACGCCCATATGTGGGGTGATTCGTGAAAAGCATTCGGAGTTCTATATGCATACCAATTTTCATCAAGATCTGCGACCCGGTTATCGGACACTCCCCTTGTTAGGTTTAACACTCTTTGGTTCAGCGCGTAGCGTTTCCGTAATCCATGGTTTTAAAAATAACATGATCTATTCGGTATAAACTATTTTAACTTGACATTTAAAAGGTCTTGCATTAAAAGACCAGTATTTTTTTGACTGAATATTTTTGCACGGGCATCTGACCATAACCTTATGTATGTAATTTAGTTTCCTTTGAGGTTGTGTTGCATAAAAGCTATCAATGTTGTACAAAACTGTGTGCAAGGTCATATAAATTTGGTATCGGTAGAGTTTTCTCTGTAAAAAAAACACAATTAGAATCTCTTAAAATCTGCTACTTCGACAAAAGAATGAACAATTTAGCGATTTAGGGGAAAGGTTATTGCAGGTGCCTCTGAACGTTCCCGCGATTTCCAGCGACTTGACGCATTTAATTAAATTAATTGATCGATTCAATTAATTATTTATGGGCGGCGATCGCGATTTTGACCGGCAGAAGCTTTTGATGACAAAAGCGAATTTCGGTCATGTGCGAGTGTTTATTTGAAATTCTGGATCCATTAACCAAACGCCATTCATTTATATGTACATAAATATATATATTCTCATCCATTCGAAAATCAGACGCTCAAAGGCGTGAATAATTTCAGACATTCATAGGAAATGGAAATGGATAGGAACACATAAAAGGACGAACATAGGGTTTGGTGGGGAAGATGAAAATGAGTCAAATCCAGATAGAAAAAATTTCACCTTACCCTTTATGTGTTCCTATCCCTTTCCATTTCCTATGATTGTATGAATTTCGATATAAAATAGGGGCGATTAAAATATCGAAACAAGCGAAAGTCAATAAAAAATTAAAACTTCCAATATTTCGGTGGTATTGGGATCCACCTTTCTCAGGGTAGAGAGTAGGAGTACATCTACATCTACGTACTACCCCGCAAGCCGCCTCAATAGGCGTGTGGCGGGGGGTGTTAGGACACCAGCCGTTTACATATTTAAAATGGAAACGCTCTAATGAACTTACGACTAGCATTTATTTAAGTCCCTTATTGTTCGAGGGAAAAACGAATTCCCATAGTACCTATCCGTTCGGCAAAATATCTCTCTTAACTTATCTGTTTTGTGTGATCTGGATATATATAGTGGGGTTCTAATATATGATGTTCTCCGTGTCGCTCTTAAAGATACATCTATTCTCAATTGCTCAAGTAATCTAAGCCTAGCGCGTAGCCTCCGAGTCTCTAGCGGCTCCCAGCCTAATTCGTTTAACATCTGCGTAACGCTGTCTGTACGCCCGTAGCAGTTTTTGACGAATCGCGCAGCTTTCCTTTGTATTTCTTTGTATTTTTACTTAGTATTGTAAGTTCCCGAATTAAGTCTTTCTGCACCGGATCCCATATGCTTGCTGCATATTCAAGGTGTGGCCGGACGAGTGCGAAATAGCACATCTCTTTTACTTTTTCATCTGAGAATCTTCCCACAATACGCTTGACGAATCCTAGCTTCTTCAGAGCTCTCCCACAAATAGTTCTTATATGTGTTCCGCACGATAGGTTCGAAGTTATCGTAACTGCTAGATACTTCACTTTATCTGTCGCCTTTATGTTAACGCCATCCACAGCATATACATGGGGATAGTTGGACGACCTCCGCGAGAAATGTACCGCCGTGCATTTGCTCAGATTAAGTTCGAGTCCCCACTCTTGGCTCCACACATGAACGTTGTTTAAATCCGATGATAGAATTTCAAAGTCAGAGTGATGATTAATTTCGCGATAGATGACAGCGTCGTCAGCAAATAAACGTATTTTACTGCTAATTCGAGAGCATAGATCATTTATGTATATAATGAACAAAGGGGGCCGATTACGCTTCCTTGTGGGACACCTGATGTCACTTTAACTACATCAGAGCTAATTCCGTCACGAACTACTTTTTGCTTACGATCACTCAGAAAGTCGCGTATCCAGTTTACTACTGTTTCGTTTAGCCCGCATGACTGTAATTTGTATAAAAGTTTGTTGTGAGGTACCGTGTCGAAAGTATTCCAGTAGTAGAGTAGGTGGGTGAATGGTGAGAAAAATTGGACTATTTCATTGAATTTCGCTAAGTTCCGACGAGACTTTCACAATGACTCATGAGTTAACTAGTGCTGAATATGAAGATACCTATTACTTCTGCAGGTATTTGTTTGAAATGCAGTCACTAAGTAACTATCATCGTTTACACAGGGAGTTGTTAGCAAGGATACATGTCAAAACTCTATTTTGTTTCCACTCGGAAATGGATAAATGTCACGGAATATTTCATGTATATATTTATTCAGCAGGAAAATTCTTATTAAACTATCTCCGAATATATGATCTGAAGATACACTCCTTTACTTTATTAATGCTAATTGTTCCTTTGAACAAGTAAAGCAGTATCTTATCTTAATAGTAGGGGCAAGGGCCTAGCCACGTTGAAACACCGGTTCCCATCAGAACACCGAAGTTAAGCAACGTTGGGCCCGGACGGTGGTTGGATGGGTGACCCTCCTCCATGCCTCAACCAGGCATGGATGGAGAGATGATACTCCCTCCATACCTATACCTGCAGGCCTGAGAGGCCAGGCCAAACCGGGCCGGTTGGAGGGAGGACATCCTCTATACCTGGTACTGGGGTGAGGCAGGGGGAGGCCAATCCTCCATACCTCTACCGAGGTGCTCTTGTCCCCTGTCTGCAAGTGGCAGACAGGCATGGGGTTGGCAAAATGGACCAAGAAAGGTCTAAGTGCCCGGGCTCCTGACGAAGGCCCCCCCAACAACAATCTAATCTATATCAATAGTGGAAATATCGCGGTAAGAATTATTAATGCTTCTGCTTAGCTGTTGACAATATTGAAGAAATCTGACAGTGGGCAATATTACTTTCTCATTCTGATACTACTTCAATTTCTGACTTGAAAGTGATTACTTTAAAATTATTTTTTCAAACGGTTGGGTAGATTATTATGCATTTGGAATGATATAAGAATTTACGCACAATTGTATATTGGTGATTTGTAAAATTTATTTGAAAAAAAATGACGTTTATAACACTGGAGTTGCATTTAAATACGTAGTTAACTGATGCTACGCTCTGAAATATTGTGGAAATTGCAGAATTATGTTTAACACAAAAACTTTAAAATAAAGTGAAATAATTGATTAATTGTGAGCGTATTAAATTGATAGTTACGCAATTTTATTTCCGTTATTCTTTTTTATGTGTACGAGGCGGAATTAATGTGAAAGTAGAGCCCGATTCCCTGCAAGTATCGATAAGATATATCCTTACACACGATACTTCCATAGAAGTCCCACTGAACTCCCATGTGTGAAGGTGTGTGGCTTTACTTTCAGGGGAAAGTAAAGAATTCCGTATCGATCTTGAATCGATTTCAAGTATCGAAATATACCAATCCCACACATTAAGAGTAACAAGGGTAACAAGATTATCGGACGTCGGAGGAACAACAGGATAACGTGGAATGTATACATCGATATTACACCGAGCATCAATAAAAAATATCGAACGATAGCGATACGGAATTTTAGTTCCGTCATTATTTTGTATGAGTATGTACACACATGGTGCAAGTTAGTGTAAGCACAGAACGATTCCCTGCAGGTATCGATACATTTTGATACATCGCCACACCCGCTACTTTCATAAAAGTTTACTCCCATTTCTGAAGGCGGCTGGCTTTACTTTCAGCAGGACATAAGAAAATTGCGTATTGATGTTGTATCGCGAATCGGTATAAAAATATCGAAATAAGCCATTCCCATATTTTAAGAGTAAAGGCGGCTTTACACATATGGAAGTTACTTCCATGACAGTAGTCTTGCAAGTCGCTTGTAAGTGGTACTTCGATGTGTAAGCACGTACTTCCATGGCAGTAGGGGTCGATAGTGGTACTAATCGACCGCGGTTCGCACTTGCAAGGAAAATAGACTGGCTTCAATTTTGCCTGCAAGTAGCATTTCGATTCAGCGATAGTATTGCAAAACTTCCGGTGAAACTTTCTGTCTGGTTAATATATTAAATTAGTAATTTATTAAAAGCTGTGTTGATATTACATTCCAAAAATGTCCTTCAACTGGTTTTAATTAAAAATGAGCTTGATACTCTTCTTAACTCAGTTTGAAACAGGATTCATTACACAATACGACGGAACTATTTCGCAGGCGCGTAGGCCCACTTTTGAACGTCCACAGACTTGTGATTCGCCGTTGTTTACTTTCTGATGTGAAAATTCGGTGGCTTTGTTTCCCGATAAATCAAGTTAGTAACCAGAAGTATTTACTGAAATATCAATTTAAAACAGTTGTTTTAAGTAATGCGGGTGATGTGAGTGATAAAATTGGTTTGTTTTTGCTATAGTGGCGTTATTTTCCATGTGTAATTGATGTGCAGTCCTTTGTGTATAATCTCGTCGTCCATTTAGCATACGCAAAGTTTTCTTGGAGGTTTTCCACTAATTAAGATAGCCAGATTAATTACCAACTAAGTGGTTTCGCCGAGAGATACGTATGTCATCACTCTTATGGAATTCATAATTTGGCTATGATAAAAGACTGTGATAGTGTTTTGTGAAATTATAGAGCTATGCCCTTGTCGGTGGATTTTATTAATAGTTTTCCAATGTGTGTGCATACCTATGTTTCATTGTACATCATAATTTATCTATTAAAAGTGTCTCAATGAACCTGAATTTATTCATTATGGCGGAAGGCATTCTTTTGAGTATAGGCTGGACATATTTCTCCAAATATAATGTGATTATGCCCTTCTAGTCGTAAGTATATCATGGAAATAAATTGTGCTGCTAGGGTATATGTACTCAATAAGTATTTAACCCAAAGTGATACTAATTCGCCATTTACTATTCCCTTAAGTAAAGTGTGTTTTGTTAAAGAATATGGCAGGGTAAATGACGACTAGCGGAAAACCATTATAAACTGTTAACGGATGTATTTATCACTTAATAGATTTATCTTGACAATTCGTCAACGAGACTGACTCTAAAAACACGAAGGCAGGAGTCGATGCATTAACGATTGAGTGACTAAAAATACAGTTTCGTAATACAGTTACTAGGGGTACTTCAATACGGCGTTCAATACAAATAAACAAACGGATAAACCGGAAGTAATGTGTAAGCAGAGCTGTGCCATGCAAGTAGCGATATAAATCGATACTTCGCTACACTCGCTACTTCCATAGAAGTCAACTTCCATGTGTAAAGGCGCCTTAACAAGCGTTAACGACCTTATGGGGGCCAGAGGAACAATCGATATTTCACCAAGGACCGATAACAAATTTCGAAGATCAGAGTTCGAATTATGCGTCGTGATTTTTTATGAAACTTGTTAACTTTCGTTGTACATACTTAAGGTGATTTGAACGAGATATACCTCCCTAGTCATAATGGAGACCATATTCAAATTTAAATTTTTTATTTCAGCGTCTGTAAGAAGTGTGAAATAAATATTATAGTATTAATGGCGCAAATATATAATTATATTTGACCAAAATTCTCAGTAATTAAATGAATAAAGCTACATAAGTCTCTAACTTGACTAATTTTTTCCCGCCGTACGGCTGAAAACCCTTAAAAAACTGCAGGTTTTTTATTTGAGATTCTGTAAAAATTAATGTGGTGAGTATTAGATTATTATTTTTTATTGATAGTCCGGAAAACATGCAATCTACACGCCAATAGTTTTTTTGACGAAATCTATGTGCTAGATGTTCCTGATTTGTTTAATATTCTCCTACTCTGGTGCGCTCAGCCATAATCTATATCCCATATGTAAAACAGCTTATATATTAACAGGCAAATTGCTCGAAAAGTAGTTCGGTAAAGGGGTTGATATATTTTGATATATAATTGGAAAGATGAGAGTCTTTTCTTTAAAATTTAAGCCAAATTCATCAAATTCTAGGTGAAGTGATTTTTCGCTCAAAAACTACCTTAACCCACTAAAGACACGGAACAATGTAATATCTCTTTGATACAATTTCCTGGTCATTTCTAAATGAGATGAAAATCTGAAATTTTCAGGGAATGTAACCAATTACTCTTAAATGGTAAAATTGAAAACATTGAGAAAGCCTCCGTAATGTTAGCGTAGACAGAATTTTGTTTTACAATAGGATCGAATGGGAGTAATGAAGTATATCCTTCCACATCAACTCTCTTCCGTTCATTAAAATAATGAAAATAACACAATTCCAAAACTGTGTGTATTGATCTTGTACCGAGAATCGATATCAAATATCGAAATATACCAATGCCACCTATTAATAGTAACAAGAAGTTACAATGTAACAAGTTACATTCGCCAGTTACAATGGCGAAACTTGTACTGAAATATGTCCAAATGGTTATGCTTTTGTTTCATTGCATCCAAATTTTACGAAATAATCATTGTAAGGTTCTTGGAAATAATCATCACGAAATCTTGCTTAAAGTGTGAGTAACTTTAAACGTATTCATTCCCCTCTCTTCCATGATTATATCCATGGAAACGTCCATCATTGTCGTCGAATACTCATAACCGTTTATTAATCAAGATTAGGTATGTTTAGGATTAATTTGTTTAATGAAACAAATGTTATAACGATTTATGGAGGTCTATTAGTCCTTTAATTGTTTTATTTTAGGCGATTATTCTTATTTTGCTCTCATTCTGGCTCGATACATCGTATTTTAGTAACTAATAACCTCTTCTTTCAAATTATTGAGTTTTGTTCAGTTAAATGTTTACTATATCACTGACAAAGTTTCGGCAAATTTATTGCCATATCCTCAGGGCTAATTGAAAAACATTATACAAAATTAACAACACAAACAGGATTATAAACAGAAAAATAACAATTGTTATTACAACTTTGGTGATAACTACAATGTACATTTTTTAACTATCGGGTACACTAATTTGACAATTATCTAAAAACCTGTGAAATTTTAATTAAACTAACATGATTTCAAGCATTCCAAATGACAGGGTAAATATAAACAGTTTCTTGGCAACAAGAGAATACACACCAGATTACACCGAACATTAGTTTAGAAAAAAATCATGAAAATTGCTAAATATAAATAGAAAGAAAACAATAACATCAATTTATAAAAAAAATACAAAAAATTATCACATTTTTTATATGTAAAACACTAATATGGAATTATAAATAATACCTTTAGATTTATTGACTTTTATATGTATACCTTTAGACTTATGTAATTTCTGCTTAATTTATCCATATCCGTTCTTAAATTGCATGTATGTGGGATCTTCATGATGTGGACCCATTTCTTTAAAAAGTCTTTTTCGTAAATTTGATTCATAAGCTATAAATTTGGTTTTATTAAAATGTAAACTATGGCTATTCGTTATGGCATGATCAGTTATAGGACACACCTTTGTTTTGGTAGTGAAGCAAAGGAGTTTTAATTGAACAAACCTCAATATATTAAAAGAAGAGATTATTTATACGTGGTCAATAAATACATTAATTAGTAACTAATATAGACAGTATAAATAGTTAGTTGCCAGTTCAAAATATGCGGCAGACATTATTGTTGAAGAAAGTTCCAATGATTGGCTTCAGATTTGTACAGGGTTGCCTCATGTCCTGTTTATAAGAGAACATTCTCTTTTACAGCACTTCTCCTTTCTACTCCGTTGTCCTAAAAAATAGGACAAGGACAGACCTTTTTTTGCCACTTCAAAAGAGGACACAAAAGAAATTTGGTGAAATGCTAATTTAAAAAAATTCTCACTGATAAGTTCGATAATATTCCCACAGATGTCGCAAATGTACCCGCACCGACAGTAGTACAAAAAATTATTCCCCCCCCCCCCCGCTCAGTGTGATTACAAATGAATGCGTCGGTTTCAAATATCTGTATTTTTTAAATTGTACGAGATACAGAGCTGCACGACCTCTTTAAATGACCGATACATTCTCTAGTTTTGTTGAAAAAATAACAATACTAACGTTCAATATGTCCTCCTTGAGTAACCCGAACAATATCAAGTGTATATATATTCAAATTGCTCCCACACCCTGTGAAGCATGTCAGCAGTTACTGTCTTCACAGCCAAAGTTATGCTTTGTGCTTTCAATTCCATAGAGCTGTTAGTAGGCATAGATTAAGATTGTCTTCTTCCTCTACTGGAAGCAGATTCCAATGATATTGTGTTTCAGCAAGACTAAGGATTCCCCTACATTGTGGTACCTCTTAGTTTGTTCTCATCTTAATGAGACATACCCACTACAATGGATTGGTCGATCTACGAGGCTAGTTCGTACTAATGTTCTGTTTCTATTGTTCTTAGCATTATTTATTTGATCTATAAATTGCAGTTTTTGTCATGTTCACCGTAGTCATGTACTGCCCAAGGTGGAAGATGGGACTTTTAAAATGTCAATCTCGCCCCGATAAAGACATTTTATCTATCTGTATCTCTATCTAAAAAGAATATTCTGTTTAGCCGGGGATCACTGCACTTAAAAGCGAAAACATTAACTAGGAGTAGTAAAATAAAATGCATGTTTTTCATGGCTGACGCCTTAACCCGAGAATCAACATGACATTTTGTTGCACAACTCACAACATGGGTCGAATTCAACCCGATGGGGAAGTCGATATTTGTTTTCTTTCAAAAAACCTTACTTACTTACTCTTACTCCACGGCGCTACAGCCCTTGTAGGGCCTTGGCCTCTCTGACAATGTAAGCCCAGACGTCACGATATCCTGCATGAGTTCTCCATCTTCTTTCTTAGATCATCTTCTACATCATACAACCATATTTTTGCGAGGTCTTCCTCTCAATTTTCTAATGCTACTAGGATGTCCAAGGTATATATCTTTTTCACCATCCTATCCTCAAGGCATTCTCTCGACATGCCCCATCCACCATATCCTGTTACCCTTAATTTCTGCCACTATGTTAGGATGATTGTAGAGTTCCTCCAGTTCTCTCCATTCCTCCGTATTCTCCACTGTCTGTCTTCCTTCACTGCACAAAAAATATTTCTTAGCCCTTTCCTTTCCCATCTTTTCAGTAGCTCTTCTTCTGCAGTAGTCATGGTCCACGTTTCTCAACCATACATAACCACAGGTCTAATCATTGTTTCATAAACCTTCGTTTTCAAGTTCCGACTGAGGTTCCGTGTATTGAGCACCTTCAACAATGCTCGATTAGCCCTATTCAAAAAACCTAATAATGGTCATTAAGTTAATTAAATTGGTTTAGTGAGCATATGCTTGAACGGTATTTTTTGTAAATCAATAAAAAGCTAATACTACTCACTGAGAAGCAATATAATTTATTCTATTCCACGTAAAGACTGTGGCAGTAGCTACATATATAGGACAAACATCCCAATATTTAAAAAAATAGGATCTCGCAACATAAAACATCAATTAAGACTAAAGTTCAACTTCGTCCATTAGCAAATCATGCAATTGAAAATATTCAATCATTTAATTTCGAAGAAGCCAAAATTTTAGAGAACTGCTGTAACTTAAACTTAAAATATTTACATACATGACATTTTGAATAGATATTAAGTAAAACAAAATGGAAACGTAATGTCAAATTGACATGGAAACAGTCATATTAGTTACATGCTCGAAAAATAGCTGTAACATTAGATTAAAAAATGGATGGTGTGATTACTGCTGTAAGAGGTAAACTATGACATTTCTGTATTGAATGTTCCACAGTCCAATCCAGTTTCAAGCAGCAAAAGTATGTTTACATGGCATGGTGAATTTATGTTAAGTGAAAACAAACATAAAAACGTTATGTAACATGTATTATAAAGATCAGACATAATTACATACTCCTAAAATAACTGTGACATGAAAGTGAAAATAAATAATTTGATGACATTCCTGTTAGTCATTTGATGACGTAGTGACATTCCTGTTAGTGCCGTAAATCTCTTCAGTGAGTTCCAATATATGCTATGTTGGGATATACGTAGAAGAATATATGATCTGCTCTCCTGAGTGCGGACTACCACAGTAAGAGACAAATGGTTCTAAAATGACACATTGTTAAAATTTCCAATCAATACCTGTCTGGCAGATTTTGTGAATACATTCTAAGTGGACATCTTCCCCTGAAACTAAGCATGGTTTCGTCAACTGTCATATTTTCAAAGGGAGTATACATTGTAACACAATGCCTCATGTATTTAGTCCCGCAACTCTGGTCATTTTCTGATGTTCTCAACTATGGACATTTGAGTACAGCAGCCGTCATAGAGAGAAAACCGATGTTGCTCTGTTTTATAATACATTGATCGGAAAAATATGTCTCTGATCTGTTTAAAGTTTCTGCATATTTCATTTTATCTTCCCATTCGTATAAAAAAAGCTAATTTTTCCTCTAATTAATCAGGAATTAGCGTACTGAATTACTTTTTCCCACAAACCATATACCATGGAGACGTAACACAATAATCTTTCCGGTGGTTCTGGATTTTATTCCATGAAAGTGTTCTGTGAATCAATCAGTTCCGTTTTAATTTATCAGTATACTGCATTATTATTCCGCTGAAGAACTCCTTTCATCTTAATATTCCTCACTTATCTTCGTCCATAACTCCCTCAACGTCGTCAGGTAAAATTATGTCTTTTTCTCATTAGACACCTCTACACCATCACTGTTATCTTCGAACTCTTCACTGAAAATATATCTTCTGATATTTTCTTCAGTCGACAATACTCTCATTGCCGCATTCTGAATGGCAAAATCCGAACGAATAGGAAGTTTCGTAAATCACATCAATGGTCGCATCCGACCCAAGCGTATCCCACTTTCCGTTCTTGAGTCTTTTGTTGAATGTTAAGCGAAAAACAAAAATTAATCGATGACAGACACAACGAGATGACACTTATGCCTGTTTCTCGCAGTAAAAGTTTCGGTAAAAGAGATTTATAAAATCGACTAATTTTATAAAAATGAGCTTGGTAACGATAAAACCGTTTTATAAAACCTAGTTTTACAAAACGTAATCCAAGGACAGGTTCTATTTCCATAAAACCGATGTATGCAACAACCAATGAGATGTTTTGCTCATCGCATTGATAATAATCTCGTATCCATGGGAAGCCAAACAAGGAAAACGTAAACAAACATGGCTGGAAGTAGTTTATGGAGTACGTTGAGAGGCAGTAATGTCCTTCTTGTTGTTGTTAGAAGAAGAATGCGTTAATAGAGCCATATTGCACCGTTGAGTATGTGATCAGAAAGTATAAGTAAATAAACACTAAACATATATAATTATTAACTAAACAGTCATCCAAAAGAGTGCATTTTATCACTTCACGTGTTCACAAAGCGTCTCATAGATGGCAGGACATTGCGGTTTTGTGAATAGTTTTACCGTTCGAGCAAGCAAGTACGTTTTACGTACGATTCATAAAACTTTCAATAAAACTTTTTATAAAACACTTTTATGGAAAATTTTACCGTGAGCAACAGGCATAAGAATGGAAAGTAATGAGAAGCGCGCATGCGTAGAAAGATCGACTTGCGACTTAGAAAGATCTAAGAAGAATAGTTGTTAACAAGATGACATGGGTCGGATCCGACCCGATGTTGTGGTTCCTGGGTTGATTGAAAATCGAAAGATCAATTACAATCGAGGATATGACTATCGGACATATTTTCTTGCCAAAGGCTCTCCAACCGTCCACCTTGGATATATAGTACAATACAGTCAGTGAAGCTACCGCCTCCAATTTTATTACAGGAGTCCTGAACACCTCAATGCGTACAAAAAAAAATATTTATCATATTTTCTTCGATTTTTTGTAATGGCTATTAAATCGTTCAACTGTTCTGAAGTTTTGAATATAATATGTAATGATTTTGATGATGATAAAATGATTCATGAAATTCATCGTTTATGTGAATGTGAAGTGCTGTAATATTACTTATTGTCGCGATAATGGAATTTGTTTTGTTAAGTATTTTTGGAAATTCAAGTGTTTTTCTCTGCTCTATTGGATTATCGCTCACAAAGAGAATATGTGTTGACCTTATTCCATGATGTTATATATTGCTGTAAACTGCTATCGTTTTTCAATCTGTACATCTACTTTAAATGAATTAAAAATTTTAATTGTTTTCCGATACATATCAAAGAAGAAAAAAACGTCCGAAAATTTCTTATTGAAATAAAAAATCGGTTAATACTTATAAAAAAACATAGAGGTTTTGTTTTGTAATGTGCATGTAATATTTTTTGAATTAAATGTAAAAAATGAAGCGTTTTTGAAATACTATTGTTATTTTTATACTATATCTGACCATGTAATTAGTTGTCTCCTATTTCGTAACCACTGTTTATCAGTGTGTATATCTTTGAGTCAATTTCCTTATTAGTATTTTTCGTATTATGTTTTTTTATTCCTATGGTTGATGCAAACATTTTCGTGAAACGTTCTCCTTCGCCTCGTGTCCAAGAACCAGACTTTTAATCGAACAAAAAATCGAACCCGGATCGATATCGGTGCCTCGTTCCACGAAGATATAGCATTAAAACGACGCTGTGTGGTAACCAGGAGAGAAGAGACGACGTCACGCTTCGTAAATAAGAGGAAAGACAAACGAAGGGAGAAGGAAGAAAGGAGGGGAGAGTTTTTTTTGCCCACTAAAGAGACGGGTAAGGCAGGGATCTTACTCTTCAGGGTGTGGTGGTGGTTCAAGGGTTTTTTGGGGAGAGAGAGGGGACTAGGGTACGTTACCCCCCTACCCTGTTTTAAACCTTGACTGAGTAGGAGCCCGCACACACGAATGGGAGACTCCCGTCCTCAGATTTGTGGCCCTCGTGAGGATACTCAAACAATGAAGGGAAGATCGGACTGAGTCCTGGACAGCGGCGGGGCCCTGCATCCCTTCCCAAGGGATTGACCAGTGTCCGGTTTTAAGGTCTCCTCCAGAAAGAAGGAACACAGCTCCCCCAGAGTTTATATATAAGGATTTATTAAGGGCAAGCGAGCTGTGACCGTCCCCCTTTACAGAGAAGGGAGTTTTTCGGAAGGGGGGGTACCACAGGGCTTAGTCTTTGGACCCAAGGAGTTTTCAAGCCGGGGCTCTGAACGGCGTAATATATGGGCGCGAAGGACAAAGACATAGCGTTAAGAATAAGAAGGGTTGAGGTATTTATATCAGTACCAATTACGGGGTAAATTTACGATAAGTCACACCGGTGTCGCTAAGGGGGTTTTAAGGACATGACTTCCCATTGGTCCAGCGGTGTGATATATCAGCGTGATGGACTCAGCCCTTCAGAAACATTCTCCTGCGTCCACAAGAGGACATTAGTGTCAGTGTTTAGTGGTTATCCTTCGGTGGTGGACTCCTGCCAATCCAATACCGTTTCCTCTTCTGCGATACTTTAATATACACCTCCTCCTTACCTTGGTATCATACGTAGTTACAACATTTTCCCCAAAAAATAATCTTTTACACTAGGAAAAGAGGAAACAAAATAGTCGTTTTAAACATCATTTTTTATTCTCAGTTAATGTTTTTTTTAATCCCAAACGAATTGCCATACTGTATGAAATAAATTACGTATATTACTCCACCAAACTTTAACTATGCACTTTAATAAATATTTTTTTTTAATTTTTTAAACCCAAAATGGGGAAATTTAACGTGGTCGTGATAAAAAAATAATCCAAAAATCTCTTTTTTTAATTTCAGTAAAACATATTTTGTTCTCGTGTTATTTGTGGAAGAAATACCACCATATTGTTGGAAAATTCAATGGATTTTTTGTAAAATTGATTCCGTTAGGGATAGATAAAAATAAATATGCTTCGTTCTCGTTTCGTTTAGAACAGATTGTAGCAATTATATTATTGCATCACTCGTAGTTAAAAAAATTTTCCCTAAAGAATCATTTACACTAGGAATGAGGAAAAATAAGAGTCGTTTTTAATCTCATTTTTCAATCTCAGTTAATGTTTTTTAATTCCCAAACGAATTGCCATACTGTATGAAATAACTTACGTACATTACTCCACCAAACTTTAACTACGCACTTGAATAACTATTTTTTATATATTTGTTTTACCCAGAATGGGTAATTAAACTAAATCGTGATAAAAAAATGGGACGTTCTAAAAATATTTTCTTGTTATATCTAGTAAAATATATTTTGTTCTCGTGTTATTTGTGTAAGAAATACCGCCAATTTGTTGAATAATTCAATGGGATTTTTGTAAAATTGATTCCGTAAGAGATCAAACTACATCTTTCGTTCTCATTTAAAACATACTGTAGCAATTAAATAATTATATTTAATGTTTTTTACCACGCTTATTTTAACCTTTTTTTTTAGTGGTATGTTGTAGTTTCTAGGAGGTTTTTGTGGTATCTGTAGGTAGGTAAGTCTTCTAATCAAACACAAACCTACTTCCCAATGTTCATTGAATTCAACAACTACCAAGTTAAGGAGGTTACGCCGCGACTGTGTGAGTCAAAGCAAATACTAAATTCCACATTTTTGATATTTTGTCAAAAAAACCAGCTTTTTTACTGATGCAATGCGTTACCATTAGAAACCGAAAAGTAAGGTACAACATGTAAAGATTATTCCAAGAATGTATTTTAAATGAGCACTTTATTTCAGCCATAGGAGCCGGCTGCAGCGCCATTTCCTACGAATTACCGCATTTTGACTTCAATTACGGCATTAATTATTCAATAACTATAAAAATAAGGTGGTAAGATGCCTGTATTTTATATTTATTTAATTTCTCTGGATTATTTCCTTCTTATTAACAGTTTTCCACGAAGATGGCATTTATATTTTAAGAAAAAATACTATTTTATTCCCCGTATTTCTCTCATTCCCCCATTGAACACAATTTGTAATTTCAAGTTCAACCATAGAATAAAATAGCGTGGAAAGGTATTATTTTCTTGTTCATATCAGATAGTGGACAATTTTTCTACAAGTAGAGAGTTTATGAACAGAACCACCATAATATCAAAGAGTGCAAAGCTGCTAGTTTATTTCATTTCTAAGTAATCAGTACGTGAAAATCGTTCGTCTGTTGAGTGTTGCTCGGAGACTATAGCGTGAATATTTCTGGGAACACTACGATATTCACCTGTTTTGCCCTTAAGGGATAGCAGTTACTCTTCTGTTCCTCTATGAACATCGCGCAAAAGTTTTATGACGTTTAGTTAAAAGCAAATATAATAAAAGAATCAAAAATGTTCCCCTTCTTATGGACAGGTAGTACGTCTTATTATGAAGAGGGGGGGATAACCAAAGAAGCCATCTTATTAAGCACATGTCGATAAAGACGTCACATCTCCTTCGATATCCTTCTTTGGAAGTTGATATCGGTGTGCGTTTCAAGAGCAAGATTCGACGTCTTTATGAAAGCCTCCATCCAGGAACGTCTTTTCGTCTGAAGCGTCTTTTTCAGTCAAAAATTCGTCTTTGCGTCTTCTCATCCCGTTAAAAAAAAAGTTATCTTATTATTTTTCTCGTTTGAAATTGGTGTTTCAGGAGAGTTTAATCTGAGCCGGCAATCTTTGGCGTCTCTCATGTGTATATGGCCCACGGCGAAACGTCTTGAGAACTCATCAAACGGTTTTCGTGATTGAGTCTTAATCGCTGGCTGAAGTCATCGGATTTTCTTCCCTGCCTCATTTGATCTTACGTCAAGATCAGGCGTCAGGAGATCGATAATCTTGTGTGTGGGGGGGGTACCCTCGGTTGATTCTTTTGAATCCGATAGGTGGAGTCCTTTGGCAAAGTCCTTCTAACCAGTCATCACTCCATAAGCGACGACGTTTTGTTGATGCTCAGATACAGTAGACAAACTTGCTCAGCTTCCCGCCGAATGTATAATTGCAAAACTCTGAACATCATCATCACTTGCATCAAAAATAACTCCTTGTTCCTTTAGCTTGATATCCCTGTATATTGGTTACACCTTCATGTACCCAAGTTTATGTACTTGAAGGATAAAATGGCATTAAAAGTCCCCGGAGAAAACCAAGGGATAAATAAATACATGAACTAATTTAAGAGGATAATATCTGCATAATAAAACTACCAGGGAGTTGGGGATATGAGAATTAAAATGGGAAGAATGATGTCCTGCAGTCAATCAATCTTATGCCTGTTGCTCACGGTAAAATTTTCCATAAAAGAGTTTTATAAAAATTTTTATTGAAACTTTTACGAATCGTACGTAAAACGTACTTGCTTGCTAGAATGGTAAAACTATTCATAAAACATCAGTGTCCTGCCATCTATGAGACGCTTTGCGAAGACGTGAAGTGATAAATGCACTCTCTATTGGATGTCTGTTAGGTTAATAACTATATATGTTTAGTGTTTATTTACTTATACTTTCTGATCACATACTCAACGGTGTAATATGGCTCTATTAACGCATTCTTCTTCTAAAAACAACAAGAAGGACATTACTGCCTCTCAACGTACTCCATGAACTACTTTCAGCCATGTTTGTTTTTACGTTTTCCTTGTTTACGGCATCCCATGAATACCAGATTATTATCAACGCGATGAGCGGAACGTCTCATTAGTTGTTGCATTAAACGGTTTTATGGAAATAGAACCTGTCCTATTCCGTAAAACTGGTTTTATGAAACGGTTTTATCGTTAGTAAGCACATTTTTATAAAATTAGTAGATTTTATAATACGTTTTACCAAATATTTTATTATTATTATTTAAATAAATAATACCAATTGTTAATTATTATTTATATTGCGAAGTTACCCTTTGCGAAAACACAGCTCGGTTGAACATTAGGGAGTGGGTAAGATTGCGATTACAAGATTCCATTGAGACATACCAACAAACAACCAGTTGGAGTGTTTTTTTTTGTTTTTTTTTGTGTTTTTTTTGTTTTTATTTTTTTATTTTTTTGTTGTTGTTGTTTTTTTTGGGTCTTGCATCGAGCGATATTAGGACTTACAATAGTCCTCTCTTCCATACAACTCGTTGGACAAACACACACAACCATGCCCTTGGAGGTGTAAATTTTTAGTAGTTAGTGTTATTTATAATAATTAAGACATGATCCATGATACTTTGATGGATATTTACCATCGGTTTCTTCCTCTCCTTGTCAATTCCAAGAAAGGGACTCCCCTGACCCCCATTTCCGGCTCCCATGGAGACGTTACAACCATCACATCCGTTACCCCGTCGCTCAGGGTGAGGTAATTGTTTCCCGAGTCGATTTGGAACACTTATTTCTCTTGATCGCCTTTGGACCCGAGTCTAAAGAGTGATACGTCCCTATTTGGGTTTTTATAGGGATATATGGGATTTTATAGGGATATATAGTTTTTGTGGTGGACCCCTTGCGGGGAAGCCTTTAAGTTTCTCAGGGTTTCTGCGAAGGGTTCGGAGGCACGTCACCTGACCCTGAAGAGGTGAGAAGGAGGAAGTCGGGGAAAAAGGAGTGATAAGTATTTATAACCAACCGAAAACAAGGATATAGATTGGAGGTAGGGCCTAAAGTATGTATTATAAGAAAGAATTGCGGAGAGGAAGGAATAACGCCATCTTCCCTTAAATGGAGAAGGACGGCAACGTGCAGGTATTAAAGGAATGATAAGATAAGTGATAAGGAAGACATTTCATCAAATGAAACAGTTACCCGGGTTACCCTACCACCCATGGAGCAGGTAATGAAAGTCAAATATTTAGGAGCAGTCATAGCAAATGCTAGGCGGGCTAAACGAAACAGTAATAAACTGGATACGCGACTTTCTGAGTGACCGTAAGCAAAAAGTAGTTCGTGAGGGAATTAGCTCCGATGTAGTTAAAGTGACATCAGGTGTCCCACAAGGAAGCGTAATCGGCCCCCTCTTGTTCGTTATATACCTAAATGACCTATGGTCTCGAATTAGCAGTAAAATACGTTTATTTGCTGACGACGCTGTCATCTATCGCGAAATTAATGATCACTCTGACTTTGAAATTCTATCATCGGATTTAATCAACGTTCATGTGTGGAGCCAAGAGTGGGGACTCGAACTTAATCTGAGCAAATGCACGGTGGTACATTTATTGCGGAGGTCGTCCAACTATTCCCATGTATATGCTGTGGATGGTGTTAACATAAAGGCGACAGATGAAGTGAAGTATCTGGGAGTTACGTTAACCTCTAACCTATTCTTGGGGATCACACATAAGAAATATTTTTGGCAGAGCTCTGAGGAAGCTAGGATTTGTCAATCGTATATTGTGGGAAGATTTTCGGATGAAAAAGTAAAAGAGAGGTGCTATTTCGCACTCGTCCGGCCACACCTTGAATATGCAGCGAGCATATGGGATCCGGTGCAGAAAGGCTTAATCCAGGAACTTAATAAAATACAAAGGAAAGCTGCGCGATTCGTCAAAAACTGCTACGGGCGTACAAATAGCGTTGTTACACAGATGTTTAAACGGATTAGGCTTGGAGCCGCTAGAGACTCGGAGGCTGCGCGCTAGGCTTAGATTGCTTGAGCAATTGAGAATATAGATATCTTTAAGAGTGACACGAAGAACAAACATCATTATAGATATTTCAAGATCCGACAGAAACGATAAATTAAGAGAGATATATTTTGCCGAACGGATAGGTATGGGAATTCGTTTTTCCCCCGAACAATAAGGGACTTTAATTATAAATGCTAGGCGTAATACCATTAGAGCGTTTCCTTTTTATATGTAAACTGCTGGCGTTCTAACACCCCCCACCACACACCTATTGAGGTGGCTTGCGGGGTAGTATATAGATGTATCTAGCTATGGGAATTTTTATGAAGAAGTAAATGAACATATTACAAAAGCGGAAAGGAACAAATAATACTTACGGTAAGAAGCAAAAACAAAAATAAACAATGCAGTTGTCAGGCCTTTACTGACATTTTGACTGTAGCAGAAGCAAGTAAAACAAAACATAGAATACAGACTGTAGAAATGACTGAACTGAGAAAAATAGTGGGCTAAACGAGATTAGAAAGGATCTTTAACGAAAACATTATAAACCTATGAAAGAGGCTTTTT
Source organism: Pyrrhosoma nymphula (assembly GCA_963573305.1). NCBI lineage: Eukaryota > Metazoa > Arthropoda > Insecta > Odonata > Coenagrionidae > Pyrrhosoma > Pyrrhosoma nymphula. Next base: position 29,547,590 of record OY754340.1, read on the forward strand.
ATATGGGTCAATGAAAGTGTTCAGAAAGAAGTTTTGGAGCCTTTTAAGCAATGATAATAATTGGTAGTTACAGATACATAATGTGTAACTATATATTGCCAAAGTAATTGTTGTGTAAGTATTGTTCATACTGTAGTTGGTCAATGAAAGTGTTCAGAAAGAGGCTTGGAGCCTTATAGGCAGTAATAATAATTTGAAGCTACAGTTGTGTATATTGTATAACTATATATTGCTTACGTAATTATTGTGTAAGTATTTAATATATTGTAACCGTTGCTTAAGTATATTATTAATAACTGTTGTATTCTATGCATTGCAAGTTGCATAGTTATATACTTTATATTGGAAAACTGTTATATCTGTCAGTACCACCTTAAACTCATATGCTTGCTTACAATTCATTTTAAGTAATATTTTAATTTAGATGTATTTACAGTTTATTTAGCAAGTTGTGATATATCTGATTTACTTTGTCATTTAATCTATATTGTATTGTATTAATGTTTTCTGCTCAACAGGAGAGCTACTCCTAGAGCAATAAAGATTATTATTTTTATTATATGTAAGGTACCTCCAGCAACATAATAGACACGCAAAAGGAAAGAAGAATGGAACGAACACATATGGACGGCTCGAGAATCGTCAATATAGCAAAGGACGTAATACCATAAGGGAAACTGGGGCATAGGTCGAACATGCAAGAGATAGTCTGACATCCTGAGTTAGTGAAGGCATAACCAAAAAGAACAGGCAAAAATGCCTTCGAAAAAGAAGAACTTATTCTTTGTAGAAATATTATATTACACGTTTTAATATCATAAATATCCCAAGCATTAATCATGAGTGCAATTAATTGAAAAAAAAAAGAATTATCTCCTCCGAAGCTCATGATTTTCTTATGAAAGTTGAAATTGGTTTAAAAAAAAGAGGTTACGCAGGGTACTATATTGGGCCCCTTGTGTTTTTCCTTGTTTAGTTTTCCATTTAAACGTGTTAATTATTCATATATTGTTTGCTCCCAATATGTGAGTTACGCTTAGTTAGCTTTGTGAATAATGAAAATGCGACACAGCCTTGTGAACAGAATTCACTAGTTCATCAATAACTTTGTGGTATTCCAACATAATGTTTGTCGATGAATATCCGTTACTAATACCACTTTTATTTAAATTAAGTGACCCGGGTTTAAGTAAATAATCACCATCATCAGGCATTAATTGACATCTGTTTATCCTATTGTTTCCTTAGTTACGTAACGGAAGGGGAGAAGAAGTTTGAAAGTTTAAGGAGAAAAGAACATTTAATTGCTTATATAAAAATATCTAAGAGGATACAAGTAATTTTGCTAAACACTTAATGTGTAGCAGCCACAGGAGTAACAATGAATATATCCTAAATTTATGCAACAACGACCGCGAATTAGATTCATGATAGCAGTTGGAAATTTTATAAAATTTTGAATAACCACGACAACACCCTAAATTAACGAATACCTCAACCTTCCTTTTTCCTTTATTCTGGCCTCCGTTTAAAACTTCTTCTCCCCTTCTGTTACGTAACTACGGAAACAATAGGATAAACATATCTCAATTAATGCCTGATGATGGTGATTATATTCACTGAAACCAAGGTCGCTTAATTTAAATAAAAGTGGTATTAGTAACGGATATTCATCGACAAACATTAGAGCATATTTTAACACCTTCGAAGTCATCCTGAGCATAATGCACGCTACAAGGTGCGTACTTAAGCATACTCCTCATGGACCCAGCAAACAAATTGAAATGTACAAACGTAGATCAAATGCAGATTGCAATAAATACATGTAAACACAAATACAATTTGAATACATTTTTCTACCCTAACTTTTTAGTTTACACATGCTTCCAAATTCTTTTTTTAATTTATATGTTTTGAATAAATAATTTAGATATTATATTACAGCCTCTACTCTCGCCATATGTAGGTATTGAATACTTAAGGTCATTGATAGGGATTAACATTCTTCAAAGTCATTGCATGCCCTAATATTATTATCGGTACTTCATATTTATCATTGAAATAATTCTCAATTGTCAGTATGTAATCAAATAATTTTTCAAAAGGTAGTATGTTTAGATCATTACAAACAACATCTACGTTTGTAATTGTTGCATCATCAACCACACTTTTGTCATTCCTATACATATTATTTATAACCTTATTTCGAGTTGTTTCCTAGACCTTTTTGTGTATATTTGCTGGACAGAACCAAGTAATCTAGCCTAGATGCCTGTATTTTATATTTTTATTCAATTTCTATGGATTATTTCCTTCTTAGAGACAGTTTTACACGGAAATGGCATTTGTATTTTATGGAAAATTACTATTTTTATTCCCCGTGTTTCTCTCATTCCCCCATTATGAACACAATGTAGAATTTCAAGTTCAATTATTATAGAATAAAATAGCGTGGAAAGGTATTATTTTGTTTTATCCCTATCTGATAAGAGGTCACCTTTTTCTACAAGTAGGCAGAATATGAATAAAATGACATTTAAGTCATTTTACAGTTGAATCACCTTAATTTTGATTGTTGTACAAGACGCTGGGACTTTGAGGAGAGAGAGGATATCCTTCTTCCCTGTTGAAATGATCTGCGCTTTTTGCTATTTCAATAGCCTCTCTTATCATCTGAGTGAAATATTAATTTTCTCTGGCCATGATCTTGAAACTGTGGAAGTTTATGCCGTGGCCGAATTCTGACCAGGCGTGCTCTGAAAGGCTAAAGACCTGACGACGCTAGCTGGAACGAAAGCGAAAATTTTGCGGTAAGCGGGAAAAGTGCACCATTTTAAATCGCATACCATATTTTTCCCTGTTCGTATTCTTTACCGAATCTTCAAATTCAAAGGTTTATATTAGTTACTTTAGTTGTCATAGGACAATAGTTTCTTTCCTAGATTTCTGTAGAAATAGGAATGAAATATGTCAAATTATTCACAATGAGAATTATAAAAATAACATGAGATGCGAAAATGATGAAAATGAGGAAATTAACAATTTAGAAATATATATTTTTCGTATTCAATCATCTTTTTTTATTTTTTTATTTATTTATTTAATTTTAAGTTCACCAAACATGAAACACAATAACAGGGTAAACTATTTTCACAGTTAATCGACAAAAATAATACAAAAGAGCTTTATACAATAATAATATAAATAATTAACAAAACAGTCTAGGATGGCTGAACTTTTCATTCAAAATTCTGAACAAATTTATAATGTCGATAACAGCGACGATATCTGTCCGCGAAACATTTCCTTAGTTAGATTTATATTTAACTTATTTGAAAGTGTGTTGAATGAGATACATAACCTATTAATAGGTGCATTCATACAATAATTTGTATTCACACTTCTTATGTAGAATGTCCTTTTTAGCCTTACTTTTTTTGGTACCAAAAAGTTCAATTTCCCAACCAATTCAATACAATTACCTTTATTAATTACATCATGTAGAAAGAGTAAATCATTTATGACTCTTCTATTACTCAATATTTCCAATTTAAAGTCACTTAAGCTTCGTTTGAGAGCTGAGAATCCAGAAACGAATTGATCCGGGCCACCTTGTCTTCGATCCTTTCGTAGACATCGTTGATTTCATAAAAAATATTCTTACTGATACATCCAAGATCATACATGCAATCAGCAGATTCCTTGTCTATGTCGTTCTAAGTGGTCCAATTATTCAAAACAGGCAATTTAGGTAATTTTCAGACGAAGGAGACTATAATTCATATTTCCGCTGAGAGTACAAATGTATTATAATAATAAAAATTATATTCCTCATATAAATACATTGAATATACAATAATAGTAGTTCATTTGATCGAGGAATATATCTACCCCTTAGGAATCAAACCTTCCTACTTTGGGGATACCTACTCTTTAACAGGTAAACATGGATTATCATACAAACTAATGTAACATTAATTAGATCAAAAACATTATACGTGCCATTTAAGTACGAGAGCAGGCTTAAATGTAAGGTCTCAATTTTTTTGTCATAGAAAATGACATTTATTTACAATGTTGGATACATGGTTGGAAAGGTCATGACTTCAGCTATTTTTCAATGTAGTCACCCTGGCGATCGATGATTTTCCTCATCCGCATGATGAACTTTTGAATAGCGTCGTCATACCAGCTTCCGTCCGCGTTGCGAAGGCGTTGACCTCATCTTACACCTTGTCGTCCGTCACGATCTTCATCCCTCCTAGGTGTTTCTTCAGGGTGAGGATTATTGCTGGTGGATCTCATGCCCCGGGGAACCACTATCAATAAGGAAAGACACTGCCACACATTACAAAAGCTTCGGCGCGCCATCAAGAACAAACGTTCAGGAATGCTGACGAAGGGGGTCTCATTTCATCACGACAACGCGCGACCGCATACGGCTAGTCAGACGCAGGAACTGATCTCGAAGTTTGGGTGGAAAGTGATCGGGCATCCTCCGTACGGCCTCGACGTCGCACCAAGTGATTTCCACATGTTCCTCACCCTGAAGAAACACCTAGGAGGGTTGAAGATCGCGACGGACGAAGGAGGTGCAAGATGAGGTCAACCCCTATCTTCGCAACGTTGACGGAAGCTGGTATGACGACGGTATTCAAAAGTTCATCATGCGGATGAGGAAAATCATCGAGCGCCAGGGTGACTACATTGAAAAATAGCTGAAGTCATGACCTTTGCAACGATGTATCCAACAATTTAAACAAATGTCATTTTCTATGACAAAAAAAATTGGAGACCTTACTTTTAAGTCTACCCTCGTACATTGAATACATTAGCAATTACCTTGTTTTATTAACAAATACAATAGAAAAATTGATGTAAACATTGTACATATAATACATATAAAATTAAACAATCTTTTTAATTAGGTATTTCACCTATTTCTGACTGAAAAACCAGGCCCTAACGCGTTTACAGAATTTAGCGTAATTAATGTATATAAATTTGTTTTATATATGTTTTAACTTTATAAGACATGTTCTCCAAAAATTGTGACATCCATAGCCATAACATTATAAGTCAAAACTTAATTCATGTAAATCAGCACAGAGTAAACAAAAGTATTAAAGGGATAGACCATCATCAAGGGATACTTTTATACAACAAATTGCCAAACATAATGAATTCACAAGTCTATTTCCACACTTTTTTAATTAACCGACCATGGTTTCAGCACGTAGTGCCATTTTCAAGGTATACAGCTGTGGGTGGCAGCCTATATATACATGTTTCAATGGGAGAGGGATGGGGGGGTAGAGCTTTCAGGGGTTAGAGCTTTCAGGGGGTAGAGCTTTCAGGTTACTGGATTTGGGTGGGGGGGGTTTGGGGGTAGATTCACTTGAGGGTTTAGGCAAGGTCATGGGAGTGAGGGATGACGTCAACGGACGATGGGTGGGAGGTAGGGTAATGTGCAGGAGAGGCGAGTGGAATTGGAACATATGTTCGTTACATAATTTAAAATCAGCGGGGCAATTCACAATTTCAAACTGTTCGAAAAAATCAAGTTTCCGCCCCTTGTTAAGTACATGTAAAATGTTTGGATCGAAATTGCACCAGTGGTGTTCTTCATTCAAGTGTTTAGCTATTACAGAGGAGTAGTCATAATTTAAAAAACATCGTCTATGTTCACGCATTCTCGTTCTAAAACTCCTCCCAGTCTGGCCGATATATTTCGTTTCACAATCGTCACACTTCAGTTCGTACACTCCACTTTTTTTCTCATTATAATACACGTCTTTTGAGTTAAATAATAATTTTTCCTAATGTCAATGGATTATAAAGAGCCACTTTCGTTTTGTCATTTGAAATAATTATGTCAAGTTTAAAAGAAATTTTCGGAATAAATGGTATCTTTCGCCAGTTAGATGGTTTGTCTCTGTTCTCTCGTTTGAAGGTTTGTCTCGTCTCTATAGGCTGCCACCCATAGCTGTGTACCTTGAAAATGGCACTACGTGCCGAAACCATGGTCGGTTGACTAAACAGTGTGTGGTAATAGACTTGTGAATTCATTATGTTTAACATAAAAGATTTCCACCGAATTACGCCGGAAACTTTATTTTTTATTTTAAATAAATACCCAGATGATATCAAGAATATTAAAAGTGCATCTTAGTTTAAATGCAATGTTAAAAAACTGCTGTAAAACAATTGATTCTATAGTATAGAGGAATTTTTCATGTAAATTACTTTGAGGATGCAATTGAAATGGAAATTTTATGTATATAATTGATATTGAATGTAATGGAAATTGATATATGAAATGTAAAAATTATGTATCAGAAATATTAATTGATATGTTTCATACTATTATTATAAGAAGTGTACTACTATTCCTTGACGAAGCCATGCATTATATTGTACATGCTTATGGTGAATAAATAATAATAATAGTATAAGTGTTTCAACAATATTATAAGTGTAACGCATTCCATCAGCGAAATCTGAATTTTTTCGTACAAAATATAAAAAATGTGGAATTTAGTATTTGTTTTGACTCACACAGTCGCGGCAGTGTACCTCCTTAACAATGTCCGGGCTGAAAGTTTTGTTGCAGTCCCTGTAACTGAAAGTTTGAGATACAGTTTTTTTATTTTAATATCATAAATTTTAGAAAACAGTATAAAAAAAAGAAAGAGGCACTCCGGTAGTGCCAACAGAAGTGAAAACTTGAAATAACGTGAGCATTTTTGAATGTAGGGAATAATATCTAATGAAGTGTTTCATTAATCAGGAAAAAGTAGTTTCACGTATATAATAAATTAAATAATCATTTATTGCGCTATTGTACACAATTATTTTACATAAAAATTGTACACTTCAGGGTAATCAACTTTCATCCATTATTTCAACAACTCTTTCATCATCACCGCCATCATCATCGGCAATATCTAAAACTGATACAATAGGCTTATGGTAACTCAAGTAAGAAACGAATAATTTTGATTCGAATTTGCTTAAATGTCTTGTAAATACTGCATCAGAAGTAGTTTTATATTTCGTTGTGCCAAGATTGCGATCATTAGACATCGTTAAACCAAACGCACTATTTAAAAATTCAATCAATGGTAGATTTTTATCGCCTGCGAAATTTACGTTTATGTATATATGAATAAGCTACTCAAATTGAACGTATTATAAGAAATTGAGTTATATTGTACTAACCTTCACTATTCTTGTATCGAGTACACTCTCCTGCACGAGTATGGACTATTATATTATCGGGCACAATATTTGTAGCAACCCAAATTGAATGAACTAAACCGTATATTAGATATATATATATAATGTAATATGAATAAAATTATTATATAGTTTATTTGACGGTGACGCGAGTCCAATGGTATTTACCCATCCGCAAGTACTGTGTATATAGCGAGTATACTGTGTATATAATGAATATACAATTATACATATATTTAGCAGCAGTGACGGTGACGCGAGTCCAATGGCTTTTACCCATCCACAAAAGTGTATATGCAGACTATACAATTACACATATATTTAGTAGCGGTGATGCGAGTCCAATGGTTTGTACCCATCCACAAGTACTGTGTATATAGCGAGTATACTGTGTATATACAGAATATACATCATTATACATATATGTAGTAGCGGTGACGGTGACTCGAGTCCAATGTCTTTTACCCATCTACAAAATTGTATATACAGACTATACAATTACACATACATTTAGTAGCGGTGATGCGAGTCCAATGGATTGCACTCATCCACAAGTACTGTGTATATAGCGAGTATACTGTGTATATACAGAATATACATAATTATACATATATGTAGTAGCGGTGACGGTGACGCGAGTCCAATGTCTTTTACCCATCTACAAAAGTGTATATGCAGACTATACAATTACACATACATTTAGTAGCGGTGATGCGAGTCCAATGGATTGCACTCATCCACAAGTATTGTGTATATAGCGAGTATACTGTGTATATACAGAATATACATAATTATACATATTTGTAGTAGCGGTGACGGTGACGCGAGTCCAATGTCTTTTACCCATCTACAAAAGTGTATATACAGACTATACAATTACACATACATTTAGTAGCGGTGATGCGAGTCCAATGGATTGTACCCATCCTAGAGTACTGTGTATATAGCGAGTATACTGTGTATATACAGAATATACATAATTATACATATATGTAGTAGCGGTGATGGTGACGCGAGTCCAATGTCTTTTACCCATCTACAAAAGTGTATATAGAGACTATACAATTACACATATATTTAGTAGCGGTGATGCGAGTCCAATGGATTGTATCCATCCACAAGTACTGTGTATATAGCGCGTATACTGTGTATATACAGAATATACATAATTATACATATATGTAGTAGCGGTGACAGTGACGCGAGTCCAATGTCTTTTACCCATCTACAAAAGTGTATATACAGACTATAAAATTACACATACATTTAGTAGCGGTGATGCGAGTCCAATGGATTGTACTCATCCACAAGTACTGTGTATATATCGAGTATACTGTGTATATACAGAATATACATAACTATACATATATGTAGTAGCGGTGACGGTGACGCGAGTCCAATGTCTTTTACCCATCTACAAAAGTGTATATACAGACTATACAATTACACATATATTTAGTAGCGGTGATGCGAGTCCAATGGATTGTACCCATCCACAAGTGCTGTGTATATAGCGAGTATACTGTGTATATACAGAATATACATAATTATACATATATGTAGTAGCGGTGACGGTGACGCGAGTCCAATGTCTTTTACCCATCTACAAAAGTGTATATACAGACTATACAATTACACATACATTTAGTAGCGGTGATGCGAGTCCAATGGATTGTACCCATCCACAAGTACTGTGTATATAGCGAGTATACTGTGTATGTACAGAATATACATAACTATACATATATGTAGTAGCGGTGACGGTGACGCGAGTCCAATGTCTTTTACCCATCTACAAAAGTGTATATGCAGACTATACAATTACACATACATTTAGTAGCGGTGATGCGAGTCCAATGGATTGTAGCCATCCACAAAAGCTGCGCATATAGAGAGTATACTGTGTATATACAGAATAAACATAATTATACATATTTGTAGTAGCGGTGACGGTGACGCGAGTCCAATGTCTTTTACCCATCTACAAAAGTGTATATACAGACTATACACTTACACATACATTTAGTAGCGGTGATGCGAGTCCAATGGATTGTACCCATCCACAAGTACTGTGTATATAGCGAGTATACTGTGTATATACAGAATATACATAACTATACATATATGTAGTAGCGGTGACGGTGACGCGAGTCCAATGTCTTTTAACCATCTACAAAAGTGTATATACAGACTATACAATTACACATACATTTAGTAGCGGTGATGCAAGTCCAATGGATTGTACCCATCCACAAGTACTGTGTATATAGCGCGTATACTGTGTATATACAGAATATACATAATTATACATATATGTAGTAGCGGTGACAGTGACGCGAGTCCAATGTCTTTTACCCATCTACAAAAGTGTATATACAGACTATACAATTACACATACATTTAGTAGCGGTGATGCGAGTCCAATGGATTGTACTCATCCACAAGTACTGTGTGTATAGCGAGTATACTGTGTATATACATAATATACATAACTATACATATATGTAGTAGCGGTAACGGTGACGCGAGTCCAATGTCTTTTACCCATCTACAAAAGTGTATATACAGACTATACAATTACACATACATTTAGTAGCGGTGATGCGAGTCCAATGGATTGTACCCATCCACAAGTACTGTGTATATAGCGATTATTCCGTGTATATACAGAATATACATAATTATACATATATGACGTAGCGGTGACGGTGACGCGAGTCCAATGTCTTTTACCCATCTACAAAAGTGTATGTGCAGACTATACAATTACACATACATTTAGTAGCGGTGATACGAGTCCAATGGATTGTACCCATCCACAAGTACTGTGTATATAGCGAGTATACTGTGTATATACAGAATATACATAATTATACATATTTGTAGTAGCGGTGACGGTGACGCGAGTCCAATGTCTTTTACCCATCTACAAAAGTGTATATGCAGACTATACAATTACACATACATTTAATAGCGGTGATGCGAGTCCAATGGATTGTACCCATCCACAAGTGCTGTGTATATAGCGAGTATACTGTGTATATACAGAATATACATAATTATACATATTTGTAGTAGCGGTGACGGTGAGGCGAGTCCAATGTCTTTTACCCATCTACAAAAGTGTATATACAGACCATACAATTACACATACATTTAGTAGCGGTGATGCGAGTCCAATGGATTGTACTCATCCACAAGTACTGTGTGTATAGCGAGTATACTGTGTATATACAGAATATACATAACTATACATATATGTAGTAGCGGTGACGGTGACGCGAGTCCAATGTCTTTTAACCATCTACAAAAGTGTATATACAGACTATACAATTACACATACATTTAGTAGCGGTGATGCGAGTCCAATGGATTGTACCCATCCACAAGTACTGTGTATATAGCGAGTATACTGTGTATGTACAGAGTATACATAATTATACATATATGTAGTAGCGGTGACGGTGACGCGAGTCCAATGTCTTTTACCCATCTACAAAAGTGTATATACAGACTATACAATTACACATACATTTAGTAGCGGTGATGCGAGTCCAATGGATTGTACCCATCCACAAGTACTGTGTATATAAGGCATATACTGTGTATATACAGAATATACATAATTATACATATATGTAGTAGCGGTGACGGTGACGCGAGTCCAATGTCTTTTAGCCATCTACAAAAGTGTATATGCAGACTATACAATTACACAAACATTTAGTAGCGGTGATGCGAGTCCAATGGATTGTACCCATCCACAAGTACTGTGTATATAGCGCGTATACTGTGTATATACAGAATATACATAATTATACATATATGTAGTAGCGGTGATGGTGACGCGAGTCCAATGTCTTTTACTCATCTACAAAAGTGTATATACAGACTATACAATTTTACATACATTAAGTAGCGATGATGCGAGTCCAATGGATTGTACTCATCCACGAGTACTGTGTATATAGCGAGTATACTGTGTATATACAGAATATACATAATTTTACATATATGTAGTAGCGGTGACGGTGACGCGAGTCCAATGTCTTTTACCTATCTATAAAATTGTATATACAGACTATACAATTACACATACATTTAGTAGCGGTGATGCGAGTCCAATGGATTGTAGCCATCCACAAGTATTGTGTATATAGCGAGTATACTTTGTATATACAGAATATACATAATTTTACATATATGTAGTAGCGGTGACGGTGACTCGAGTCCAATGTCTTTTACCCATCTACAAAAGTGTATATACAGACTATACAATTACACATACATTTAGTAGCGGTGATGCGAGTCCAATGGATTGTACCCATCCACAAGTACTGTGTATATAGCGAGTATACTGTGTACATACAGAATATACATCATTATACATATTTGTAGTAGCGGTGACGGTGACGCGAGTCCAATGTCTTTTACCCATCTACAAAAGTGTTTATACAGACTATAAAAAAACACATACATTTAGTAGCGGTGATACGAGTCCAATGGATTGTACCCATCCACAAGTACTGTGTATATAGCGAGTATACTGTGTATATACAGAATATACATAATTATACATATATGTAGTAGCGGTGAGGGTGACGCGAGTCCAATGTCTTTTACCCATCTACAAAAGTGTATATGCAGACTATACAATTACACATACATTTAGTAGCGGTGATGCGAGTCCAATGGATTGTACCCATCCACAAGTACTGTGTGTATAGCGAGTATACTGTGTATATACAGAATATACATAATTATACATATATGTAGTAGCGGTGAGGGTGACGCGAGTCCAATGTCTTTTACCCATCTACAAAAGTTCTCAACGCGACATAAGAAGTTTTCACTTCAAAAATGCTTTTCGGCAATTTTCATGGAAACATTTGGCGTATTTTCCTTCACATTTAATGTTTATTTTTCTCTTGTATCCTGCAAACATTGGAATGCTGACCCGATTAAGGATGTCTCCGGCATCCTTAATCGGTCTACATAAATACTCTGCCCTTAACATAATGTGCCCTTGTCATATAATATATGAGGAGGAATTTGCCTCAAAATACAAGCTGTTTTACATGGGATGAATTACGACGTAGTGCTCCAGAGGGAGAAAATGGAATAAATTAGTAATTTATAGCGCCTCAAATTCGCCAAAAAATGAATATTGTGTAGGGCATTTTCTCAAATATTTATAAAAAAATCTGTTACTCACCGAGGCACTTTTTAAAGAATCACCCTAAAACCGTCTGTTATTAAAACTCTATAGCCGTACTGCGTGAAAAAATGAGTCACGTTAGAGACTTATTGTAGCTTTATTTATTTATTTACTGAGAATTTTCGTCATATTTGACTTTATTTTTGTGCTTTTAATTTTACAATATTTTTTCCATAATAACATCTAGCAGACGCTGAAATTTAATTTTATAAAATTTTAATATAGTCTCTATTATGACTAGGGAAATATCTTGCTCAAACCTATCTTAAAGTGGTTCCACCGTAAAATGACTTAAATGTCATTTTATTCATATTCTGTCTATGTGTAGAAAAGGTTGTCCTCTATATCTGATATGAACAACAAAATAATACCTTTCCACGCTATTTTATTCTATAATAATTGAACTTGAAATTACATATTGTGTTCATAATGGGGGAATGAGAGAAACACGGGGAATAAAATAGTATTCCTCCATAAAATATAAATGCCATTTTCGTGGAAAACTGTCTCTAAGAAGGAAATAATCCAGAGAAATTGAATAAAAATAAAATACAGGCATCATACCACCATATTTTCCGAGTTATTGAAGAATTAATGCCGTAATTGAAGTCAAAATGCAGTAATTCGTAGGAAATGGCCCTGCAGTTGGGTCCTATGGTTGGAATAAAGTGCCCATTTAAAATACATTGGTAGAGTAATCTGAATATTTTTTACCTTACTTTTGGGTTTCCATAAGTAACGCATTGCATCAGTGAAAGCAGGGCTTTTTGGACAAAATATAAAAAATGAGGAATTTAGTATTTGTTTTGACTCACACAGTCGCGGCGGAACATCCTTAAGTGGAGTGGAGTCCTTATGTTAGTTGGAGCGAAAAATCACTTCACCTAGAATTTGATGAATTTGGACTCATTTAAAAAAAACTCATCTTTCCAATGTTATTAAAACGTCAACCTCTTGCCGAACTACTTTTCGAGCAATTTGCCTTTTAAATATATAAGCTGTTTTACATATGGGATAGATTATGGCTGTGCGCTCCAGAGTAGGAGAATATCGAAGGAAATAGGTACTTCTAGCACCTAGATTTCGTCAAAAAACTAACGGTGTATAGATTGCATGTTTTCTTAATTATTTATAAAAAATAATCTATTACTCATCGCAGTAATTTATACAGAATCGCAAATAACATTGCTGTTTTGGTGGGTTTTCAGTCTTACCTACGGTGGGAAAAAATGAGTCAAGCTAGAGACTTATGTTGCTTTTATGTAGCTTATGCCGTTTTACACGGGATAGATTATGGCTGTGAGCACCAGAGGGAGAATATTGAAAAAATAAGGAACTTCTAGCACCTGGAGTTCGTCAAAAAACTAACGGTGTGTAGATTACATTTATTCCCAACTATTTATAAAAATAATCTATTACTCACCAGAATTTAGTAATTTTGACAGAATCACAAATAATCCTGCTGTTTTGAAGGGTTTTCAGCCGTACCTCTGAAAAAAATGAGTCAAGTTAGAGACTTATGTAGATTTATTTATTTATTTACTAAGACTTTTGGCCATATATAAGGTTATTTTTGTGCAATTAATATTCCAATATTTTCTTCATATTTACTTGTAGCAGACGCTTATATTTAAAAATAAAATTTTAATATAGAGTCTCCATTATGACTAGGGATCTATCTCGCTCAAACTACCTTAATTCATTCAACTACGGAACCGTCTTAAGAAAATCATCGGAGCACTTTCTATATTCCGACCGTCTTCGCCTCGTTTGAGAGTTGAGAAACGAATTGATCCTGGGAGGGGTCCACCATTTTCTTCGATCCGCAGACATCCACACCCAATCAGTCTCAATACTTTGGCTCGCCCTAATTGAAAGACATCAATTTACGCTCCGATTGTACCCTCACCCTTTGTTCAAAGGCCAAAAAACCCTTCCCCTTCTCTCCCCCTCCCCACACCTAGAGGCGCTCACAAAACTGACCGCTGGCCAAAATTTCTCGATTACTCCCAAGGCAGCGTTGCCACATTTCTCTCAATCCCACAAATTCCCTCCTCCCAACAATGACTTAAAATCCTCGCACACGGACACACCTTCTGGACCACCAGCGAGCCAGGAACGGTATCCCCTTCCCCCCACTTCTCCTCTCGCGGTGATGAATTCTAGGGTACGTTAAAGGGTATGGGGGTGGGTTTCCGTGCGGGAGGGAAAGGGTCTCTCTCTCCCTTCTCCCTTATTGGTCGGTTAATCCCAATTCCGAATCTCACCGACATCACTTCTCATCACCTAGGATACCTAAGGGTACGTACGTACCCTCTCCTCTTCCTTTGCGCTTCTCAAACCTTATTCTTTTTCCCCGTATCAAACTCCTCCGACTTGCAAGACCCCTTCCCCACACCCTGTCCCTCTCTTCTGCTCGGTTAGGGTACGGGAGAGTCGAAATTCCTCCCGCAAGGGTATAAATCACGCACTAAGTCGGACGTTATTCGGAGAAGACTTACTGGTGGTGGGATAACGTTCTCTCCGCGTCCTCATACCGAACAGGTGACTCTTAGTGGCGGGATGATTTCACCCCGCAGGGATGGTTTCACTTATACGGGATCACTTCACGCCTTTTGGATAAGTTCACGCCCTGTGGGATGATTTCACTTCTGCAGGATCACTTCACGCCTTTTGGATGAGTTCACGCACTGTGGGATGATTTCACTTCTGTGGGATCACTTGACGCCTTTTGGATGAGTTCACGCCCTGTGGGATGATTTCACTTCTGTGGGATCACTTCACGCCTTTAAGATGAGTTCACGCCCTGTGAAATGATTTTTGCAGTAGCGGTATTAACAAGTGACTGTTAACGGTGGGTAGATCTCACTCCTATGGGATGACCAAAAAGTTGTAAGTTCCCGGGCTCCTGTCGAAGGCCACCCCCCTACAAACAAATCTAATCTAGGTTCAAAAGGATAGGGAATTATATATGAAATCATTAAAAAGGAGCCCTTCAGGTCTAAAAGCAATGTATATATTCTGTGAATCTACCTACTTCGCAAGGGAAGAGGAAATAATGGTATCATTGCATTTATTTTCTTCCATAGTGCACTTGCCTTTCAATTGTTTAAGAGACCCTGCGTCCTTCCAAACAGGTCGGGATCAAAGTTGATTAGCTCTAGAACAACGTCGATAATAGCAAACCGCGATTCTTTTTTTTTTCTTGATATCCCGCTAAAGTGTTTCACATAAGATAAATAGCTTAATGCCATGCATCATTAAGCGATTAATCGGTCAATTTCCACTTAGTAAAAAAACTAAGATGTGAAATGAGAAGTCAGGTTCTTTGTCTACACAAATAAAACTACTATAGGTACTGCTTATTTCTTTTATCCCTCCAGTTGAGAATGAACGGGCATTTCTGCTAGTGTATATATACCTAATAGTTTAAAGCTCTCTATCACATATTTTAATTAAAAGGTAAACAGTATCCATGATTGACAGCTTCGCTAGCCCTTGAACATGATTTGACGATGATGATGAAATACGAGCTACGTAAGGACATATTTATTTATTATAAAATGTATTTATTTATTCAGGTAGTATTTATATTTACTACCTTACCCCGCCCCACCCCCTCCCCCCGACTATCTAGTATAGATTAACTAGTTAGTATCTAGTTCCGACGCAGGCGGCATGACCGCCGAAAAGTTTATAAATTATTTGTGAGTGTCTTTCAATTTATGTTTTTGTTCCTGCTTGTATTTTTAAAACGAAATATAATTTGTGATTATATAAGTTAAAAGGTGTTTATCGTGGGTAGAATACTATAATTAGGTAACTCAAATTATATCGGATTTCAGTAAGAGAGGTGCTATTTCGCACTCGTCCGGCCACACCTAGAATGTGCAGCGATCATATGGGATCCGGGGCAGAAAGACTTAATCCGGGAACTTAAAATAAAATACAAAAGAAAGCTGCGCGATTCGTCAAAAACTGCTACGGGCGTACAGACAGCGTTGTTACACAGATGTTTAAACCGCTAGAGACTCGGGGGCTGCGCGCTAGGCTTAGATTACTTGAACAATTTAGAATAGATATATCTATAAGAGCGACACGGAGAACATCATATTAGAAACCCACTATATTTCCAGGTCAAACAAAACAGATAAATTAAGAGAGATATTTTGCCGAACGGATAGGTATGGGAGAATTCGTCTTTCCCCCGAACAATAGGGGCCTTTAATAAACGCAGGGTGTAATTTCATTAGAGCGTTTCCATTTTAAATATGTAAACGGCTGGTGTCCTAACACCCCCCGCCACACGTCTATTGAGGCTGCTTGCGGGATAGTAAGTAGATGTAGATTAATATTTCAAATGCTACAAGTGGGTAACAAAACAATGAACCTTGTGTTATCCACCAATTTCCCATTGCTCAACACAGGGTCATGTTGTACGAGTACAAATATAAAACCTTCATCATCTCAAAAGAGTTAATTGTCAGTTACTCAGTTCTAGTACTGAACACACGATGTGCACTCAGTATATCATTTGTTTTCAATGAGATACTAAATTATAGATGTTATTTATTATATTACATATATTCTTGTTGGTTTTTGTCTGTATGGAATCTTGTAATCGACACCTAAGCCACTTCCCAATCTTCAATCGAGGTGAAATTTGACACACTAACTTACTCTCGATAATTAAAACACATGAATCAGTCTTTATACTTACTAATTACCGAGTAAATCTACTAAATTTTAATATTATTTACATTTTTTATGGAAAAATGTTTTTTGCCAATAGATGGCTCTAGTATTAGTTTGCATTTAAGTGAGAATAAATTCTAATAATTTTAATTTCAAAAAACCGTTGCAGAAACAATAAAAAGACTAAAAATTAGAAAAAACAACTTGCAAAAAAAATACTTTTTTTTAAACATCGCAAAACTTTTAACTGAACTTTTTATACGAAAACGTTTTTGTCAATAGATTGAGCTAGTATTAGTTTGCATGTATAGTGAGAATAAATGCTAAATATTTGAATTACAAATAACCGTTGCACAAATAATATAAAGTCTAAAAATTAAAAAAAATAACTTGCAAAAAAATACTTTTTTTTAAACCACGCAAAACTATTAAATAAACTGTTAATGCAAAAACGTTTTTGCCAATAGATGGCGCTAGTATTAGTTTGCATTTAAGTGAGAATAAATGCTCATAATTTTAATTTCAAAAAACCGTTGCACAAATAATATAAAGACTAAAAATTAGACAAATATAACCTGTAAAAAATATAATAAAAAAAACAACCACGCATATAGTCAAGTGTACCTACTAGAAATTTAAAACATTTTTTTTTAATCTCTCGGAAAATAAAGGCGTGGATGCTTTTTATTCATAATCTTGACGTCCAGCCTCCGTTGTTTATGTTATAAACGAGCGGAAGGTTGAAATACAACGGGTTTGAAAAACATTGAAGTAATTTTATAAGAAAAGCGTGTATCGTTTACTACGTAAGTATATATTATCATAGATAGGACTACGTCGAAGGTCTTTATTTAAGAGGTGGACCATGAGTCATTATGCTCCTTACTTGTTTAATCAGCTTGAAAATGACTTCCGTCATTCAAAGGTGAGTCCTGAAAATTTATAGGTTAATTACTACGTATTAGATCGCATATATCCAACATTATATATGTCACTTTTGTCATCAAATTTGTTGAAATAATTCCCATTATGATGATTGTAGTTACTGCCACAAAAACGTTTTTTTTTTCTTTGCATAGGTTTTTTTACTTTTATTTATTTTGAAGAAAATAATTGTCTTTTAAGTTGTTTTGATCGAAATAGTTCTCATAGTCATTATGGAGACAAATTTCAAATTTTATTTTTTTATTTCAGCGTCTGTAAAAAGTATAAAATAAATATTGTAGAAAGCTACATAAGTTTCTAACTTGACTCATTTTTTCCCGCCGTACGGCTGAAAACCGTTCAAAACAGCAGGATTTTTTAAATTGCGATTCTGTAAATGTTACTGTGGTGAGTAATAGATTATTATTTATAAATAGTTGAAAATATATACAATCTATACACCGTTAGTTTTTTGACGAAATCCAGGTGTTATAAATTCCTAATTTTGTTTAATATTCTCCCTTTGGAGCGCTCAGCCATAATCTATCCCATCCGTAAAACAGCTTATATATTAACAGGCAAATCGCTCGAAAAGTAGTTCGGCAAGGGGTTTATATTTTGATGTCATTAGAAAGATGAGAGTTGTTTCTTTAAAATGAGGCCAAATTCATCAAATTCTAGGTGAACTGATTTTTCGCTCTAACTACCTTAACACATACTTATCTTACAAGAAATATGTCTTCTAATCCAAGTTTTTGAAGGATTTCCCTTGTTTTCAACATTTATCGTACGAAATACTGTTCTCCTCTCATTTTATAGGATTGTTCTTTTTTTTGTGAAGTCTTAGTTCATCTTTAAGTCAGGGAAACTCGATACACTTCTGGGTCGATGAATAATCTGCAGCAGTTATCCTAGGGTTCGCGACATCCGTACCCCTTCCGCTCGAAATCGCCTTAACCCCTCCACCCCCATAGCCCTTACCCTGGCCACCCCCTTTCAGAAAGCGTTAATAAATTATCTAATCTAATCAGATGGTATCCTAGGGTCATAATTCCGAATCCCTATTTTCCCTGCAAACTGTCCCCTTCCTTCGTATTAACTGCCATGGACTTCTTCGTATAAGGTCTGTTATACACGTGTGGTGGCCGAGCTGGAGGGGGAATGTTGGATTTGACTTAAATATAACTCCTTTGTGTCTGCAAACGAGGCTTCCTCGGTCCATTGGGGGAAGGAATTGGGGGTGTTGGAAGGATCCTCGTACATCATAAAGGATGCTTATTCCTTCCCCAAACCCGAGCGAAAGATCCTCATACTTTAGCGTCCTGTAACTAACAAACATCTCTGACCACAGATGACCAGGGTTGGTAGGATCCGTGGTGTTTCAACCTGGGAATCTTTTGAGCCGTTTAACACTTCTCCCAGAAGATTCCAAGAGCTTCTACACCCTTATTAGATACCCCTTACACGGAAACCTTTGTTGAAAACCCTTGCTTTCTGAACACCTCACTGTTTAAAGATTACCTTGCCGCCTTCTTCTTCGCATCTTCAGGTGAATCTGGTTCTCTGGAGTCTACAGTGGTCTTATGTTTCCTTGGACACCGTCGAGAAACATTTCTTGGTTAGCACCTATATGTTTAAAATACGACTCCATAAACGACAAGGTAAATTTAACAAGGGACTTGTTTGTTGAGAAATTATGCGAACAGTACCGTTAGCGTTGATTTGTCGAGGTGTGGAGGTTGTGTGCGTATCTGAGGATGTTGGCTTGGCCAGTTATGCAAGCAAACTTTGTTCGTCAAGCAAATTATCGCATTAAATCATTTACTTGTATCCATACGAACACTTTCGTTTACAGACTGCGAATTTCGGCTTCGTCCCACGAGTTATAAAAGCATTTTCATACACAACGGATGTACACAGTATATAACCTGAGGTATTGAACTTAAATTTGTCAATACACCACCATATTAGAACGGTTTACGTTAACTTTTCAATTTCTGTATTGAAGAATGCAAATGTATTGTATTTAACCCTTTCAACGCTGAGCCTATATTTGTGAACCCTTCTCCCTGGCTGCACGTGTTTGTTTAAATGTTTTTGGTGCGATAATTTGCTAAAAATATGACCCCTTATCATATTCGATCAAAAAATATTTGTTTTTATAAAATTTTTAATTTTGGACTGGAATTCCAGTCCTCAGTCACCCACAAGGATCTTTTGTGTGATGTGCAGGGTTGCATCGTTTCCCCAGCAAATTAATTTTTTAAAGATATTTTTTTACCAGTCAAAATAATTCAATTATATACTTTTGAACGCTTATTCTAAGCATCCTAAATAATGACCTTATTGTAGCATAGCTTATCAGTTAAATACATATCGATTTGAATGTTTATTTTCGATTTTCGTAATCATTTTCAACTTTTTGTTGGGCCGATGGCATGAATGGCGTATTTTTCTATTAGATACATACAAGTACATATATCCAAAATACAAAAAATAGTGAATATCTTTCTCTGAATATGGGACGTACTTATTAAGATTATACTCCAAAATTAGTTCACGCATTGAAAAGGATAACCATTTATGTCACTTTAGCAACTTTATAGCTAAATAATGACTGAAAATTTTTATTGTTTAATGCACAAAAAATAGTGAACAACATTTTGTGAATATTGGACGTACATATTGTGAATGGATTCCTAAACCAGCTCACGCATTAGTAAGGTTAACATTTTGTGTTACTTAAGGAACGTTCTAGCGAAATACAGTTGACAATTTCAGTTGCTTTTGAAAAATATTAATTAAAATTGGCCTATACCGATTGTGAAGACCTGATACTTTTTTTCTGTGGTGATATATTTAAATATAAATCATTTAGTGAATGGTGGACGATATACCATATCATCAGCGTTTTTCATTGTGCTTTACTAAGGCAAGTTTATGTTTTAATTACCAGAAAATGTATTTTCCACAAACCCTTAGAATGTATTAATAATAAATATAATATTATTGTTCTAGGAAGTTGAATGTATGTATTCCATACATACATTCAATGATCTCTGTGGTTTTACAATGGAGAACATACTTAACCGAACTGAATAGGTACAGCGGAGAATGAATAGCCAAAACCATTTGAGAAATATAAAACAATAATATGCAAGAGACGTTATTCCAAATGATATAAAAAAAAATTTAGCAGGAATTCTGAGTTTTACATGTGCAATATCTAACATGACAACAATGTCTATCATATATTTATGAAAAATTAGATGAGTATAATAGTTTGACAGCATTTTGTATTGGACACTTAGACATGTCACTGATAGTATTGGTCGCTCAGACATGACACAATTAATTGAAATAACAAGAAAGAAATGAAAGTGTCAGAGTGCATTGATTCCATGAAGATGGCGATGTAGTTACTTCATGTAGCTTTACAAATTGTAAAATAAAAACACAGTCGTCAAATATTATTCGTATTCCCTTATTTCATTATTTAACTATTTATGTCACCTAAACGACCAGAGCTTTATTACTTCTAACAGTACAAACGAAAATGTTGGTATATAATATTTTTTTCACTCACAAGTAGGCAGATATGGGATAATGTCCACCTTTCACATTACAGTGTAAAATTTCAAGTTAAGGTAGTTATAGTGAAAAATCACTTCACCTAGAATTTGATGAATTTGACCTAATTTGAAAGAAAAACTCTCATCTTTCCAATAATATATCGAAATATATCAAACCCTTGCCAAACTACTTTTCGAGCTATTTGCCTCAAAATACAAGCTGTTGTACGTGGGATAGATTGCGGCTCTGTGCTGTGCAGAGGAGATGGTTATTGATTATATTAGGAATCTATAACTCTTTTATAATTTCGTCAAAAAACTAAGGGTGTATAATTTTTATGTTTTGTCTACAGTTGATAAAATTAATATTTATGATCAATTAATCAAGACACAATTAATTGTAATAGCAACAAAAAAAATGAAAAAAACAAAACATTGAAAAGTTGCAATAGTAGTTAACAGAGGTAATTGAGTATTAAGTATATTTAGAATAAGAAATATGAGGTATATGACGGAGAAAGGAATATAACCTTTTTTTAAAGTATCCGTACTCTAATGTTTTAAAGTAACTCTGAAAGAAGTAATGTGATTTATTTATGAATACTGCAAAAATGAAGAACCTGCATGGAGGGAGATTATTTTACATTGAATTCAATATGTATGCTTCAAATATTACCGTTTTATGGGTGTTATTTGATGCAATGAATGCATCAAATTCGGTAATAAGTAGCACAGACAAATGAAAGTAATGTGACACTGATTTTCCATAAAACAATTCTGGATTGAACGATAAATCGCCGGCAATTAGATGAATTGAGTGCTTGAAGGCCATACCTGGTGATGGAGCTGGAGTACTACACACATTAATTAAACTACGGGATCTATAATCAAGGAGAATGAGTTCTTGAGACTCGCAGAACTGTGGTACTGGAACTTGTTTCAAAAGTTTTGTAGGTATTGTTTTATGAATTAGATGTTTAATCTGTTGGAAATTATGTAAATACTTTCTACTGATCAATAACGTTACTGGGTCAATCCGTTTGAAAAGGCCAAGGGTTGTTGCTTGACCAATTAAAAAAAAAAATTAAAACTTTCTTAGTTTTTACTCTCATGTTTTAAGACTTTAAAACAATTTTTTTCTAATTTTTTATCTCAAGCGGTTTACCTTGGGCGGCCATTTTTATAATGTTGCGCAAGCCAATTTTTGCATTTGTAAAGGTTTACGTAAATGCGTGTATATATATTTTTTTTTTAATAAATCAAAATTACATCATCATTACATCATCATGTTGTATTGCAATCACATGGAAAAAATAAATATGGAGAAATAAAAATAATAATATTGCAGTTAAGGTCCTGCTAAGCCAAAGCGGCTTGTCAGCAGGTGCCTTTTGTTAAAAAAATATTTTTTTTTATTAAAAAATTTATTTAAAAAAATATATAATTTAAAAATATTTATCCTAGAAGGATAATTTTTTTTATTACAAAAAATATTTTTTTAACGAAAGGCACCTGCTTGACAGCCGCTTTGGTTTAGCAGTACCTCAACTGCACTATTATTTTTTTTCTCCAAATTTTTTTCATTATTAATGAAAGACTTTTATCCTATAC
The DNA here is from genome assembly GCA_963573305.1 of Pyrrhosoma nymphula. Lineage (NCBI taxonomy): Eukaryota > Metazoa > Arthropoda > Insecta > Odonata > Coenagrionidae > Pyrrhosoma > Pyrrhosoma nymphula. The sequence goes on from OY754340.1 coordinate 29,570,849, forward strand.
TAAAACTGCTATCCAATTCTATTTTTTAAACTTTGATGATCCTTTTTTAAAATTTCATTTTCCATTATTATAAAATATATCATGAAAAAAATGCTTTTTTGTATATGATGATGTAATTTTGATTACTTTTTGTGTCATTTTATAATAATGAGTAACCTACTACGGGAAACAAAGTAGTTAACGTTAATCGTAGACATAATTCGTATATTGTACCAAAATTTTTTTCAGAATATGGGAGAAAAAAAAGGTCTGTTCAAATACAAAGCATGTTGAACCAATTACGTATAGATATTCGAAATATAAAAAATATAAATGCAGTGAAAAAAAAGGTAAAGGAATGGTTATTAAAATAAATATTCAGATAAATTAACTGTATATTGTTCGACAAAATAAAAATACAATGATATTATAATTAATTTTTTATCAGCAATTATGTTTAAGGACATAAAAATTGTAATTCAATACAGCAGATGAACTTACTTGGTAAAAACTGGCACCTGCTGACAAGTCTTAATGGACATAGCAGGGCCAAAATTGTTACAAGATGTGAACTAATTTCTATACATTTATACCTAAATATTAATGTATCTATGCAATTTATGTATCCAATTTATGTATCCAATTTATGTATCCAATATATGTTCAAATGTTCAAATATTAATTATAAAAAAGTGATAAGATCATATAATGGAACGAATATAATTTGGTTTGCAATTTCTCAAGCTAAAAAATAAGTTCAGTACTTTTTTAACCTATCTCTTTCATTTATAAAATAAAACTACAGGCAATGTTTTTAAAAGTTAAGATTTAAATTTGAATATATGACATTTTTTTATAATAGTAAGAATGGACTATACAGTTTAAATTATTTTTTATTTGTACATACAGGCTAGTAGATTTATCAAAAAAATATCAATAGTGATATGCGTATCCTTGAATACTTGTACTTGCAGTTCTGAGTTTATGACAGCAGTGAGAAATTCCCGCCGATAGTGGGCTTAGAAAGCTCTGACAATCCCTTGGTCCAAGTGCTGAAGAAATGCAGTGGTATTGTTTGGTAAAAACGTTGCCACAATTTCACCAGAAGAAGGACGGTCAGGACACATACCCAACAGAAGTAGTGCTTTTTCTTCTAACTCTTTTCATCGTAAGTGATTCTTTACCGATGGTCTTTACCGATGGTCCGATACAAAATCTTAATTGAACCACGACATAAATACATCACGAGTCATCCGCATTTTTACTGTTTTTATAAATTGACAGGTAGTGCTGTCATATAACGTACTTGAAACACCGAGGACTTTGGTTTTTACTGTTACTGAAAGGTTTTAACTTGTGACTTCCTGATTTGTTCTCGCAGAGTAACAGAGTCACTCTTTCTTTGATCATTTTCATACCAGTTTTTTTTGCCGACTTCTTAATATCGAGCGACTTTGTTGGAAGCAATCTGTAGTAGAGGGTAGTTTCATCAGAGTTATACAATTGCTTCTCAAATGTACTCACCCTCATCAATCATCTTGCGAAAAGCCCCACAGAACTCCCTAGGTACTTCACTGTCACTGGAACGAGATTCTTCTGCCATGTTGACTTGTGCTATCCCTCGGCAAATGTTCCTCCTCGTTAGCCAGCCAGCGGAAGCAATAAAATCATCAGCATCGCATATTTGTTTTTTAAAATTTAATTGTCTGTGTTTATAAAAGTGGACCAGATAATGGAACACCTTCACTGAGCTCCTGAACATACCACGTAAACAAACATTCATTCACATCATTAGCATCCCCTTATCTGGATTTTTTCTAGCAAGTCCTATTTTGTCATCCTTTTTGATACGTGTCGCTTGATATTTAATGCCAAAAATGCTGAAAATACCGATTCCTTTCTGCCTCTTAGACCGTCAATTGCTGGACCGTCTCGTTTTTTCCTCCTGTAGGGCCGTGCGTCGCCTCCGCCCCTTGACCGTACCACCCACAGGGTCCCTTCTCGCCCCCCCTCCCCTTTACTCTCCCCTTCAATGTACCCTTTGTGTCTAGTGGAAAACCCCGATTCTTAGAAACCCTTGAGACTCTCCCTCCCTCACCCCAGCACTCCTCCCACAACGCCCTGCCAAATGTTTTCTGTTATGCATGTTGCTCATGGTAACATTTTCCATAAAAGAGTTTTATAATAAAGTGTATTGAATGTTTTATGAATCGTACGTAAAAACGTTTTCGCTTGCTCACGGTAAAACTGTTCATAAAACCGCAATGTCCTGCCATCTATGAGACTCTTTTCGAACACGCGAAGTGATAAATGCACTCTCTTTTGAATGACTGTTTAGTTAATAACTATATATGTCTATTGTTTATTTACTTATACTTTCTGATCACATACTCAACGGTGTAATATGGGTCTATTAAACACATTCTTCTTATAACAACAACAAGAAGGACATTACTGCCTCTCAACGTACTCCATGAACTACTTCCAGCCATGTTTGTTTACGTTCTCCTTGTTTTGTTTCCCATGGATACGAGATTATTATTATCAACGCGATGAGCGGAACGTCTCATTGGTTGTTGCATACAACGGTTTTTTGGAAATATGGAACCTGTCCTTTTCCCTAAAAAGTTTTATAAAACTAGGTTTTATAAAACGGCTTTACCGTTAGCAAGCTCATTTTTATAAAACTAGTCGATTTTATAAAACGTTTTACCGAAAATTTTACCGTGAGCAACAGACATAATACAGTATCAAAGAAATATTAAAAACAACAAAAGTATACAAACTTAACTATTGAATAAATAAAATAAACTACTACACTAGCATTTCGGATAGGCTAATAATAGAACTGCCAATCATAAAGAACATCAGAAACATCTTACGAAGCCTTACTCGAAGCGTGCCAAGCAGTTTTTGTCATATTCGAGAGGTTGCAACTTTTTTTTAGTAAAATACACAACATCCTTTTATACGTCATGCACACAAAAACAAAGACTAAGTTTTGCTAATTTGAGGTTTTTATCTCTAATCCCATCAGAGTTATTCAAAGCCAAACTTTGAAAAGTTTGAAAAAAGTGACTTTTTAAAAATGTATAACAATTCATATCACTAATGATGTTTTTATTGATAAATCTACTAGAATATATATCTAAAAATAAAACAAATAATTTAAACCGTATAGTACATTCCTACTAATATAAAAAAAATTTCAAATATTGAAATTTCAATCGCAACTTTTTTAAACTTTGCTTGTAGTTGTGCCTTAGAAAATATAGATATCGGTAAACAAACTAAGGGAATTATTTTTTAGCTTGAGAAATTGCAAACCAAATTATTTTAGTTTCATCCTTTTAGGATAAATACTCTAATAGTTATAGACTATTACATAAACCTTTACAAATGCAAAAATTGGCTTGAACAACATTATAAAAATGGCCGCCCAAGGTAAACCGCTTGAGATAAAAATTTGAGAAAAATAGTTTCAATGTCTTAAATTGTTTAAACTTTTTTTAAATTGTTCAAGCAACCAACTTATATTTTTTGGACCGGGTCAAAAGGATTGACCCTACTGTAACACAAAGTACAAAAAGGTTCCAGAAAAAGCACACCATATGCACATTCAAGAATATAGTAGATATTTTGTAGAAAACTTTTAAACTTAAACTTAATGCAAGTACAAATACCACTTTTGTTCAATCAAATTGCTAAAGAACTAAGATTTTATAAAGAAATAGGAGATGCAAAGGTAAATATAAATGGACTTGGTTAATAAATGACAGTTAACAATTTCAAAGATGTTACAATATCTTCAATTTAAAAGTACTCTGTACGTAATACAACATTTTACATAGAAAGAAAATAGTTGGAAGCATCCCCAACGAAAAAGTGAAATAGTGGTTTTACTTTCCGTCAAATGATACTACAAAATACTTTTGAACTACAGATTTCTTAAAGCTTATATCCCAGAATAATCACAACTTTTGTGGGATTTATAAGTAAGGCAACCCTGTAAAGAACTCTAATTGATTAGAGTACTGGGTATGAAGTTTTTTATAGGGTGGCACACTACCGTCCGTTTGATAGACCGCCAAAGTTTGAACATTAGGCCATAAGTATAGCCAGTAAAAGTGTTTATTTTTTATAAACGTTTCACGTGAAGCCTTTCTATTACCGTTACAATAATCTAGAGTTATTATAATATACTATTTTTAAAAATAATACACACGTTCACGCTAGATATCCACCCAATTTTTATGGGGCTAGAAAGTCTGAAAACACTGTGCTGTACCCTTATGGATAAGGGTTAAGAGTTTGAAGTTTTCAAGAGTATATTTTGAGTGAAATTACTCTTTTATACAGAAAGAGTATTTTTAGCCATCCAATGGAACCATGCATCAATGGAGGTTCTTAGGTTGTCCGTCCAATAGACCGTTGAAACTCTTGAGCATAAAGTATTCAATGAAATGAGAATATTTCATCTTTAAAAATTATTTCGTGAAGCCGGTTTTTTAACGTCAGTCAGTAATCACTGCTGGTGAAATATCAAGTAAAGAAATTCTCCAAATTTTTTAGCAAGATGTGTACCCAATTTTGCGGGTCTAAGACGTATGGCAAGTCTGTACTGAACCCTATTGGGCTAGGGTTATGAAGTTTCCGCAGGTTAATTCTTAAAATACCCTTTATACATTAATATGAAGAGAAATAGTACATATATGGTATGCATAACCATTAAAAATGTAATTATATTCACCCAAAAGAACCATGCAACCATAAAACAACTTGCATTGTCCGTCTGGTAGACCGTTAAAAAATTTTTAACCTTTGGTAGCCACTAAATTGAGTAAAATTCATCTTCTTTTAGTCATAATTGGATAAAGCACTTCCCTCGCATTTTTCAACCAACAATGTTGTGATTCTATAAGAGGAGAAGCATTTTATAAGATGTTAGCTAGATAATCTTCATTTTTGGCGGAGTTAGGACGTCTGTTGACACTGTACTGAACGCTATTGGTCTAGGGTTATGAGGTTTCCGTAGCTTAATTCTTAAAATACCCTTTATACATGAATATGGAGAGAAATAGTACATATATGATAAGCATAACCATTAAAAAGGTAATTATATTCATTCAAAGGAACCATTCAACCATAAAACTACTTGCATAGTCCGTCTGGTAGACCGTTAAAAATTTTGAACCTTTGGTAGCCACTAAATCGAGTAAAATTCATCTTCTTCTAGTAATAATTAGATAAAGCACTTCCTTCTCATTTTTCAACCAACAATGTTGTGATTCTATAACAGGAGAAGCAATTTATATGTTGTTAGCTAGGTAATCATCATTTTTGGCGGGGCTAGGACGTCTGGCAACGCTGTACTGAACCCTAATGGGTAAGGCTTATGAAGTTTCCAGAGGTAATTAAAAAAATACCCTTAATATATATATGTAGGGAAATCGTGCATATATGCTATGCATAACTATTCAGAAGACTATTCATATCATACCTCACGCCATTGGTAACCCTTTCTGTACGGAATTCTCCTACCCATAATTCCTAGCGGTCATTCGGCCCAACGGACGTTTGGAGAAAGGTGTTGGTTCCCGTGGCTTGAGAGGGAGGAAGGGTGTTATAAGTGCCCTTTAAGGGTTTTAAGCTTCCTGTGAAGAGAGAGTCCTTCATCTCTCCCCCTTCCCACGGCGAAGGAAGGGGCAATTTTGGGAGGGGGGAGTGGAGGATTCTGGGATACGTGTGACGTCAGCCATAATTTCAAGCGGCTGGTTAATCTTCAGATATGGATTTCCCTTCTCCTCTATGTCCTCCTTTTGTGTTAAGACAGTCAAGAGTTTGCTTCTGTGCGTGCGTGTGTCTCTTTGTATGTAAAAGGGAAGCTAATATATGTGTGCGCAGTATACGCTTGTAATCATGGGAAGGACGAGGGTGCGACCATTTGTGTGCGTGGGTAAATGTATGGGGGAAGGAATTCGCAAAAGATGAGACATCTAGTGGTGTGAATTGGACCTGCGAGACGTGGTTGCACGCCGCTAGATGTCACTAAAAACAGCAAGTGATCTTTAAAATGAATAAAAACTTCACGCTATCAACAATATCGGGAGTTTACCACGCGCAGAAAATTCTGCAAGCGGTAAATGGGATTCTGGGCGTCACGCTCCTGAACGTCACGCTCTTTTCTCACGTCACGCTTGGCTATTATATTATTATTATTTTTTAAGTTATACTAAGTTATATTAAGTTTACCACTTTATTTTCTGTATTACACCAAATCCTCGAATGCTTCTCGATTGAGAAATAATTTCACAAAGTCGATTGGCTCGAGATACTCCGAAATTGTTAAAGAGGGAAGGAAATATTTATCTCCAGGTACTGGTATAGGATGCACGTCACCGATATCTTCCTAGACCCATTCCCTTACTTTCAGCTTCTTAAGAAGTTTTGCACTTTCTACATAAGGAATTTCTTCACACTTATCAACACGTTCACCGAAAGACACTTCCGCCGGAGCCATCAACTGATTACGGATCAATCTATACGGATCGAAATCGTCCTCCTCTCCAGAGTCTCCATCAGTCTCAGCTGAAGTTTCGATTGGAGGCAATGCATAAATGGAATCGGGAATATCATCGTCACTCAAGAGTTCACATTCCTCTATTTTCGAAGTTTTATCATTGCTTTGCGGCGGTGAGACATTTCCCTCTTAACAAAATAGAAAACACGTGCATAGTTTTGGGTATATGAGCATAAGAACATAAAAATAATAGGCTATACAGCAATAAAACTATGTAACAAAGGATTTAAAGACTTTTAATCTTTCAGAGCGGTGGGTAGTCTCGAACCCACGGCCAAAACAATGGGCTGACAAATCTTTCACCTCGCGATTCGCTACGATAAATGAGCAAGTATAGCATGTGATATCCCAAGTGGTCGAAAACGACCACTTAGCAGTAATTTAGCTCTAGGCTGGATAGGACTCTAGATAAATACGTAATTCAAGCTTGTGCAGTTGAACAGACCATTTTTATTATAAAAATAAGTTGTTTGATATTGAACAAATGATAAAAACAAGACTTACCGAGCCGTTTTTAATGACGTGTCTATGAAGAAAACGCTTCCCGAAGTTCACGAGTCAGAAATCTCTACTACACTGACTTATTTGCGTGATCTCAATCCCACATAGTTCCCAGATATCTACAGTTACATGTAAGTTGTATTATATGTAGGTGCATTGGGAGATTGCCGGCGTGTGGAGCAAAGAAATTCCACCAAGGTCGTTTTCGACCACTTGGGATAAAATGGCACCCTGGGTTATTTAGTAATATCTTTTTAGTGAGAATACGTCATAAAATGTCACTTTTTCGTAGTTCAACTCCCTCACCCAGGCGGCGTGACCATCTTCGGATCTAAATATTAATGAATGAGACAAACCCCCCCAGAATTTAAATCCCCTCTGAAGTCAATCCTGAGTATGCTACTGGGTAATTAGTATTAAAAGTGGAGTCAACTAAGTAATTTTAATTCTTCCATTTTTTATCTATGTATTTATTTACCCCTAGTTTTTCCTTTGGGAAATTTCTTCTCTATATTTTCCTTCAATTATACGTATATTCTTCACAAACACATTCTGCCTCAAGGCTGCGTCTAACCCATATGATTCATGATAATTGTGTTCCAAATGTTCCATTCCTCTATTTCTTATGAAGGTGTTTTGAGCGAGATAGTTCTCATAGTCATAACGGATACCACATTTAAATATAAATTTTTTATTTCAACGTCTGTAAGAAGTGTGAAATAATTATAGTGATATTACTGGCGCAAAGATATAGTTATATATATGACCAAAATTCTCAGTAATTAAATAAATAAAGCTACATAAGTCTCTAACTTGACTCATTTTTTCACGCCGCCAAGGCTAACAACCCTTCAAAACAGCAGGATTTTTATTTCTGATTTTGTAAAAAGTACTCTTGTGAGTTTTTAATTATATTTTTATAAATAGTTTAGAAAACATGCAATCTACACTCCGTTAGTTTTTTGGCGAAATCTAGGTGTTATAAATTCCTATTTCCTTCAACATTCTCCTACTCTGGAGTGCACAGTCATAATCTATTCCATAGATAAAACTGCTTGTATATTATTAGACAAATTGCTCTAAAAGTAGTTCGGCAAGGGGTTGATATATTTTGATATCATTAGAAAGATGTTAGTTTTTTCTTTGAAATGAGACCAAATTCAACAAATTCTAGGTGAAGTGATTTTTTGCTCCAACTACCTTAAGTTTTTTTGCTGTTTCTTTTGGATTTCTGCGATTCAACTAAACCTTTTTAGCAAAAGAAAAAAAAGACTAGAAAATTCAAGTATTAATAATCATGCTGTACATAATAACCGCTAAAGTTTGTTTATTTATCACTTTTTAAAGCGGAGAAGTACGATGGAAGGGAAGCTAATTACGATCAGTCTCTTCTTCCTTTCACACGAGTGGCAGTGAAGCAGCAGGTCAATACTTAATGAAAAAAAGAAACATTATAAGAATACTAATAGGTTTTACACTGCTGCCAATATTATGATAACGAAAATCGCTCGAATTATAAAAGTAGTTTTGGAAATAGACCAAACATGGTGGTTGTGTAATAAGGAAGTATGTATGTCTTCAGTTACAACTTGCTCTTTTAAACAGGTAAACATTTGTTTCTTAACAATTTAACTCACGCCAATTGCCACTTTTCACGAATTCCGTGATACCTTTTTTCCGGTAGGGGTTCACCTTTTCTAAAAAAGTTTTTCTAATGATAAGTTTTCTAAAATTTTATTTTTCTAAAAATTTTTTTTTCTAATAACAGTTTTTATAAGATAATATATTTCTAAAACAATTTTATTCTAAGAAATTTTAAATTGTTATATAATGAGATAGATTACGAAGATAGGTCGAGATATCATTGTTTTCAACAAATTCGTCATATCGAGAGACTACATTAAAAATTCTATCTTCTGCTTGTTTCCTTTTATGATTCGTTGGTGGTTTGACCCGTTGACCCAAATCGAGCTGCTCCAACATCGTGGTTGTATCGCTTTGCTCTTGTTGCAACTCAACTAGAAAAGAGTATAAACTTGGGTGTTTTTTCCCATAATTAACTGCAAACGGTTATGCCAACCTTCTGATATGTTGTTGGTTCTTGCAGTACGATCCAATACTGCTTGATATTGAGACCATAGCTCCGGCCTATGACGGGGGGCTGCAGCTCTTCTTCTTCCACGAGCATGACGGCCTCGAATGTAATTTATTTCTAAACAATCGGCTACAGATAGCACCTCCTCGGGTAAATCTTCTAGCAATATCTCAGAATGTTCTATGACATTCTCCGGGGGCACAAAGGCCAAAGCACATAACTGATGACAAGCTGTTTTTATCGATCGATCTTCAGGATTGTTGTACGCTGCTTGTAATCCTGATGACTGTATACAGACTCACATAATCTTTCGAAGAATGGATTTTTAGAAAAATAGTATTTAGTACATGATTACTTTTAGAAAAAAAAAATTAGAAAAACTGTTTTTATAAAAACTTTTTTAGAGAAAATGTACCCCAACCCTTTTTTCCTGGAGGGTATTCATAATTCCCCAGAGCCGCCGGAGAATTCAATACATTGAAAACAGGAGCTGCCGGAGATTTGACTCCTTTGAACCTCTTGAGCCGCCCGTTTCGATCGTCTTGATTAACCGCTTCCCTGACGCGCCCGAGTATACTCGGGCAAAGTTATACTGATATGCAGGTGGCGTAATTATCTTATGTTAAGGGGCAACGTTAAGAAATTATTGGGTAATTCATTAGTTATTTGGAATAAAAAATTAAGTAAAAAATATTGGGATTTGCCTCCATTTAATGCTTCTGAATCTGATATTAAAAATATGACTTTTTTTAACTATTTGTTTAAAAACAACTGTCAGGGAAGTGGTTAATAGATGACTAAGGTCCTCATTGCGACTACTCGAAGGCTAATTTGGAAAGACAAATGTCATTTCAATGAACGTTTATACCACTACAGCGGCATAAGTATGTAACACCATCGCAACTACCATGTCCGTTTTTAAATTATACACCTTTTCCTTGCGGGAATAAACCGCCTCATGTTGGTTCCCTGGCGCTTTATTCTACCCTCAACCTAGCTGAGAAGGGCATGAAAACATCCTCACTCAATCTCAAGTAATTCCGATAGTTTTCGGGATCTTCGGCAACCAGCTCCTTCTCCAACATGATAAGCACGCCTCTTATTCCGACGCAATCATCTCTTCTTTCAAGCAAAGACCAAGTCCACCATTGCCTTCGCTTTATTTTATTCGCCTCTTTGATTTTAAATAAGCCTGCGCAGCCAACCACCAAAACGGCATCCTTACAATCCTTAACTTCCATTTTTGTTGACTATAATATCGTCACTCGTCTGTTTTACATCTTTTGGTCCAAATTTGATGCACCGTGAGAAAAACCATTTACGTTGTTTTCAAATGTTGGACTAAAAGCATTTGGAACAAACATTTGGATACAAAAATTGGATACAAATTAGACCGTGGGACACCGGCTTTAGATTAGTAAGTTTGTGCATCAAAGTTAATTTTCAGACTTTATTACATTTCCCAGTGGGGAATTAACTGTCCAAAAGATGTTCAAATAACGTTCAGTGAAGACTATTTCAACGTTCAATGATCATTCTAGAAGGAAATTCAATGAACGTTCAATTTGCACTCACAGAGAGTGCAAAGAACATTCATTGGAATAGGGGAAGGTCGGACAAAACCGGGTACCATAACTTGAAGTTGTTATAAAAACATATCTATTAGCAATAGATCAACAAACCATAGTTTTTTAGGACTCTTATTTATTTTTTATATGTTTTTACTTTAAAATTAACACACAATTTTTTACAATTTTTTTGTTCAGCATGGGCAAAAACCCGGTTTTACCCCATGGGTTGGGTAAAATCGGGTACCCATTTAAATCAATACAAAACAATGTATACTATTGTGAAACTTTTATTTAAAACCTTTTAACTCAATACAAACTTCGAAATTGTCAATAAATGTAATAGTTTAGGCTCCCACAAGTTCCTTTACTAAATATTTCGGCCTAAAATACTTAAAAATCAATGTTATTAGGCCAATTTTACTTTATAAGGTAAATTGTCAGTTTATAATATTATAAAATAAACATAATTGGCATATTTAAATAATCTTTAAATTTAATTATTAATTTTGAAGAACTGAACAAATTTTGCAAACAAAACTTAGCCCTAATCAACTAAGAACAGAAGTCACTTACAAATGTGTCGTCCTCTACTTCGGCGTTGGAGCACGCCTCATGTGCCCAACCATGACAGGAAATGCACTGAATCCATCCTTCTTCTGAATGAGACTGTGCATACAACTCGTTGCAAAATATGCAAGCTTCCTTAGGGCCGTCTTCTTCTGAAGAGCTAGAACTTTCATCAAACATCTTCTTTGATTTTTTCGCCAGGCTACATGTTGTTGAGTTTGATTGCTTCTCCACAGATTTTATCATTTTGGAACATTTGCCTTTCTGGAATTTTGTTTTAGATATAGGACTACTAATAGATGTAGGCCTACTGAGCTTCAAAAGTGTTCTTTTCAATTTTTTTTTCTTCTCGCTCTTGTTTCTTTTTTACTTCTTCTCGCAACTCATTTTTGTATGGTGAAGAAGTGAGTATCGCTGTTTTACCTTTTTTTCGTATTGCTTTCATTGGTGTGTTGGTTCTCACCTCCAAATATACTTTTGGAGGAGGCATTAACAGCTTAGGAGAGATGGATGGAAACGATGACACTCCTGAAGGTCCAGCAACTTGTATATCCTTTGGGTTTTGCTGAGGAATTTCTAGTTGGCCGCCATCAGCCTCTACTACCGTGAGCTCTTCAGTGGGTGCTTCTTCTGGAATCTCTTCTGCTTCTAGGGATTGAGGTGCTTTCGGCGTTCCCACCTCAGTTTCGCCAGCTTCTACAGAGGTTTGCAAAAGTTGGTGAGGCACATCTTGAAGAGGCGCAGGCCGATCAGTGGTATCCGCCGGCGCAAACAGATGATCTGGGAAAACATGTCTGTTAAAGGGCTGAATACCAGTGTTTTCAAAGCCTTTCAGAGCGGTTTGCATTACAGCTGCACGTGTAAAAGCACCTTTGAATAGTTTTCCTATTTGATAAATAGTTACTGGTCTACCAGGGTTTGAAATCATCCACTGTCTGACCTCTTGCTCGTAGTATGTGCTCAAGGGGGCCATGAAAGAAACATCGTGGGGTTGAAGACGGTGGGTTGTGTGGGGGGGAAAGCACAAAAGAATTACGTTATGTTGCCTTGCTAATTCAATTAAATCGATACTCTTAGCATGAGAGCTGTGACCATCCAATATTAGGAGGACAGGTTTTTCTTTTGAAGGATTTGTAAAATCTACAAACCGCTGAAACCATATCAAAAACTAATCTTTGTTTATCCAGCCACTCTCATGGTAAACTGCGAATGCTCCAGGTGGTGCGTCGTCCATCAGAAGAGGGTTGTCCCTTTTTCTGGGGAATACAAGCATCGGGAAGTTTCCGGACGCACTCATGCATATCTCAGCCGTGACTAAAACACCACGCTCAGCTGAAGAGATCGAGCCAACTTGTTTTTTACCCTTAAGGGCTAAAACTTTGGACGGTTTGTTGGGCACTGTCAAAATACCCGTCTCGTCAACATTGTATATCTCCTTTGGTTTCATTTTATGCTGAGTAAGAATTGATTCCAATAGATCAAAGAAAGAGTTGACAACCACCCGATTGAATCCCTGCGCTCTAGCCAAATAAGTTTTTTTCTGGATTCCTCAAAGACAGTTGTGGATGTCTTTTCAGGAAACTATACATCCACTCTTTTCCAGCCATTTTACTCAACTGGTTAAAAGTGTTGGGTATCTGATTTTTTTCCGCAAGCTCAAATGCAAGCCTCCGAAGGTCATGTAGGGTGACTCCAAACAATCTTTCTTCAAGAAAAAGTATGTGGTTAACCAGCTCTCTTTCTTGTTCTTGGGAAAAAACAGTTTTGTGCCTGCCCAGTGCTTTTGCCGCTGCTTTCTCCGAAGACAGATGATGACGACGAGCTTTCTTGACCCTATCCTCTAGTGTTGACTGTGGAACACCAAATGTTCTAGCAGCTTTCTTGTAACCCATTCTTTGGGTTAAAACCTCCTCAATTGCTGCACTCATGGATTCAAAGCTCCAGCTCTGTCTCTGCGTCTTCCTCTGATAATTCCTGGGCATTGCTGACTAAAAAACAAAACAAATTTTTTAAAAAACCAGTTGAGATATACAAGGATATTGTTTAGATCAGGTAGGCCAAACTACCTCAGTCAAACAGTTTTTCAATATATTTCTTTAAGAATTCGAACATGTTTCGAGAACCTGTAGGCCTACAGATGACAGCTTGTCGAAACATTACGCTTATTTGTTCAAGAAATAATGTGAAAAATCTCGAAAGAAATAATAACTTAATTTAAAAAGTCAAATGAATGCACTTCAATTATGTAACACTTCAATTACGTATTACTTCAATTACATATGCACTTTAATTATTTAGATACGTAAGGCCTTTTTAACCAAATAGGCCTTACGTAGGTACCTGTCATGTAGTTATGGAAGAGAATGATAGGCCTATATTTTTATTCTTATGTTTTTTATATTCATATTATCATGATCAGTAATAATAACAATCCCTTAGCTAAGTATTTTTTTCCATTCGACGTGTCTTAACTGCTATTTTGCAATCAAAACAATAATGTTACATTACTTCTGAGGTGTGGGGCAAAACCGGGTACCCTGTTTTGCCCCACACTTAGGTACCCGGTTTGACCCAACAGCGACTTGTTGACTTGAAAATGGCGTCACTAGGTTATGTGTTGCTGCAGATGTATGAAAAGAACGTCAAAATATGCAGTGAAATATACTTAATCAAGATATGCACTTACCTCTAGCTTTAGACGATGTTATACTGCTTCAAACTAATTAAACAAACAGAACAACATTGAAAAATTTACAGCTTAAAACTTTAAAAATTCGTAGAAATAAGAAAACGTACTTCTCTGCTGCTGTTGTTCTCTCCAACTGTATGAAATGGCTGCCGCTAGTAGTTTCAGTGTTCAACCGCTAGATAGAAGCATCCATCACAAAATTTGGAAGGTACCCGGTTTGACCCGCCTACCCGGTTTTGTCCGACTCTCCCCTACTTCATAGAATGTTCAAAGTAGATGAATTGCGGCTGAACTATTTTTCAATTAATAGCAAATGAGCCATGAAGGAATGCTTATATAAAATAGTTCTCGTGAATTGATTCTCGATTCATATCGAATTACCTCTCCACTGACTTCCATGCTCTCTCAAACAAAAAATGTTATTTTGCAGTTAATAACAATACATGTGAAATTATGGTACTTAATTTTAGTACGTTATAACATCCTATCTTGTATATTCCTAACGTCATTATACCCATGTCGCATTGTTGGGCACCATAGGACTCGACGCTCATTATCTAGCTCCCGATATTGAACTATCGACGCACAGAAATTCGTATATACCTTGTCATTTCCATGAATAAATGTAACTTCGAGAACTATAATTATTAAATGGCAATTCCGTAATAGTTTGAGGGAATACCATCACGTCTAGATATGAGTTATTTGGCATTAATTAATTGAAACTTATATAATTGCCATATAATAAATCTGGGGGGGGGTTACACCCTTAGAGCCGGTTCCTGGTCTCTTGGACCTTACCCGGTTGACCTCTAAAGGGGGGAGGGACTCCAAGTCCTAGGGTAAGGGAGTACGGGAAAGAAATAGTATATATAGTACAAATATAAATGTAATATTACTGTGAATAAAAAAGAGTTAAAACTTGACATGGTTTGATTGAAAGGTTTAAAGATGTTCATTAAATGTTCAACCAAGAAGCATTTTTTAATAATTCTTCGTGGACTGGAAATGAGCGATCTATGAACAGTCTCAAATGAATAGTTCACACTTGAACATTCAATGAAAGATATATGAACAGTCTCAAATGAATAGTTCACACTTGAACATTCAATGAAAGATCTATGAACAGTCTCAAATGAATAGTTCACACTTGAACATTCTATGAAAGATCTATGAACAGTCTCAAATGAATAGTTCACACTTGAACATTCAATGAACGATCTATGAACAGTCTCAAATGAATAGTTCACGCTTGAACATTCAATGAACGACCTATGAACAGTCTCAAATGAATAGTTCACACTTGAACATTCAACGGACGATCTATGATCAGCCTCAAATGAATAGTTAACACTTGAACATTCAATGAACGATCTATGAACAGTCTCAAATGAATAGTTCACACTTGAACATTCAACGAACGATCTATGAACAGTCTCAAATGAATAGTTCATACTTTAACATTCAATTTACATTCTATGGTTGCATGCTCAGGATAATTCAGTGGTGGACTACATTTGAATTAATTCATGAATGTCTTCTGCATGGTCTCTTCCCACTGGGTTAACTGCCATTAGGGCCTCAATCATTATACATTATTAATTAATGAATTTATTGACCACGTATAAATAACCTCTTCTTTTAACTTAATGAGTTTAGGTCAAATTAAAATTCTGTTTTTTTTCTTCACTGACAAATCAAATTCGTCAAATTTATTGCCATATCCTCTGGGCTAATTGAAAAACATAAAACGAAATTAACAATATAAACAGGATTATAAATTGCCCAGTGGGGAGTTTATTGTCCAAAAGATGTCCAAAGAACGTTCAGCGAAGACTACTTGAACGTTCTAAGATCATTCAAGAAGGACATTCAATGAACGTTCAAATGGCACTCACAGATAGTTCAAAGAACATTCATTGAAATACTTCATAAAATGTTCAAAGAATGTTCAACATAGATGAATTGCGACTGATTTGTTTTTGAATTAATAACATATGAACCATGAAGGAATGTTTAATAATAGTTCTCGTGATTTGATTCTCGATTCATATGGTATTATCTATTCACTGACTTCCCTACACTCTCGATATAAAAAAATTATAATTTGCAATTAATCACTATGATTGTACAATTACGCGTACGTGTTGTTATTACGTTAACGTTAAGAATCCCATCTTGTATCTTCCTAACGTCAGTGTACCATTGTAGCGTTATTAAGTACTCTACGACTCTAAGCATGTTCTTGCATCCGCTATTGCACTGCATTAAGATTGAAAGTCGTATATACATTGTCACTTCCGTCGACAAATGTAACTTCGATGACTATAATTATTAAATGGCGATTCTGTAACAGTTTGGTGAAATACCATCAAATCTCGATAACAGTTATTCGGCATTAATTAATTGAAACTTATATTGTCACATAATACGAATATAAATACCTTACTACTGTGAATAAACAAGATTTTGAGCTGTACGCATATATGCGTACAGTTCAGTGTTCTTCCGTTAAAATTAACAGTTTAACTCATTACGTACATAATGCGATATCACATGCAGGCATTAATTTTAGGAATAATATCGTACATATGGTATGATAGAATATTCCCTAGAATATATAATTAATATTTTGTCGTTTATGACAGTTAAAATATGCATGAAAGATGTTCTTTAAATGTCCAACCAGGGAGCATTTTTAAATAATTCTTCGTGGATTGGAAATGAACGATCTATGAACAGTCTCAAATGAATAGTTCACACTTGAACATTCAATGAACGATCTATGAACAGTCTCAAATGAATAGTTCACACTTGAATATTTAATGAACGATCTATGAACAGTCTCAAATGAATAGTTCACACTTGAATATTCAATGAACGATCTATGAACAGTCTCAAATGAATAGTTCTCACTTGAACATTCAATGAACGATCTATGAACAGTCTCAAATGAATAGTTCACACTTGAATATTCAATGAACGATCTATGAACAGTCTCAAATGAATAGTTCACACTTGAATACTCAATGAACGATCTATGAGCAGTCTCAAATGAATAGTTCACACTTGAACATTCAATGAACGATCTATGAACAGTCTCAAATGAATAGTTCTCACTTGAACATTCAATGAACGATCTATGAACAGTCTCAAATGAATAGTTCACACTTGAACATTCAAGAACGTTCTATAGTTGTATGCTCAGGATAATTCAGTGGTGAACTACTTTTGAATTAGTTCATGAATGTCTTTTGCATGGTCTCTCCCCACTGGGAGAAAAATAATAATTGTTAACAAATTTGGTGATAACTACATTATATTTTTTTATATCGGTTACACTAAATTTACAAATACCAACAAACCTTATTAATTTTTAAAACACTTACACGATGTCAACCATTCCAATTTAGCAAACAGTAAATATAAACAGTTTCTTGGCAACAAGAGAACAAACCAGATTACACCAAACATTAATTTAGAAAAAAATATTGTAAATTTCTTCATATAAATACATATTTAACAATAACATCAATTTAAAAAACAAACACTTATCACATTTTTTATATATGTAAAACACTGTTAAAAAGCATATATTAAACTGTAAATAATACCTTTAAATTTATTGTATAAGACTTATGTAAATTCTACTTAATTTATCTATATCCGTTCTCAATATTCTTCACGTGTATAAATATATTAAATAAATGTCATTATAAAGTATATGCGTACAGACCATTTTCACTATCTGTGTGTGTTCCTGTGAGCGCTGATCTCTACAAAATGATGAACGAGTACCCACAGAAATATCGGTAGCTACGACAATTTTACATCTGAACTTATTTTCAAAATTGCAAAAACAGTGATAAGCAACACGCAAAAGACGCCAAACGCATACGAATGATTAGCAACAATTTCAACGTAACCCAGTGGGGATAGACCATTCAGAAGACATTTGTGAAGTAATTCAAAAGTAGTCCACGACTGAATCATCCTGAGTATACCTACACCACAATGCGTTCATTGAATGTTCAAGTGTAAACTATTCATTTGAAACTGTTCATAGATCGTTTCTAATCCACGATATTATTTTAAAAATGCTCCCTGGTTGAAAAATTAGAGAAAATCTTTAAACCATATATATTTAAATTGTCTAACGATAGCTGTCGTTCTATATTATAGGAATATCTGTGGTGATGTTTTGTTTGAAAAAAACTCAAATGGTAATGTCAAAATATTTTCATAGATTTTATTTTGACTTGTGTTTCCGGCTTTGGACTTCCGGAATCAATTGTGTTTTATGTCATCCTGGAATATGCATGGTGTGTGCGGCGTGTACAATATTATCCATTGTTCTTATTTTCATATTTACTTGCTGCTTGGATTCGAATGATTTTGAGTGGCTCAGTAATATTGACAACGTGCTCGTCTTATGTGGCATCTTAGGTTTCAATTAATGAATGCCAGAAAACAGTTATCGTGTATGGATGGAGTTTTCGCAAACTATCACGTCATTTACATTTCAAAATTAGTTTTCTCAGTCACATTGACGCAAGGGAGTGGCCAGGTACAATATAACACTTACTTCGAATACCTTACTTCAAATCAGGTACGACTGTCAGTTGCATGAAATCAATTAGAGAGGTATGTGTTGGCATATCATAGGTAGAAATGTGATAACAATAGTGTTAATCCGATAGGTAAGAGGAGATATGATTACTCTACGGTATAAGTAGACATTGCGATTCTGTTATAGTAGCTTTCGGAGATGAAACTATTCACCTATAGTGAATCATCTACGTTGAACATACTTTGAACCATCTATGAAGTATTCCAATGAATATTCTTGGCACTATCCATTAGCGCCAATTGAACGTTCGTTGAATTTCTTTCTTGAATGATCTTTGAACGTTTAAATAGTCTTCCGTGAACGTTCTTTGACCATCTTTTGGACGATAAATTCCCCACCTGGAACTAATAAGTTTGAAAAATAAATTTTCTGTAGTGATATTTTACGAGATCATTTCAAGTTGTTACTTCTCTGAAACGCTTCAGTCATCGTCTTTTGCAGGGAAAACGTCTTCCTTGGGCAAAGAGGGGGAATAAGGTGTCACACGGTTTTAGGAAGAAACGTCGGTTTACGCTTATTGCTTGGTCACACTAAATACAGTACTATGATAGCAGCCTTCGGATACTTTCACAGCACTCGTAATTGGAGGCTTAAGGGGGCGAGGAAGTGGTGGTAAGTTTCAAGTGAACGGCCGAAAGATGGCACTTAGAAGGATGAAAATTGGAAAGGGTCTCTATCTGGATATACATTTGTAGTGAAAATGCAAAACAATTAAACTATTTCAAATTTGATTACAAAGGTTTTCTAAACCCACGAACACCCACTCCACGAAAATATAGGGAAAAGACATAAATTCACTTGCATAAAAACATTATTAATTTAAGTAAGTAAGAAATGAAGTCTATATAATACAAGTGACATGATGTCATCAATGAAATATATCCAAAGCAATTCAAAGTGGGATTTAACAAGGCCCTGACCACGGTATTATAGATATCCCGGGCTATAGTTTAGTCAGAGTAAATAACCGTTTAAGGCTGAATAGTAATTTTACAATAGTAAGATTTTTACTTGATAATCTGAAGTAAATTTCCCTTTTCCCCCTACTCATCCATAATACTTGGAGGGTAAAACGTCATAGGTAGGCATTATCATGAAGAAAAAAGTGTCGCTGATTAATAATGCCGAAACGTCGGATGATATACCACGGTCTGGTTTAGCTTAAGGGGGCTAGGGAGTGGTGGTAAGTTTCGAGCGAACGGCCGAAAGATGGCGCTGTGGAGGACGAAAGCTGAAAAGGGACGCTATCTGGATATATATAATGACAATGTAACAGTCCCTCTGACTTAGCGATTTACGATGTGGAGGGGGTTTTGTGTTCGGCCCTGGAAGGGTATGAAGTCAAAGCGAGAGTTCTGAAGCAGGACACTTTGAGCGCGCCCTCCGGTAGCCGAAAGGTGCAACTATCCCGCGACAAAAGAGGATCGCAGAGCGCGTCGTTTCCCCTCTTCCCAACCAGGCCACCCCCGATTCAAATCCCTCTCTCTCTCCCGCAAGAGAGAACAAAGGAGGAATACAAGCCTTTTGGTCTCCCGAAGACAGATGAAGGGAGATATGGGAGGAAGGAGGATATGAGAAATTTTGAAGGTCGGTTATGAGAATTAAAAGGAAAAGGTTGTCAGAGAATGAAGAGGATGTATGTCTGTAATGCGTGTGTGAGTGTGTGTCTGTAAGTGTTGGTGAGCTTGTGGTGTGTGGGGAGGGGAAAGAGAGATTTTAAGGGGTCCGACAAAACCCTTTTTCGGACACCCCTGACTCCGTAGGATTTTGATTCAGGGGTCCAAAGGGTACATATATGTGTGTGTGAATGGAGGTGGGGGGTAATGGGGAAAGGGACAGGGGATATTTGTGCCATGGTTTGAAGTATGTTCTTCATGTGTGGGGGGGGCCTAAGGGAGGTTGAGCCGGGTGGGGGGCCTAGGGGTGGTTGGGCAGGGGGATGGGAGTTAAGGCAATGCGGTGGTGGTCTTTCTCTCCACTACTCTCTCCGTCTCTCCACCTTGATTATAATGAGAGTCGTAAATTACGCCTCTCGACTTTCCATGAGTCGCAGCTGAGGCGATTCCCGAACGCAATTCCTTGGGTCGCTCGTAAATATGAATTTTTACGACAAGCCGTGGAGGAGGAGGAGGAGGCACGCTTTTGAGAAAGGGGTATTCGCATGAAGTATGAGATATCCTGTGAGAGGATGAGGGGAGGGAGGGTATAAGGGGAGACTCTCTCAAACACACAGGGAGACCCTGAATCTTTTTGAATGAAGCGTCAAAACGCGAATATAGCATTTCGAATCGAAATATCCGAGCTATTCCCTCGACATGGCTAACTCCTGACTTCGCAGGGGTATAACTGTTTGAAAAAAACAGTGTGAACGTTCAGGAAAAGCAAATATTCATCAGCGTATCCAAGTAATCTCGATCAGAATAATACATAATAACTGCAGTTCACTAAAAATCACTTCGATTATTAGGTATCGATATATCGAAGGCTGAATCGAGGTATCGATATATTGAAGTCTGCTTCGAGATATCGATTAATACGTGTCGATGCTACAATCAATTCTTCGTCGTCTCGATTAATAATCAAAATTGGGAGAACCAAAAAGCAAAACTGTGTATATCATTAGAAAAACAGTTGTAGGGAGAAAAACGTTTAATTATATAAATAGATAATTATCTAATTTGTATTTTATTTGCAAATATAGCATATCGAATCGATATATCCGAGCTATTACCACAACATGGCTAACTTCTGACTTCGCAGGGGTACAACTGTTTGTTAAAAAAACAGTGTGAACGTTCAGGAAAAGCAAATATTCATCAGCGTATTCAAGTAATCTCGATCAGAATAATGCATAATAACTGCAGCTCACTAAAAATCGATTCGATTATTTGGTATCGATATCTCAAAGGCTGAATAGAGGTACCGATATATCGAAGTCTGAATCGAGATATTGATTAATACGTGTCGATGCTACAGTAAATTGTTCGTTGTCTCGATTAATAATTAAAATTGGGAGAACCAAATTGCAAAACCTTGTATATCATTAGAAAAATAGGTGTAGGGAGAAAAACCTTCACATATATAAATAGATATTTATCTAATTTGTTTTGTATTTGCGAATATAGCATTTCGAATCGAAATATCCAAACTAATTCCTCGACATGGCCTACTCCTGACTTCGCAGGGGTATAACTGTTTGTTAAAAAACTGTGTTCACGTTCAGAAAAAACAAATATTCATCAGCGTATTTAGTGATCTCGATCAGAATAATGATTTACTGCAGCTCACTAAAAACCACTTCGATTATAAGGTATCGATATATCGAAGTCAGGATCAAGATATCGATTAATACACGTCGATGCTACAATCAATTGTTCGTTATCTCGATTATTAATGCAAATTGGGGGAACCATAAAGCAAAACGGTATATCATCAGAAAAACAGGCGTAGAAAGAAAACCTTATCTAACTTTTACATGTATAAATAGTTATTTATCTAAATTGTTTTGTTAAATAAAGTGATAAAATTGTTTCATGTAACTTTTTAATCGCAATTTATTTAGAATTAAGGGAAACAGGAGTGGACTATCAGTGAATACATTAAGTATGTACGTTGCGAAGCTGCAAACAGTAGCATTTCAACCTCAATTCTAGGATCTCTCGTAAATATGAGTTTTTAAGACAATCATATATTAAGAAATGGGTTATTGCATGAAGTATGATGTCCTCAGATCGTCAATCACGAAACGTCAACAATCAGAAGCGTCAATTGCGATAATAACATTTCGAATCGAAATATCCGAGCTATTTCCTCGACATGACTAACTCCTGACTTTGCATTGGTATTGAAGGTTGATAAAAACATTGTTCACCATCAGGTAAAAGCAAATATTCATCACCGTACATACAGCAACATATTTCTATACTCGTCGATGAATTAGATCCTTAATCGACAATTCAATAACAATATCTTCGTCTTAATACACATTCATGTATCCGTTTACTAAACAGACGAAAGCTGATATGCGTTAATAACTTTGTTAGTAGAACGGTTGTAAAATTGAATGTCTTCTAATCTATACCAGAGTCAGGCAATCCCAAACGATTCTGATGCATGCAGGCAGATTGCATTATATTTCGATAATTGACCCGTCGATATTTTGGTACTTTTCAATGCTTAATATCTTCATGAATAGTTGAATCCACAAAAAAATCTTTGCTGGTAATTTCTCATGTAAATGCCTATAAATTGGCCAAATTAAAAATATTTATTTTCGTTCCCAACAAAGATAACAGACATTAAAATTGGAAAACTTTGAAAAATCAAGAACTTTAAACAAGTTTTATTAAAAAATCACTTAAGGCCACACCTAAAAATTCTGTATACTAAAAGCATTTACATATACCTCTTTAATTTAAAAAATACAGACATTAAATCTCATGTGTTCCTACATAAAAAAGTCGTAAATTTGATTTCTTTAGTATTTTGACGAAAACCTTTGAAGCAATATTTGTACCCTTAGACTTAATTTTAGGTCGATACATCTCCCTACCATTATTTTAGTTCATTATTTACTGAAACGATTGGTTTTTGTTTAATAGTTCTACGATACATAACACTTGAGATATTTGCATTTCGTCAGAACACTGAAATCGCCTGAAAATCAGTTTCGTTAACATAAAAATGGCCATAATAATTTTTAATAAAATAATTTTTTTAAAAATAAAATAAAAATATTTCGTGTTCTCAATAAATGGTAGTTTGCATGGTAATAATATAAAAATATTAAAAATCACTAAGTAACCAATAAACTTTTTTCTGGACCACTGCATATGGATTGACCCGTGGATGTTGTCAGGTAAAAAGGTATATCTTACTCAATTTCAGAATATCTGTTCTATTATTAGAGGCTGGTGGAGTTTTAGTTAGACGGACCATCTCATTGAATAAACACTTTTGATGTTTTGGTTCAAAATGTATAGGTTATCGTCCTTGAAATGAAATCAGTGGTTATCTGTAAGTGCTTCATTAGCCAAAGAACTGGTCCCGGAATTAGGATTGATTTAAAAGTTTTGAAATGGAATTCGGTTGTAAAAAATTGTTGAGGTTTGTCCTATATATATGTCTTTTCACATTCATCGCACAAAATTGAATTAACACTGTTTTTCTTTAAATAATTTGGGATTCGGGTCTTTAATTCATAATGAGATCAAAATAATTGTTGATTTATCTGACGAAGTGTTACTTTTGTTTCCCTGAAGATAAACATATATATTTTCTTGAAACGTTGGTAAAGGGGTACACATGTGATCTAAATTATTTATGACAATTCCCCCTAACAATTTTTTTTGTCATAATTTAGTGAATATACCTAGCTCTCAGGCAAGTTCTTGGTAATGAAATAAATTTTTGTCGCAAGCACTAGAGCTATTTAAAAAAGGTATCAATTGCATTGAAATGACGACGTTTTTGCGGTAAATTCTGTAAAGAATATTAAAAATTGTAAGCTAAGTGTATAATTTAAAAAAAAACGTGGTCTGCGTCGGACCAGACGGTGGAAGTTATACTTCTTTGGCCGGTCGCACACACCCGCTCACACACACAGGCAGACAGGATATATAAATGAAATAAAAGACATTTTTTCTCTATTATTCAATATATTTCTCTTCGATATATTGTTATGAGTGATTTAATTTTTATAATATACATCTATATATTATCTGTTATATACACCTATATACTATATGTACGTTTCCCAACGTACGTACGTTTCAATGTACGTTTCCTATGATCCCAACGGATTTCGTAGGCATGAGCAAATGGAGGAGTGTCAAAGCTACGAAACAGTTTATGTATATAATTATAAAACATTGTAAAAAGTATATTTCTAAGGCATAATATCGTTAAAAGCGATTGAAATACGCACGGAGAATGTTATATTCCTTTAAGTTTAATCCTTATAGCACGCGTATAAGGTACTGGAAGTCTCGGGAACAATGAATAAATTGCTTAGCAACGAAAATGAAAAAAAATCGAAATTTGCATCAATTTTGCGTTTAAACTTCAAATATTTCAATTTATCGATCGATAGAGAAACATCGGTTGCAAGAAGTAAATGCATTGATCTTTTGGCCTCATTTCAGTCAAAGAATGAAACTTGTATCTAAATTATTTCATATTTTAATGAATGAATGAAAATTACTCTACACGTAAATTATTCGTTTTTCCCATTTAAACCCATTAAAAAACAAAATCCTATCTGGACTCGAAACCAATGAAAAATATTGGGATTTTCGATTTTTTCCTGACTCGACACCAAATTTGAACCCTTCCCTGAAAACTTCATCCTTTTAACTCGATTAGAAATACCCAGGAATTCGTATCAATGAGTACAATTGTGGATTTTTCTCACCCAAAAAAGAGCGTGACGCGGAAAAGAGCGTGACGCGGTTTCTCGACCAACATCCCATCCCAAAAGTCTCCAACGGGCGCAAAGAAGTATAACTTCAAAAATTGCGTTTACAATTAGAATATCACTACGTTAGAAATCATATCAGGCATTCCTCTAATACAATAGGCAATACCTGTGAACGGGATCTTTAAACTGTCCAAATAAATTGGATTTTTTTTCATTTCACAGGAATATCAGATGAAAAACAAATGGAAATTAACTGAGTTTTTGCGGAAAAGTCACATTAAGTAATCAATCCTTAGATGGTGAACGAAATCGTATTTACTGAAGGAAAAGACGTTATAAAAGGTTTACGCTTTCAAAATTGAAAACTATATGAGATAATCCTTAACAATAAGTGCAATGTAATCGTTATTTACGGTCAAAAGATGTAATTTAAATGGTAAAGTTGGATATCAGAGGGAATAAAAGCAAATTACCATTTTTATTTAAAAAAAAATAGTTATTTGGATGACGTTTTTTGAAGTATGCGTGACAGAAATCGGTATACTTACCGTGTTTAAGCAATTTATTTATTATTATATTCTCAAAAATTTATTTATTTCTTAAGGACGTTCGGTTTGTTTCACTCTTAACTTAATGGGAATTTGACTTAACTTGCTGGAAGCATTAATTATGTTTTCTTAAAACTACCTGAATTTTTTCAAAATTATTTACCGCAGATTTCTTAGGGTATTTGATGTTGGAAGTGTGGGCATGTGAAATTACATATGTGTTCTTAAATGGAACGCGAGGTGCGACTAGATTTATTCATAGAAAATAACGTTTTCTAGTTAAGAATTATAAGAAAAACAAAAATAATTTAAATCATCAATAGAATAATGTATTAAAATCATTTTAAATACTTTATTTTTATTATTATTTTTCTTCTTATTATTCTTAACTAGAAAAAGGTTCTTTTTGATGAATTAAGCTACTCGTACCTTGTGTTTCCATTAATAACCCATATGTAATTTCATGTCCACTTCTCGATCAAATATCTCAAGTAAGCTGCGGTAAATAATTCTGAGAAAAATCAGTTAGATGTAAGACAACATAAGTAACGCTTCCAGCAAGTTTCGTCGAATTCTCTTAAGTTGAGTAAAACCACCGAACCTTCTTAATTAAAAATGTATGTCCTGCTATGAAGGTAACAATGAATTCTTAGTTGATGTGTCAAAGATATAATTCTATCCTGTACCCGGTTTGTTCTTCATTCATATTTACGTGATTATATGGAGATATGGAGCCGTAAGCAATGCCCTTGGTTCAATATGTCTCAGTACATTTATTTTGCAAAAGGACGTCAACCGCTACAGTTTGAATATCTTCTTTGCTTGGGTAGCATATTGGAGGAAAATTATCTTAAGTAATGTAATTAGAAAGAGAATTGCGAAAGCAAATAAGACGCTCGAAATGAGGGAGAATCAATGATAGGGAATTAGTATAAGAATACGAACAAAGGGTCGAGGAACAGACATGCTAACACGAAGTTTTGAATCGTGTGGCTCAGAAACCTGGACACAGGTAAAAGGATAGGAGAATATTCTGCTGGCTTTTGAGATGTGGGTGTTGACGGAAATGGAGAAAATGTGATTTTCAGAAAGGAAGATAACCAAGGAGTAGCTTGTTATGATAGGAGAGGAATGGAAGATACTGTAGTAGACAAGGAGAAGACAGATAAGGTGGATGTAACAGGACGTCAGGAGTCCTAGGATGTTGATGGGCATGTTCTACGAGGGGTGGATATTGGAATAGCAGAGTTTTATAATAAAAAAGAGGATAGGCTTTATCGATAGGGTGTGTCATGAGAGTTTGGAATCGTGGCTCAGAAACCTGGACACATAGGAAAGGAGAAAAGAATAATCTGCCGGCGTTTGAGATGTGGGTTTTGACGAGAATGGATAAAGTGTGATATTAAGAATGGAAAATAATCCAAGAGTAGCTTGATATGATAGGCGAGAAAAGGAATATGCATTGGGACGGCCAAGTTTTAAGAGAGGAGAATATTGGTGGAGCAGAGTTTGAGAATAATAAATAAAATAGACTCTATCGAAAGGCTGTGGCTTGAGAGTTTGGAATCGTGCGTCTCAGAAACCTGGAGACAGAGGAAAGGATAAATAGAATGATCTGCTGGCGTTTGAGATGTGGGTGTTGACGAAAATAGATATGATGTGGTGTACAGAATGGAAGATTAACAAAGAATATCTCGATATGATAGACGAGGAAAACAAGGTGCTGGAGTAGATTTGGAGAAGGCAAAATAGGTGGAGGTATCAGGAAATGAGGATTATTGTGGCTCAAATAAGGTTTTTTACGGAATCAAATTTTCCCTGTGTGGAATAGTTTACTAGAGAGGATTTAAATAACCGACATTTTTAGTAAGTGGCAACGATGCATGTTTGTCTTTGAATTACATTAAGTTTTAAATTAATTTAACAACATCTATGGTTCTACGACGCCTGGGAATGGTCAACAGGTATTTTTGTTCATAGGCAACCCGCAAACAAACCAAACATTCTGGCGGAATAGGACAGCACTTCATGTTTTGTCTTATAGGAAGACGTATTTGCTATAATTTTCCTACTTTTTCCAATGTTATTTCATTACAATTCCTTCAGTCATCATTCTAGTACCGATACATACATCGATTTAATACGTTAAGCTACATGTTCATCATATATCGAAATTGGAATCATTAAATTTTTTTGTCAATTGTGAACAGATATGTAAAGAATAACCATAGTTTTGTTACCTGATTCTCGATAAAGCTGAATAAAAAAGTTTCCAAATCGTTATCAAGTCGAACGCTAACCTTGCGATGTACGTTCACTGACAATGACTAAAGGTTAATGTGTTTTTACACTGTTAAACTTATATCACACGATTAAGTTACTCCATTAAATATGATTGAGCATTTTTTTAGAAAACCCACCTGAAATATTAATAATTTATATTTAGACACATTAGTGTAATACAGGTTAAATCTTTTGCGAAAACTCGGAGCAGACAGTTTTTTTCCGGACGTTCAACATATACTGCTAGAGCCAACGTACTACGGTAGAAGTGATCACAGGAATAAGATAAAGGAAATTGACTGCAGAACCGATGGATTTATAATGTCATTTGTTCCACGTACAATAAGGGATCATAATAGTTGCGATAGATCAATCATATGAAACTCCCACCCTCAATAGGTAAAGTAGAATTTTCATCTGTGTTCAATAACGTAGCATCATTACTAACACTTCACACCGCTTTATATGTCCGGCATTATTTAATTTTGTTCTCTGCATGAACTAGCATCTCGTAGCATTCATAAAGTAATAGTATTAGTGATGTTAACCACTAGATGTGTATATATAGCATTGTACTGCATGTTTGCATGTTCTTTTACGTATCACTCTCCCAGTTTCTAGTTTGACTGCGCACTGTTCTCTCCTGATTGCTTTTTGGTGTCTGCGTCTATAGCGCCAGGGTAACGTAATAGGTCCAGAATAGTGTTTGGACGGGTGCTGCATGCCTGGTGTGGAATCACCCCGTGCCACACACCCTAGTGGTGGCTTGCACGGTACCTCGTAGATGTAGTGTATTGGGGGTTGGCATTTCATTATAACACGATATTAATTAAGGAAACGTTGGGTACATAAAATATATAAAATGTATTTTTTTAAGAAGGTAGACGAAAGAATTGAGAACTAAATTTTGCTTCTGGTTGTATAGCCCAATTTTCATTTCATTACTTTATTAATTTTATTATTAATTATATTCCCTTTAAGTCATGTACATATTATGGTTCTTCTAAGCCGCATGTCTTATCAGAAGGTTCCTTATTTACTTACAGAGCGGCAAGTTACACAAATATTTGAATTCAGACATTAATTACAAAGAATCGTACATGTTGTAGTATTAGAATACTAATATTTCATTATAATATTTTATAAGTTGATTTACAAGGATCATTCTACCTTGTAATGTACGCATTTGTATTATTATATTATTATTAGATAATTTAACATATTCTATAAAACATCAATTGACAGATCTCTCCAATAGGTGTTTTTTTTAAATATAACCTTTGATTATCTAATTCATGATAAAAAACTAGTAGTTTATCTAGATCATTATACTTTTATAACAAAGCTACAACATTATATCACTAAATTTAAGACAAATGTATTTTTTTTGGACATTACAAACTCTCTGCTTCTGATTTGCGTTAAAATAATTTATATAGACGCTATTTTTTGATGTGGAAACTTTTTTAACGGTCGTTAAAAAAATAAGAAAAAAAAAACAGTTGATATATGAATAATTCCCGCATTTACAGCATCATAGATAAATCTCTGGACCAATAAAGGTGAAGTCAGTTGCAACGTTCTTTGAGAAGTTTGGAAATCCACACAGAACTTATCAATCCATCACTTCGTCTACGAGGCAAACGACGAGACTGCATGACCTCACACTGTTAACTGCTACCATGGAGACCAACGGCGGAACCTAATACGCACACCTCTTACCCCAGGCGAAACGTTTCGGGAGAAGTGGGGAGACATTAACGAAAACTTCTGCCTTATATCATCACGTAATCTTAATTTAAAGCCCGCACGGCCGTTACATCAATCTTGCGACTCATATCGATACATCGAAGCTCCGGAAAACCTTTCGGAAAGACATATATTCGGTCCGAAAGCTATGTGGAACCTTCGTCTACACATAGATATATACTGTACATGAAAGCAGTCACCTGCTGCTTACTTCGATGAATCATATCCCTCCTCACTTTTTCCGATGCCAAAAACAGGATGGCCTTATCGCCCGAAGGGGCAAGTTTCGATGTATCGATCGATAACTCGAGTTTTCGAGCCCGGTCCCACACATTTTGAATTACGACGCCTGAAACAACAAGTCCCATTCGTTACCGGAAAGGGATGAGAGGTGGACCGAAAATTCCTCCCCTTCCTCCTCCCTATCCCTCTCGAATTACGCTTTTTAAAGGCGCATATCGAATTTAGAGAGATCGATATATCGAATTCCCGGAACCGGATATTTGCCGGCAACGGGTAAATGTGAAGTTTTTTTTTCCTTTTTCATTGCTATCAATTTTTTTTCGTGAGCATCCTGCCGGACGGTCGAATTACTTGTCATATTTCTTCGAAAATTTGACCGCAGGTGACTGCTATCTCCAAAAAACAGTAAAAAGGAAAGTTGAACTCATGGGATTAGTTATCGATTAGTGGAGAAAAGTCGATTTTTTCACACATTTCAACGACCCAATCAATGTTCCTGCCTGTCATGTTTGACGTAGGTGATCTACAAAACTATTTAAAACCATTATTATGGCTAAGGCACATTTAAATAACGGAGTTTTTGCGATCAAAGTTAAAACATTGTGATAATCACCGTGTGTTAGCGCTAGGAGTACCGCAGGGTTCATTTTTTACCCCTTTTTATTTGTTTGACTATACAATACATCTGATTGGTTCGTGCCAGCCCTTGTATATTTCTTGAATTTGATTTATTTTTAGCAGGAGAATAAAAATGTGAAAATAATAACCTCATGGTAACCATAGTTTTCAATGTGCACTTTCATCTACCTATCATTACCACAGGGGTCGTATATTGACCCAAGGCTATTTCTTCCCTCCTTTATTGAAGTTTTTTCATTTTAGAATTGACCTTTATCGCCTCTTGTTGAAAGATATTTCTTCACAGGCATAAGGTTTTTCATGAACGATAATAATCTACTATAATACCGATGTGCATATGTATATATATATATATATATATATATATATATATATATATATATATATACCGCTGACGATGGCGTCCTGACGTCGAAACGTACAAGTTTTCTTTTGTGAGTGTCCTTTTTGCGTGTTTCTGTGTTTGTTTAGTGTATCACTGTTTTATTTATGCATGTATATATATATATATATATATATATATATATATAAAATATGCCAAGCGGGTCGCCGATAAAAATATACAAACGGAAAAAAGACACACTCACAAATTAAAACTTCCGATATTTCGAACGACAGTAGCGTCCATCTTTCTCTAGGTAGAGAGTAAGAATAAGGATTTTTCCCCGACAATTCCTTCTTCTTGTGGCAGGAAACTACGTCCGTTTTCTTACTTTCCACTGAGTATATCTTTATATGCTTCTACACCAGGTCACACGAAATCTTCTTCTCCACACCGTTGAAGCTATTAGCACGTCGAGCGGCCATCTTAACAATTTTTCAATGCTGCGTCTGGCTCTTTATTTATCCGTATCCATGTTTATCACGAGCGTCACCACTGAAACAATTGAGCTGTGAATTCCATTTCCCACCGTTTGTAGTCCTTAGCTACCAGATCTAATCCCCCCAACCATCCCCTACCTAGCAGCTCCCTTAATTTTGACTATAGGACGCAGAATTCAAGGGGCCTGCTGGGTAGGGGATCGATAAGGGGACTGCTAGGTAATGACTATAAATAAGGCCCTTAGCTACTTTCTTTGCTGGCTAAATGCAACGTTTGAATCAAGCATGAAATCAATAAGCATATTTTAGAGCCATTCCATTCCATTTAGAGCCTCATTTTTTCTAAATAATAGGGGAAAGTGGATGTAGTTAAAAGGTATGCAGATGATGTTAGTGGAGTTGTAGATAGTACTCAATTGGAGTTTATCAAGTATTGCTTGTCTAGGGAAGTAAAAATGGCATCGCATAAAGTGTACTCAAACCTTGTTGACAGTATGAATGCGAACATTATGGCGTGTCAGGATGACAAGAATCAAAAGGACACTACCACTTTGACGAGGCAAACTTCATCACCAGAGAAAATTGCTTAATATACTCATCTGATTAAAAAATGAACCATTGAAACAATAAGTAATCATGATTCCAATAAGGAAGACGGTTATAGTTGTAGCAATACTTGGTGGCGCTCGTTCGTAGAGAAAATGACGTCCGGGATAGGTATTGGAAATTTAAATCCAGAATCGATTTTCGATTAATCGACTATCGATTTTGGTTTTTAAAATCGATTTTATAAAAATACCTTTTTTTGTCCAAAATAATCGAAAAATAGAAATCGATATTTTTACGTAAATTATTTGTCTGCTGAAATACGGATGTGCTGTTGTAACAAAATGCAAAATATGGGTTAATGGAAGCACTAGGGATATGAACAGAATACAGTTACATTTATCAATACAGTATATTATTTTAAAGATATAAATAAGATATACAGGGAAGTAATAATCCATAACAGAAACTTATAATCACCTAGGTAATATAACAAGCAAATTACGTATAGTTTAGTAGCAATAAGAATTGTATATTGAAAAGTGGGCATACCACAAAATGAAAAACAGAATTTTATTTATTTCTTGTTTTTTAAAGCCGTTGAACCAGTGTACCTCAGGGATGGACCTTAAGAAAAGCTAACTTATTTAAATGTTCTCCGAATAATTGATTTTGCACCTGAGTTGCAATTAACCCGGCGTGAGAAAATAGTCAACTATAGATGAAATCCTACTGGCTGGTTTGTATATACATATGGGATATTTTCCCTCAATCTCCTTCCAAGCTTGTAGTGGATTAGAGTTGGACTCGAATGGAGGGCGGTTTACGAACTGGCGCACCTGGCTTTAGCTAGAAAGCTAAAAATAAAAAATCGATCGACTAGAATCGATTTTGATCGATTTTTCAAAACAAAAAGTCGACTTCGATTTAATCGACAATCGGAGTGTGATAATCGATTTTTGAATAAAATCGAAATCGTTTTTCCAATCCCTAGTCCGGGGGGATTATTTTGTATCATCTCACCTTTTTAGTGACTCTTAGGGCCGTATTCTAAGACGTTCCTAGAGGAACGACTCTTCCTCTATGACGCGTTTGTGGTGACAACTCAACCTCCAAGTGTTTTTTAAACGTACCTCTTCGGTTGTAGGCTCAACGCTCTCTACAAACAAACGAATCTCTTGATCCTATTAGTAGCATGGCTCAGACCATCCTCCAAAATAGAAGGAACAGTTCCAAGGCCTAATATGGCGGAATGCGTCGATTACCTCCGGATTTAGGCATTTTTTTCCAGACACATCACGGAATATTTTATTTTATTTTATTTATTTCATCAACCTGAATACAGCCTCGAGGGCCATTTTACATCAGGCGTTGTAACAATAACAAAGGACAACACACACAACCATGTCCAGGGAGGAAAAAAATCCTCCAGTGGTGGGACTCGAAACCGCGACCTTTGGGTTGGCAGGCGAGCGATCCCCCCGCCGCCACCGTCGCCGCCACCGAGGCCGACGAGCGATCAAAATATCTTTTTCCATCTTTAATTATTCTTCTTCTTCTTGCTGTTTCGTTAAAGCCGGAATGAACTGTGGGCAGCAAACGTCACACGAAACGTCATCGAAGCATTACGTAGTTATGAGAATTTCAGCGATCTACTCAACAGTCCCTCCAAGCCCCTCCATCGAAGAGGAAGAGTTTGGTTTCGCTGTAGGAACGTTCTAGAATACGAATAGTGGGTAGAGTCACAACTCGCACTCTTCCTCCTCCGGCGAAGAGTAAGAGGAAGAGTATGGTTTAAAAATACGGCCCTTAGTGGAAAGGCGGGAGATACGTTTCACTCTCTTAATGATCGGCTCACGAACGGTTCGTGAATTTCCGAAGCTTCAATTACCTTATATCAAAATGAAAGATGCCGACACTATAGCGAAAACCCAGATTGCTCAACATCTTACGGAATATATCTTACACTGTACATACCAATCTAAATCTAAATACAGTCAAAACTACAAGCGACATGTAAGCGATCACTCATTATATTTATAAAAACAAATAAGTGCATCTAATTAGTGTTAGGTTCACAAGCACGGGAAATATCTACCAAGAACGTAGATTTTAAGGCAATATTTGTTGAAATTATGTTATGAATAACTGAATTCCATTCTCCATACACTGGCGGATAGGCACACGAAAACAAAGGTATAAGCAACATTGTTTGGGAAATATTGATACGATAAATATTTACACAGATATAATTCAAGCTAATAATAACATAAGCATTTCAAACGAAGCATACCTTCAAGTACCCAATATATATTGGAGTAGAAAAAGCTCTGAAGTTGTTCACGTTTAGCAATTAATTACAACAATACGATTTAAAATCGTTTTGTATCTTTCGCGCCCTTGTTTATTTTCCAACTCAAGCTTCAAGTGGAAACGATGGTGGCTCCATGTCACGTTCTTTATGACAGGTGAGATGGAACTAATGGCAGGCGGAGAAAATGAAACGGATCAAAGAGTCGAAAGATACGGATCAGAGCGGATGAATCGTCTAAAAGACCAGCACATGACCGGCCAGTTCACCAATTGACATCCGAAGATGGTCACGTCGCCTGGGTGGCGGAGATGAACTACGAAAAAGTGACATTTTATGACGTGTTCTCACTAAAGTGAGATTACAAAATAACCCCCCCGGGAGAGGATATTATACAAGTGAGGAGAGATGAAGATCTTTAGGTACTCTCTTTAGAACTCCTCAAACTGAGCCCTTCGATAACTTAACCCGCTCATCAACCATTTATTCTTCCTCAGTGACCTTTAACGCTCCGCGGGTGAGTGCCACCATGTTTCGCCATACCTCTACAAGCTTTCAAACGTCCGGAGACGTCTATTCACTAACAATTGGAGATGACAACTCCCTTGACTCAAATTTTGGAAAATTCCGTTGAAAATTGAACCCCCGGTTTCCCTAAAAAATATATCCCTAGGGAATAATGCATTTTAACCCGTTAAACGCTTTTGAAAGTGAATTGAAGTGGCTTAGAGTATATTTGTTTTTTACCAAATGTAGTTGACTGTTAGAGGTGTATTTTTATAATGTATTCACGTCTTTTTTTAAATGAGGAATAGTTTGGAAGTCTCATCATAATTTATTGCGATTAATATAATTGGTACAAATGTCATGAGTATAGGTCAATAATTTTTTATTTTTAAACTTTTGTCGACGTTTCGGACGTTAATTCATCCATCTTCTGGTCTATAAACAAATGATGTATGATGTTAAATGATTGACAATTCTGTTTTGGCTACATTAGTGTAAATTTACAGACATTAAATGAAAAAACACTAAGACATAGACATTCAACATTTTACCTTTTAAGTTTGGTGCTGTTTTTATTTATTTACAATTTTAATATGGTTGCTTGGATATTTTTCTTTGTTGAAAAGTTATGTGTCATTTATTAAATTATAATAAATTAGTCACTCATTTAACTTCGAAGAAGCCAAAATTTGAGACTAAGGGCCGTATTTTTAAACCATACTCTTCCTCTTACTCTTCGCCGGAGGAGGAAGAGTGCGAGTTGTGACTCTACCCACTATTCGTATTCTAGAACGTTCCTACAGCGAAACCAAACTCTTCCTCTTCGATGGAGGGGCTTGGAGGGACTGTTGAGTAGATCGCTGAAATTCTCATAACTACGTAATGCTTCGATGACGCTTCGTGTGACGTTTGCTGCCCACAGTTCATTGCGGCTTTAACGAAACAGCAAGAAGAAGAAAAATAATTAAAGATGGAAAAAGATATTTTGATCGCTCGTCGGCCTCGGTGGCGGCGGTGTAACGTCTTCGCCTGCCAACCCAAAGGTCGCGGGTTCGAGTCCCGCCACTGGAGGATTTTTCTCCTCCCTGGACATGGTTGTGTGTGTTGTCCTTTGTTATTGTTACAACGCCTGATGTAAAATGGCCCTCGAGGCTGTATTCAGGTTGATGAAATAAATAAAATAAAATATTGCGTGATGTGTCTGGAAAAAAATGCCTAAATCCGGAGGTAATCGACGCATTCCGCCATATTAGGCCTTGGAACTGTTCCTTCTATTTTGGAGGATGGTCTGAGCCATGCTACTAATAGGATCAAGAGATTCGTTTGTTTGTAGAAAGCGTTGAGCCTACAACCGAAGAGGTACGTTTAAAAAACGCTTGGAGGTTGAGTTGTCACCACAAACGCGTCATAGAGGAAGAGTCGTTCCTCTAGGAACGTCTTAGAATACGGCCCTAAGAACCAAATTATCAAAAAGATTATTCAAAGAAATATACCAAATAAATATCCAGAAATGAAAAAAATTGCAATAAAAGAACAGACATTACTTATCCAAGCAAAATTTATCATAATTTAATAAATGACATAACTTTTCAACAAATAAATATATCCAAGCAACCAAATTTAAATTGTAAATAAATAAAAACAGCACCAAACTTAAAAGGTAACGATCGATAACAAATATGGCGGACCGGTCACGCTCACATAACAGATTCGAGCATTTGGCCACACCATACTTAGCACTATCTCTCCATCCTTTCTCAATGATCATTAGTCTCCTCATGTACCAATTTCACTGATGATAGTGACAAGAACTACTCCAGCAGCGTTTCCAAATTTGTGAAAACATAAGGAGGCAACGGAACTGAACGCGTGCATGCGCGGTTGCCAAGTCTCCTATTACACAATTAACTCTGATGATCGTTTCAACAACTACTCCAGCAGTGTCGCAAAATTCATTTCAGCATATGGTGGCCACGGAACTGAACGTATGAATGCGTGCTTACCACGTCTCCTTATACATAAATGCCATGATGATCCTAACAACAACTACTCCAGCAGCGTTGCCAAATTAGTTGTATCATTTCGTGGCTACGTAGCTGAACGCATGGATGCGTGGTTACTAATTATCCGATTGCACAATTGCCACGGACGATCTTGACAACTACTCCTGCAACGTTGCCAAATTTGTTCAACCAAAGGTGGTGACGTTACTGAACGCATGACTGCGTGGTTGCCAAGTCTCCTAACGCACAATTTCCACTGATGATCATGACAAAACCTACTCCGGCTGCGTTGCCAAATTAGTTTCGACACAAGTTGGCAACGTAACTCCACGCATGGATGCGTGGTTTCCAAGTTTCCTATTGCACAATTGCCACTGATGATCTTGACAACAACTACTTCAGCAGCGTTGCCAAATTTGTTCAACCAAAGGTGGTGACGGAACTGAACGCATGACTGCGTGGTTGCCAAGTCTCCTTATGCACAATTTCCACTGATTATCCTGACAACAACTACTCCGGCTGCGTTGCCAAATTAGTTTCAACACAAGTTTGCAACGGAACCTAACGCATGGTTTCCAGGTTTCCTATTGCAAAATTGCCACTGATGATCTTGACCACAACTACTACAGCAGCGTTGCCAAATTTGCTGCAACATAATGTGGCAACGGAACTGAACGTATGGATGCGTCGTTGCCACGTCTCCGCACGTAAATTATCTCGTTTAAGTTCTCTAATCGACCCGACGGAGGGCGTTCTAATCCCATGACCTGTCGACACGCATCTCCCCGTTCAAACGTTTTCCTTTGCTCTCTCTATAATCCCCCCGTTGGCGGTTTCTTCACTGGGATTCCAACAAGAGATCACATACACACACACACAGAGCGAAGAGCGGCAACACCGCCCGAACATATATCCCATAACCCCCTCCCTCTCGGTGAAACTTTACCTTTGAGATCATAATATTCCCTAGTGGCGTGGGGGTGTGGCCCTTAAGTCTTAACCTTCCCAGAAATCCCTTCTCACGCGTCACAAGGGCGAGTCGGTGCTAATTCAAACACAAATACTTAAAACGTGCGAAGAAACGTGTGGTGTGAGACATGGAGGGGAAATGTTCTTCTTTGACTTGGCAGAGGGATAGAGGAAGAGGAGAAGGGTCTTACGATAAGAAGAGGTATATACAAGAAGCAATCATTCCTTAAGTTGGTTCCACCCTAAAATGACTTTAATATAATTTTATTCATATTCTGTCAAATTGTAGGAAAAACTTGTCCACTATCTGATATGAACAACAAAATAATATCTTTCCACGCTATTTTATATTCTATAATAATTGAACTTGAAATTATACATTGTGTTTATAATGGGGGAAAGAGAGAAAAACACGGGGAATAAAAATAGTATTTTTTACATTAAATACAAATGCCATTTTCGCGGAAAACTATTTATAAGAAGGAAATAATCCAGAGAATTTGAATAAAAATAAAGCACAGGCATCTTAACACCTTACTTTTATATTTATTGAAGAGTTAATGACGTAATGGAAGTCAAAATGCGGTAATTCCACAGATATGACACTGCATTCGGCTCCTATGGCTGGAAAAAAGTGCTAATTTAACATATATTCGTTGAATAATCTGCAAATTTTGTTCCTTACTTTTGGGTTTCTATAGGTAACGCATTTTATCAGTGAAAGCAGGATTTTTTTTGACAAAATGTCAAAAATATGGAATTTAGTATTTGTTTTGACTCACACAGTCGTGGCGGAACATCCTTAAGGTACTTTGAGCGAATGATGATGATGATTCCTATGATATCAGAGCACCAACTCATTCCCGAACTATTTTTCGAGCAATTTCCAGAAATATATACAATCGATTTTTACTCATGGCTCTGTGCAATCCAGGCGGAGAATATTGAACAAATTAAGGAATTTATAACACCTAGATTTCGTCCAAATACTAACGCTGTGTATTTTGTTAGCTTAACTACAAAAATAAAGTAGTGTATTACTCACGGCAGTAGTTTATTACGGAATCACAAAAAAACCTGCTCTATTGAAGACGTATTCAACTTCCGGCGTGAAAAAATGAGTCATGTTAGAGACTTATGTAGTTATATTTGTTTAATCTCTGAGAATTTTTTTTACACACACATAAATATATAATTATATTTTTGTACAATTAGTATAACAATATTTACTTCATTCTTCTTACAGATGCTGAGCTTAAAATATAAGATTTGAATATGGTCTCCATTATGACTAGGGCAGTATTTCGAGCACACTACCATGACGTTTTAAAATTTTCTAGCAGAAATAAAAAGTACATCTGTTAACACTAGAAGTATCAGACTTGGCGGCACAGATATTAGTACTGACTGGTGTTAAGTAAACCCTTTTGCAATAATTAAGTTTCCTGAAGGTCAAATTAAGGTTTTTGATCGAAACAATACTAAAAATGTTTTAATAATGACTTTCATTTCATTATTGTATTCTTTTTTTCTTGGAGGAATGGTGGTTCACAGTAAAATACAATAATATGTCATTTTGCAATCCACTTTGAATTTTCCAAATTCCCATCGATCCTTGCTCAAAAGTATGAAAAATTGCGTTAAAACACAATTATTTTACTGTATGTTAATAGGTTTCCAAAGAGTCGTTAAGGATATCAAAGACCTATATTGGTATATGTTAACGTATCCATTTCGAAGTCAAATCTGCAAGCACACCATAAAAATATTTTAAGTATTCGTGCGTGTATATACATTCGTATTTTGAGTACCAAATAAACTTAAATCCCTCAAACAAATTACGAGGAAAAGTACATTGAAAAAAGACATTAACACTCCATTCTAAAATCACGAAACTTCTACAAAACAGGCGAGAAATAGCCTGGGGTCAAAATATGACCCCTGTGGTACTCATAGGTAGAATGAAGTGTACATTGGAAACTATGGCTGCTATGAGGTTCTTTTTTTCACATGATGTTCTGCTGCTCAAATAAATGGAAGTGAATAATTATTAAAGACCTGGGACAAACCAATCAGAAATAACGGATAGTAAATATTTAAAAGAGGTGAAAATGACCCCTGCGGTACTCCTAGTGTTAAGGGTATTCGACGTTTCTATGTATGAAAATTTTTTCCAATAAAAATCTTCGAGGAATTTGTGTCACATATAAGTGTTCCTTGAGATTGGAGATAATGTAAATTAACATTAAAATTAGCTGCTCTATTTCTTCAATTGATAATGATTACCATCAAGTCGTTAGTGATTGGTGGACAAACCACCATTTCATTACTACTTTTGTTTATATTCTACCAAGACCAGTTTAAATTTTAATATACATAAAGTACGTCAGATGGAATTACTATATTTAGATATAGTTAAAGTATGATATCATTAAAACGACGAAAAAAACTTCTTAAAAGATAATATGGTTCTTCACTCGAATATTTTATGCTAGATTGAGGAAAAGTAATTAAATTGAATCACGCATATTAAGAAAATGTAGTTCCTACATATGGTGAGTGTATTTTATTCTGTATCTTGAATGCAATTTTTCGTTGGCAATCTGGGATAAAAAAAGAATTCCAATTATTGCTTAGCAAATTCTGTCTTGATTATTACGTGTAAAACTTTCTTCTTTCTAACCAAGGAATTACTTTAAGCATGACAAAGTCCTGTGTGGGTTATATCGACTGCTAAAAGTCAATATTGTGTCCAGTAAAGGGTAAAATCTCTGAACAATGATAACGTCTCTCATTGACTTTGTTAAATAGAAAACGTGTGTAAGCTCCAACTTTCAAAGCCAAACCCAATATTTATGCCTATTCAAGGGTATTTCACTGACAATAGTTTTATAATTGGAGGTCAATATTCTATCGGATTGTGATTTTTCTATAGGCGAACATTAAATACTCCACCTCGAAGTCACCATTAATTCTCATGCTATTCATGCTTTTTTACTGTTGCAATGTGTTACCTATAGAAAACCAAAAGTAAAGTTTAAAAAAATGCAGATTATTATTCCACGAATGGATTTTAAAATATTGGATCGTTCATTGAATGATCAAGTATGAACTATTCATTTGAGACTGTTCACAGATCGTTCATTGAATGTTCAAGTGTGAACTATTCATTTGAGACTGTTCATAGATCGTTCATTGAGTGTTCAAGTGTGAACTATTCATTTGAGACTGTTCATAGATCGTTCATTGAATGTTCAAGTGTGAACTATTCATTTGAGACTGTTCATAGATCGTTCATTGAATGTTCAAGTGTGAACTATTCATTTGAGACTGTTCATAGATCGTTCATTGAATGTTCAAGTGTGAACTATTCATTTGAGACTGTTCATAGATCGTTCATTGAATGTTCAAGTGTGAACTATTCATTTGAGACTGTTCATAGATCGTTCATTGAATGTTCAAGTGTGAACTATTCATTTGAGACTGTTCATAGATCGTTCATTTCCAGTCCACGAAGTATTATTCAAAAATGCTTCTTGGTTGAACATTTAAAGAACATCTTTAAACCTTTCAAACAAACCATGTCAAGTTCAAAATCTTGTTTATTCACAATAATATTGCATTAATATTCGTTATATGTGGAATTTATATACGTTTCAATTAATTAATGCCAAGTAACTGTTATCGAGATGTGATGGTATTTCCTCAAACTATCAAGGAATTACCATTTAATAATTATAGTTCTCGAAGTTACATTTATCCACGGAAATGACTAGGTACATACCACTTTCTGTACGTCAATACTTCAAAATCGGACACTAGGAAATGCGCGTAGAGTCGTAAGGTCCCCAATAATGTGACATGGGTATAATGACGTTAGGAAGATACAAGGGATGTTATTACGTACTAACATTACGTACCGTAATTGCACATTCATAGTGATTGATTGCAAATTATAATTTTTTATTTGAGAGAGCATGGAAGTCAGTGGAGAAGTAATACGATATGAATCGAGAATCATTTCACGAGAACTATTTTTTATAATATTCATATGTTATTAATTCAAAAACAGAACAGCCGCAATTGATATACGTTGAATATTATTTGAACATTCTACGAAGTAATCCAATGAATGTTCTTTGAACTATCTGTGAGTGCCATTTGAACGTTCATTGAATGTTCTTATTGAATGATCTTTGAACGTCTAAATGGTCTTCACTGAACTTTCTTTGAACATCTTTTGGACGATTAATTCCCCACTGGGTAATATTTAAAAAAATATAAAGGGAAAACGCAGCATTTTTTTCATTATTTGTATTTTATTGGAATAGTGATAATTAGTTTTTATGGATACATTACAATTTAATTGCATCATTTCATTTCCTAGAAAACACAAGAAAACTAGTAATAAATACTATTATATGCGTAAGAGAGATATATATAATCAGTTATATTGGGTCAAATTGACCCACCCGGAAATGGTAGGGGGTAACGAATCTGAAGATCGTATTAGTTTTCACTGCTAACTTAGAAAGAATTCGCCAGCCGTGGATATGTTAATATCCTTTCCGGTTGGAAAAGGGGTGGCTGTAATTTGTTGCAAAAGACTCTATATAACGTAACATGCTTTTATAATTCTATTTTACATTATTAAAGACATCAATATCCATCTAGTGAGTATAATGTCGTCAAGCATAAGATAATCAGATAATACATTTCTTCAAAAAGATCATGTTAGAAGTATTTGCTGTGAAACAAGTGTAAAGTAATTATTTTTGTGCATATCTTTGCGAGTATATACGCTAATTATTTCCATTATCAAAATGCATTCCGTTATATCTTTGTAAGTATATACGCTAATTATTTCCATTATCAAAATGCATTCAGTTACAAGTTTGTCCGCGATGTAATATATCTATTATCTGTTAATATCCATTTCATAGGGGTTTTACTTCAATGAGGAGGTTATGGTTTATTGCGGGTTTTTTTCCTAAACGGCCCGCGACAAACTGCCGCATATTTTAGTTTCTGAGCTCTCCATTTTTAGTACTTCGTTTGTATTTAATGCCTGTGTCTCCAGATATTCTCATTTTTTCATGATGTAGGAGGGAGTATTTCCGATATATACGGAATAACAATTAAACCACCGGACGCTTCAGTAGCTGCGTGACATCGAAGAGAGTTTGACGTTTGACTAAAAGATATAGAAGAAATTTTAGGAAAATATAAGAACAAGGAACCGGTTCCTGAAGCACCTAAACCAGTAGTATTCCATGTTTGCAGGTGGCATACAAATTGCAGGTCAAATATTGTGTGCCAGTGATGTACAAATAATGTATGTAGGAGGTATTGTAGTCAAGAGACAACATGTATGAGATGGGAAGATGAACAGGACTTAAGATATGAACTACTGATGATTAACAATGTACATTCAGTGTCAAAACAATAAAAGATGTAA
Organism: Pyrrhosoma nymphula; assembly: GCA_963573305.1. Classification (NCBI taxonomy): domain Eukaryota; kingdom Metazoa; phylum Arthropoda; class Insecta; order Odonata; family Coenagrionidae; genus Pyrrhosoma; species Pyrrhosoma nymphula. The sequence goes on from OY754340.1 coordinate 29,613,957, forward strand.
CCGTAACAACTTAATTGGCCATTATAATTATTAAATTATCTTGCCCTTAAATATAGGAATGCAATTTATATTTGCGGTAAAATTGCCGCATCCTGCGCCCACTCGTGGGAGTGAATTTAAACACGCCAACCAACTAGAGGGTTAAAATATTTTTCTGGTGTTCTTTTTAATATTTTTAGTAGAGCTTTTAGTATTATAGGAGGGGTTTCAGGTAGATTTATTGTTTGATTCAACTTTATTTGAAATCATTAATTGTTTATTCTGCTCTTGCTCATTGAACCCTTGAGTCCGGTATTTTGATATCTCCACAAATCTTTGAGAGAATCATTAAAAGAGACCTTTTTGGACATGAATTTGATGTTTATACAATGGTTACTGTATGGAGCTTTGATCTATGTCTTTTTTAAGAAACTCAAACTTCCTTTTTTCGCCAAGACGTTTCGCCTTTTTACTTACGAGGCTTCTTCAGGGCATAAACAGTACAATGCAAAGGAATACAGTTGTCAATAATAATTATAATACTAAAAAAGATAAAAAAGTATTCAATCATAAATTTATTACCTCAGAGAGATTAACTTTCTTACTGCGACATTGGTAAAACAATAAAAACAAAGTCTTCCTCTTAGCAACAAAAATCAACAACACAAACAAAAGCAAAACGGAAAACCATGCTAAAATTTTGTCTAAAAATATAATAAGTGAAAATAAAAATATTTAAAATGAACAGTATAAAGCATAAAAATTAACAATTACATTTATCGTAACTTCAAATTTCGAAAGTATATTACATATTTTTTACGAATATAAAAAAAACGTTCGTATTGAAATTCAGAAGAACACTACATAATATATATAAGAAAACTTTAGTTAAAGGAGATCAAATTATGATAGATTTTGCTGAATTTCTGTATATATCCGATCTTTTGTTACAAACTGAAGGACTTTTTATGATGTGGACCACTTTTTTGAATTTTCTCTTCTGAAGATTCGATTCAAAATATATACGTTAACCTTCGTATTATTAATATGGTCAATAAACATTCAGAGACTATTACTGTTTAATGCATAAACATAAAAATGATAGCAAAAAAGTACTTGCAGTGAAATTAATCGAGATAATAGAATGAAATACAACCGTTTGAACTGAAGTTCTATGCGTCAATGGTACTCATGAAAAAAATAAAACTCAATGTAACACATGTTCTTCATAAGAACTTGAGATTTTGAAATAAAACTATTTTTGTCGATCCCGTTAATTCCTTATACTGCTTATTCTGTTTATGACGGTGACCAGTTTACCACGCATTTTTTCAGCTACTAACCAATAACGATTTTGCATGGTTTACATTAGTTTAGAGTTTAGACTGATGTAATATATTCGCCATGTTTTTCAGCTGTACATATTTACTGTGCTTGTAGCAAACTTTTCCAGCTACTTAAGGAGGTTACTGCCGCGACTGTGCGAGTCAAAACAAATACTTAATTCCACATTTTTGATATTTTGTCAAAAAAATCCTGCTTTCACTGGTGCCCAAAAGTAAAGTATTAAAAATGCAGATTATTTCACGAATGTATTTTAAACTAAGCACTATTTTCCAGCCATAGGAGCCGACTTCAGCGTCATTTCCTACGAATTACCGCATTTTGACTTCAATTACGGCATTAATTCTTCAATTACCAAAACCATAAGTTGGTGAGATGTCTATATTACATTTTTATTCAATTTCTCTGGATTATTTCCTTCCTAGAGACAGTTTTCCGCGAAAATGGCATTTGTATTTAATGGAAAAATACTATTTTATTCTCCCCGTGTTTCTCTCATTCCCCCATTATGAACACCCATTTGTAATTTCAAGTTCAATTATTATAGAATAGAATAGCGTGGAATGTTATAATTTTGTTGTTCATATCAGATATAGAGGACAACTTTTTCTACAAGTAGACAGAATATGAATAAAATGACATTTAACTCATGTTAAGGTGGAACCACCTTCGAAGATTATATTTGTTTATATATGCTTATTGAAGGATATTTCACTGACAATAGTTTTATAATTGGAGGTCAATATTCTATCGGATTGTGATTTTTCTATAGGCGAACATTAAATACTCCACCTCGAAGTCACCATTAATTCTCATGCTATTCATGCTTTTTTACTGGTGCAATGTGTTACATCTATAGAAAACCAAAAGTAAAGTTTAAAAAAATGCAGATTATTATTCCACGAATGAATTTTAAATGAGCACTTTTATTCCAGCCATAGGAGCCGACTGCAGTGCCATTTCCTACGAATTACCGCATTTTGACTTCAATTACGGCATTAATTCTTCAATAACTATAAGAATAAGGTGGTAAGATGCCTATATTTTATTTTTATTCAACTTCTCTGGATTATTTCCTTCCTTAACACAGTATTCCACGAAAATGGCATTTGTATTTGATGGAAAAATACTATTTTATTCTCCCCGTGTTGCTCTCATTCCCCCATTATGAACACCCATTTGTAATTTCAAGTTCAATTATTATAGAATAGAATAGCGTGGAAAGGTATTATTTTGTTGTTCATATCAGATAGAGGAGAAGGATTTCTACACGAAGACAGAATAATAATGAAATGACATTTAAGTCATTTTACGGTGGAACCACCTTAATAAATTGATAAGCGATGGAAACATGTAACGTTTTAAATACACATGATTTACGTATTATTTTATAAGTAATTCGCAACGCATCATCGTTTGAAAACCTTCCGAATACCAAACTATAATTCTTCGTGTCGCAATTGTTTTCCCTGCTTAATTTCTAATAATCCGTCTGCCCTGAATGTATCACGTGCCGGCCCTGAAAGTGGTATCTCTGGCTGGCAGGGAAATCTGACAAAGATTGCTGAACACCCCTTATTTCCTTTCTTCATTGTAGATTTTTACTTATTCTGTTTTGAATAATATGGTCATACCATGTCAGATCAACACACCGAAGATGAAAGGTTAACCTCACCATCTCAGATTTTGATGAAATTTGGTACTTAGGTCGCCTCTGCGTAGATGAAGAAAAATAGAATAAATTTCATTAAATTACATCAGCCCGTTTTGAAAATATGGCGTCCAAAAACGTCAGAAATCGCATGACCGTCAATATTTAAAATATTAATTGCTCTTCTCCTAATTTAGGTAAAGAAATGGATTTTGTGTCAGTTTGTAGCAATATCTTTAAGCTTTTTATAAATATATTTACAAACTATGGGTTGTAGGGAATTATTTATTTATTCAAATTCCAAAATTTCTTTTTTTTTTAAGTTTGAAAAAGGAACGTCACCAATTTAAAAAAAATGTTAATTTAGGAATTAGGTTTAGATAATAATTAAAAAGTATGATGTCTGAATGAAATAGTTTATAAATCGCTACAATTTGACACATCTTTCATCTCTCTACCTAAGTTAGGAAATGAGAAATTTTTATTTTAAATATTGAAGGTTATTCAGCTTTGGACGTTTTTTGTGATATTTACAAAGCCACATTTTCAAAACGGGTTATTTAATATAGTATTATGGAATTCAGTATTTTTCTTGTAACTACTATATAAAGGCCACATACTTGTCAAATTTCATCAAAATCAGAGATGGTGAGGTTAAGTAATTGTGTTGACCTAATATGGAATGACCCTACGCAATAATATAATTGAAAAGTAGCGAACATAATAATTATGTTATAAACAATACAATCTGTTATACAGGTTTTCCGTATTAAGTTGGTTTCACCGTAAAATGACTTAAATGTCATTTTATTCATATTCTGTCTACTTGTAGAGAACGTTGTCCTCTATATCTGATATGAACAACAAAATAATACCTTTCCACGCTATTTAAATTCTATATTAATTGAACTTGAAATTCTACATTTTGTTCATAATGGGGGAATGAAAGAAACACGGGGTATAAAATAGTATTTTTCCATAAAATACAAATGCCATTTAAATGGAAAACTATCTCTAAGAAGGAAATAATCCAGAGAAACTGAATAAATATGTAATACAGGCATCTTACCACCTTATTTTTATAGTTATTGAAGGATTACTGCCGTAATTGAAGTCAAATTGCGGTAATTCGTAGGAAATGTTGCTGCAGTCGGCTCCTATGGTTGGAATAAAAGTGCTAATTTAAAATACATTCTTGGAATAATATTCTGCATTTTTCTACTGTACTATTGGGTTTCTATAGGTAACACATTTCATCATCTATCGCAGGATTATTTGAACAAAATATAAAAAATGTGGAATTTAGTATTTGTTTTGACTCACGCAGTCGCGGCAGTAACCGCCTTAATACAATGTTTTGAACTGTAGACTTATTATTATTATTATGTCGATCAGTTTGCGATGTTTTTTTAGTCAATTCATTCTGAAATGAGTGTTTTATTACTTCCATATGGTTTCAGATGCTTTAGTCGTTTCTGCACAAGAGGAATTACATTGATTTTGGGACAGTCACCTTTAAAAATTCTGGAAATATTTATTTCACCGGACGTTAGGATATATTTCCTTCGTGTTTTCAAAGCAAATGCAACTGTTCTTGTGTATTTTTCTGCACAACTATCATCTATTAGTGATAAGGACAGGTTACATTTTGATTGTTGATCGTATATATATATATATATATATATATATATATATATATATATATATATATATATATATATATATATATATATATATATATATATATATATATATATATATATATATATATATGTATACTTCATTCAAATCAGTAAATTATAACTTTTTCCCTGTTTGAAACCACTCTAGTATATAATTACTTTTGCCACAATAGTCTCCTCTGTTTGCATTCAAAGAGAACACCGTCCCAGGATGAGACAGTAACATCTCTGGTCGGCAGAGGTAACTAAGTAAGGGTACGGAAGAACCCTTGTATCCTATTTTATAAGTATTTTTGCTGATTCAATTTTAAATTTCACATTACATCGATTTTAATTTCGCATATATAATGAAACCGCACAATAAACACTTTTGGTTAACCCTCTACTCTTATACAGATAATACATCTACATATATAAAATACCCTTCAAGTCACCTCGAAGGTGTGTGGCAGGGGGTGAGTATTCACCAACATGAATTACACTATACCCTAAAGTTAGTGTTACTACGACTAATTATGCATTAGCATAAATCGCTAATGCTTATCACGAGGCGAAGCCTCACAAGCATGGACTACTACACTACAGATATTATCACAATGGAGAGGGACCATGGAGGGTTAATATATACTTATGTATTTTGCAACTACACAAATGGACAGAGACTCAAGACTTATGTATAAAATATGCATGGCGTGCTGTTAGTTCTAGGTAACAGATAAGGGTTCAAGTATTAGGGAGTACTACTACTACTAAGAGCTACACTACCTATCGACAAACCTAGATAAAAGTCTCATTGGCAGATGTTATGGTCCTTTATCGTTCGTGGGAAAAATGACATTTTAAATCTGTCCGTTCTGCAGTCTAGTTCCCTAATTTTATTCTCATGATCTGATCTACCGTAGTATTCATTAACATGCTATTATTTTCACTATACCCTAAAGTTGGTGTAACTACGACTAATTATGCATTAGCATAAATTGCTGATGCTTGTCACGAGGCGAAGCCTCAAAAGCATGCACTACTACACTACAGATAATATCAGAATGATTATGAAACCACAATGATATTATGGACTTGCAAATCGATAACAAGATGGTAGGTAATATTCAAGTTTTTCATTGAAATTGCTTCTAAAATTTAATTGTTTTCATGAAACTTTGCGCGTTAGACTCTTCTGTTTTAGTGTAAGGTCGATAAATTGAAGAATTGTTTTCAAAGAAAGTGGTATTTCAGACTTAAACACTCAAAAATAAGAGTATATTCCTCAACATTTTTCAGTTGCATTTTCAGCTTTTGACCAAAAGTAACCAAATGCATTTTTATGGGCAATTATCTTTGAATTTGACGAAATAAATATATTAATCGCATACATTGTGATAGCAGAGATTATATAATAATGTTTTAAATGGCAGAATTATAGGTAAGCTAATGTTTCTTTTCTGCTACTAATTCCACTTTTTAAAAATGAAAATAAGTTATATTTAGATTATTTATCATTCAAATACCATTTATGAAAGTTAATAGCAACCTTTCAATGGTTTTCAGCCATCCTTGTACGGAGTTATAACTCTTTATGTCGCAAATCTCCCCTCAGCTAAGTTTATACGAATCAGCCGGCCCTGGATGTGACATTACCATCCCTGTTCGACATGGAAGGCAGAAAAAGGGTAAAGAATACCCCTTATTTTTCATTTTTATCTTATAGTTCATAACTCGATTAACATGAAATGTAGTGTACTTTAATTACCATTTCGTTCATATAATGCAGTGACAAATAATATATTTTTTGGATTGTTTATTTATATTCATATGATATTCTGTCATTGTAATACAATGTATTGGTTTAAATTCACTGTAGATGTTAATGACGCACATTAGACTCTGTATTTTAAGTTTTCCTCTTCAATTCATGTGCCAATTGCTTGTAAGAATGATGTTTTGAAAATTCTATAAGGTTTCCATTGCATGTTCAACATTTTAGCAAGCGAAAAATGAACACACTTTGCAGTATTTATTTTTCAACTTGCCGACATAATACACTCATCATATTTTTTTGTGGGAATATGCATTTTCTTTCGTTTATGACAGCAGTGATCTAATTCGTAATTGCTGCTACAAATCTACCTATAAGTTTCAGAAACAACTTTGAAAGTTTTAAATGCAATTTAAATCGAAAAATGGGAACTTTTAATTATTTTAATATATTATTTTATTTCGTTTTACACAGGACACAATGGATCACATAGGTTTTTGCTGCTTCAAAATCAAAATATTAGTTATAGAAACAATAGATTTATTTCAGACCTTCTACACTAGTTTGTGAAAGAGAGGGAGTATTTTATTCTGTGGTATGTAAATGTTTTGAATTAAATTGATTTACAGAATGGAATTTCACAATCCAAGTGGAGATAGACCATGCAGAAGACATTCATGAACTAATTCATATGTAGTCCACGAATGAATTATCGTGAGAATAAATCCATAGAACGTTCATTGAATGTTCATATGTGAACTTCAATAAACTATGTTCATATGTGAGTGTTCAAGTGTGAACTATTCATTTGAGACTGTTCATAGATCGTTCATTGAATGATCAAGTATATACTATTCATTTGAGACTGTTGATAGATCGTTTATTGAATGTTCAAGTGTGAGCTATTCATTTGAGACTGTTCACAGATCGTTCATTGAATGTTCAAGCGTGAACTATTCATTTGAGACTGTTCATAGATCGTTCATTGAATGATCAAGTATATACTATTCATTTGAGACTGTTGATAGATCGTTTATTGAATGTTCAAGTGTGAGCTATTCATTTGAGACTGTTCACAGATCGTTCATTGAATGTTCAAGCGTGAACTATTCATTTGAGACTGTTCATAGATCGTTCATTTCCAGTCCACGAAGTATTATTCAAAAATGCTTCTTGGTTGAACATTTAAAGAACATCTTCAGATCTTTCAAATAAACCATGTCAAGTTTAAAATCTTGTTTATTCACAGTAATATTGAATTTATATTCATACTATGTGGCATTATAGGTTTCAATTAATTAATACCAAATAACTGTTATCGAGATGTGTTGGTATTTCCTCAAACTGTCAAGGAATTGCCATTTAATAATTATAGTTATCGAAGTTACATTCATCCATGGAAATGACTACATACATACGACTTTCTCTACGTCGATACTTGTCCAAGGAGCCTTAAAGAGCTGTAGGGACAAAAAGCCGACCCAGGTCGGGCGACACAGCTGACGTCGATACTTCAATATCGGGTGCTAGAAAATTCGTTTATAGTCGTAGGGTGCCTAATAATGCGACATGGGTACAATGATGTTAGGAAGATACAAGATAGGATGTTATAACGTACTATGTTCTAACGTAATTGCACATTCATAGTAATTAATAGCAAATTAACATTACTTTTTATTTTGAGAGAGCATGGAAGTCAGTGGAGAGGTAATACGATATGAATCCAGAATCATTTCACTAGAACAATTTTTTTAAAACATTCCTTCATGGCTCATATGTCATTTATTAAAAAAACAGTTCGGCCGCAATTCATCTACGTTGTACATTCTACGAAGTATTCCAATGAATGTTCTTTGAACTATCTGTGAGTGCCAATTGAACGTTCATTGAATGTCCTTCTTGAATGATCTTTGAACGTTTCAATAGTCTTCACGGAACGTTCTTTGAACATCTTTTGGACAATTAATTCCCCACTGGGATTTTACAAGTGAATTAATTTTATGTATAGGAACAACATAAATTTTTATTTTAAAACGTTTAAATGTAATTTATATCCAAGAATAGGAACGTTTTTAATGATTTGAATCCTTCCTGTAACAATATGAAGCTATAAATTCTTCCTGTCGCAATTTTCTACTTTCTAAGAGTCCGCCGGCCCTGGATGTGACATTGGCATCTCTGGCGGGCTGCGAAAAGGGTACAGAAGACCCCTGAACGCCTTATTCCTTCCTCCCCCCGCCCTAAGGATAATCGCGTTCGTCACAAACCCTTACGCTCACAGCCCAACGGCCACAGCCTAGCTACCCCGCGAAGGAAGGCCGTTAAGCGATTCAGACCTCCTCCGCTAGATGGCAGAGGCGTCGTTATGCTGGTGGATTTATATTTTTTCGTCCTCTCCCTCCCTCCCTTCCTCCGAGGACGCTAAAAGTAGGGGAAGGGGACTTGAAGCGGCAGATTTATGAATGGGCCGTATTTTCCCCTCCCTCCCCCTCCCCCTCTTCCCTGCTTCTGCTCTCGGCAAGCGCGTGGAACTCTGGGAAAGCCAAAACATTCCCTCCACCACGAGGATGCAGAGTCACAATACTATCCGAGACGCGCCGAATGGAAGAAGACGATTTTGACGCCGAGCGCAACACAATGCGGGATGAGTGAGCCGGTCTTCTGCGCGGATGACTCACCCCGCGAGTCGCTCGCGCGAGTCGGTCACTGAAGATTCGGTCACCAGAAACATATCTTTACGAGAAAACATAAGAGGTTGCGGCCAGCTCGGCATTTGAGGACGTTCGGTGAGTTTCAGTCTTAACTTAAGGGAATTCGACGTAACATGCTGGAAGCATTACTTATGTTTTCATAAAGCTACCTGATATTTTTCAGAATTATGTACCGTGGATTTCTTAAGATATTTGATGTGGAAGTGGGCATGTGAAATTACATGTATGGGTTCTTAAATGGGAACGCGAGGTGCGACTACCTTAATTCATTCGAAAAGAACCTTTTTATGGTTTTCATTATAAGAAAAACAAAAAATATTTAAATCATCAATAGAATAATGCATGAAAATCATTTGATATGCTTTATTTTTTATTATTTATGTATTTCTTATTATTATTAAATATAAAAAAGGTTCTTTTTGATGAATTAAGCTACTCGTACCTTGTGTTCCCATTAAAGAACCCATATGTAATTTTTAGTGCACTTCTCGATCAAATATCTTAAGTAATCTGCGGTAAATAATTCTGAAAAAAATCATGTCTATTTGAGACAGCATAATTAATGCTTCCAGCAAGTTTCGTAGAATTCCCTTAAGTTGTGTCAAACCATTGAACGTCCCTAAAAATGTCATTTGTGTCATGCAATTAGGCCAATCTTTCCTGGTTGTTACAACGTAAATAAAACGATTTTACTACCAAAATTCCCAAAGTATGCGTACAAGTTATCTCAACATTGTTCAATTTTCATTATTATTATAACAAAAATAGTACACATGCAGTAATATTGCTAATTCAGAGTTAACTCTTCACGGATAAAAAATGACACACAATTAAGGAGCAAAAACGGAAAACAAATGAAATGACTAAAGCGAAAATGGAATCAGAGATGTTGATTATTATTGATTGTTGTATGGATTTGCTGATTATTTCCTGAAAAACGTGTTGCTGAAAGATGTGTCGTGGCCATGTTGGTGATATATTCAGGCAATAGGGAAAATGAATCAATATCAATATGGATTGAGTTTGTTTGGGAGAAGATACGGAAATAAATGGAGTGGTTATTTGGTGATTATCTGGGCGTGGAATCTATAATACTTAACGGAGAATATTTGTCGTTCTGTCCACATTTTGTCTGTTCGGTTATTATACAAATCTATAATATCACTGCTGTCGTGCTGAAGTATTGCAGATTAATAGTTAAAATCAAATTAGACAAATTAAAAGAATAACGAGACGACAAAAGAAAAACGCCGTTTCCAATGGCAACGCTTTTCCATAAATGTATTTGTAAATAAATAATACGAAATGTTTTTCAAATATCAAAATGGATTACCATAACACAACGTTGTGATAGAAAACATACTACTTAATCGATACTTTTTGACAAAACAAATGAATGCATAAACACAATCGATGTATCGAAGTCGTCGAAATGTGTTTTGAATTTATGCATGGAATTATTCGATTGATGAATTCAGTCGATACATTGAATGAATGTGTAGGTGGGTTTACACGTAGCTGTCGACTGTTATAGCAGTCGTTCGATACGCGATACATCGCTACTGCTATCGCCACGAAGTGTCCAAACCCGCCTCTACAGCTATCGTAGAGTATCACCAGATGTTAGCATCTTAAAATGGGTTCCATTTTGTAAGAAATGAGAAGAACTGAAGTAAATCCCAAAATAAATAAATACATTTACACACAAACGTGGATTGTTCCTGGAAATTTCAAAAGACATATTAAAACAATAACGAGACGACAAAAGAAAAACGCCGTTTCTAATGGTAGCGCTTTTTCATTAACGTATATGTAAGTAAAGAATATGAAAATGTTTTCAAATATCGAAATGGATTAACATAAGACAACGTTGTGGGAGAAAATATGCTCGTCTTGGAGAAAAATCTTTAATGTCAGCTGCTATTGATCGTGGAATTTAATTTTTTGGGCTGAAAATTGAGGTAAGACACCATAGGAGTAATGTATTGAATCCTAAATAGCCGACAGATGAGCTTTTTTACAAACTAACGAGTATTTTTACATTGATTATATGATAATGGGCATTATATGGATATACATTTTCCATTTTCTCAAATATTCAACACCCATTACCACTACAAAAACAACTGAAAATGTGTAAAGTCATTTTTAACAAATTCTGAAGGAATTCGAACCTTAATTTCAATTTTTGCGGAAAACCGTTAACATTCTATGATGAATATGATGGAGAAAGATATCAATTACAGATACGTCTTTTGTTTCTACATATACTATACGAATTCCTCCGAGGGACACAAATTAACATATCTCTTAATAAAATTAATCGATACAATAACGCAGGTGATATATCGAATGAATGAATATATCTAACTAATCGATAAGTGAAAATAAGCTGCACGATGAAATTGAGCTGCACAATCGAATGCATTTATGTACCGAAATAATCGATCTAAACCATCAAGATCACAACCACATATATCCTATCAATAATAAAAAAATGAGTCCTAAAATTATGATAAAGCTTTATTATTGGAAATAATATTATAAGTATATTTGAGGCACAAGATTCCCTCCATTAATTAAACAATACGTAATAAAATAATAACACCAAAAAGAATCACGCAAAAAAATCTTCAATTATAGACATCGATCACCATGAACATTGGCACATATATGTATATTTTCGAAGGAAAAGGGTTTTAATACTAGGTATCTAAAAATATCTCAGGGTCCTTAAAGGTCCCAAAAAAGGGGCCCTTCGGTGGTCTACGCTTAGGGCCGTATTCTAAGACGTTCCTAGAGGAACGACTCTTCCTCTATGACGCGTTTGTGGTGACAACTCAACCTCCAAGCGTTTTTTAAACGTACCTCTTCGGTTGTAGGCTCAACGCTTTCTACAAACAAACGAATCTCTTGATCCTATTAGTAGCATGCCTCAGACCATCCTCCAAAATAGAAGGAACAGTTCCAAGGCCTAATATGGCGGAATGCGTCGATTACCTCCGGATTTAGGCATTTTTTTCCAGACACATCACGCAATATTTTATTTTATTTATTTCGTCAACCTGAATACAGCCTCGAGGGCCATTTTACATCAGGCGTTGTGACAATAACAAAGGACAACACACACAACCATGTCCAGGGAGGAGAAAAATCCTCCAGACTCGAACCCGCGACCTTTGGGTTGGCAGGCGAGGACGTTACCCCGCCGCCACCGAGGCCGACGAGCGATCAAAATATCTTTTTCCATCTTTAATTATTCTTCTTCTTCTTGCTGTTTCGTTAAAGCCGCAATGAACTGTGGGCAGCAAACGTCACACGAAACGTCATCGAAGCATTACGTAGTTATGAGAATTTCAGCGATCTACTCAACAGTCCCTCCAAGTCCCTCCATCGAAGAGGAAGAGTTTGGTTTCGCTGTAGGAACGTTCTAGAATACGAATAGTGGGTAGAGTCACAACTCGCACTCTTCCTCCTCCGGCGAAGAGTAAGAGGAAGAGTATGGTTTAAAAATACGGCCCTTAGTATTGAGTTTTATGGATTGGTATTATTTTTTGCTTGTAACAGCTCGAGGAATTGAAAGAACAAAGCATAACTTTGGCTGTGGAAGACAGTAACTGCTGACATGCTTGGTATTGTTCGGGTTACTCAAGGAGGACATATTGAACATTTTTGATTCTATTTTCGTCAACAAAACTAGAGAATGCATCGGTCATTTTATTATATATCGGTCATTATTTATCGGTGTTCGGTCATTTATCGGAATGTATCGGTCAGGGCGTATTGAACATTTGTGATGTTATTTCTATCAACAAAACTAGAGAATGCATCGGTCTTTTTTAAGAGGTCGCGCAGCTCTGTAGCTCATACCATTTGAAAAATACGGATCTTTGAAACCGACGCGTTCTTTTGTAATCACCCTGTAAATTTGTTTGACGTGCCTCGACGGCTAAGGTCATTTCGCTCATACTGTCTGCCACGTGCAGACAGGGTCACTCTGACGAATCCGAGGTTCACCCCTTAACAAACTCGAGCCGAGCCCAACTATACCTGATCGGGAACCGGTGTTTCCATCGTGACAGACCGCTACCCACCTGTGTCACTATTTTCGAAATTTTCGTAATTTATACTGTTCTGTGTGTGAGCTTATGCGAGAAAAAAACAAATAAATAAATATACAGTCTAATTAGACTCATTAGTTTGGTAATCAATCACAGATATGCTATGAAGTTAGTCAATGAACCGGTTAAATGTTATCTTAATTGATTAGAAGGTACCAAATTGCGGATTAATCAGAAAAGAGGCAATGATACAGAATCCATGTGTTACAAATGGCAGTGTCCGATGAGACCAACTCATGTTCATGTCACGGATTTATTTTTTAAAAATATTCAACTTGTTTTGACGTTTTCAGGTCATCTTAATATTGACCTCTGATAGTGATGTAGACGACCGTGCCTACGCAATATTTGTAAGCGATTTATTTAGTCTAATTGTCATAGATGCAACTCCTTTCTGCAGATTCCCCTTAACCCTGGAGGTAGTCGCTATAAGCTACTTATATCACGCGAGCCTTCGCGTGTGTGACTTTTTCTCACGCTCAGATGTACACCATTGATTATCAATCATAGAGCGCTTATTGGAAATATGTATTACACTATATTAAGAATTAATTTATTTCTCTTAATGTTCATTTGAAACAATGATTTCCACATGTACACAATCACTGATACAATTACGTAATCAATGCTACTTTTACTGGCGATGATATCATTGGGTGTAAATGAAGAAAATTACAATTCTCCAGAAGAAATATTTATTTATCAGTACATACATTCTCATGATTCATACATTTTGCATTAACGTATCTGCTCAAAGATTTTTTCAATATTTTATCGTTTTTGAACGTCTTACTTATGTTGTTATATATCAATTAACTCAATGATTCCTTGCACTAAATAAGATATGAATGGCGTATTGCAATCGATGTAAATTATAATATTTTAAATGATAAAATAAATTTCATTTTTGCTATAAAATGGTAATTGTTTTAGTAAATTTCATCGAAAGATTTGACGTAGTACACTGGTACACGGCGTTCATTATTTTCATTCCCGTTGATGTTCAACGGACACCTTCACTAGTATATTTGAAACATTATTACAAATATTAAAAAAAAACAATCTAGACGCTGATTAAGATCACGTTGTTATGTGTTTCGTAGTCATGGCGACGTAGTGTTCCGCTGCATCGGGAAGAGGAGGTCATCTGTGCCTTTCTCTCCGAGAAGAAGCCCTTCTGTTGTATCTAACACCACCATCCCCCCACCAAAAAACCCTCCTCTGTCCTCTCCTCCTTTGGAGAAGGCTTCCTTCCCATGATGCCTCACTGACACCGGCGAACGAATCAATGGCTAAATTGCCTTTGCAAGGTTTTCCCGACCCCCCCCCTCCCCACCATCCCTTCCCCCCTCCCCTCTCCCAGATTGTAGGGGAGGGAGAGAGAGAGATAAAGATAGAGAAAGAGGGTGAATGAGCGGTGAACGATGTTCCTATCGGAGGTGAGTCGGTCTTTAAATTTGAACTAATCATTCGACGTGTACGGATCACGCCCTGGCAGCTGCCCATCTCGGCACTATTCAGACTTGTCTGTCTTAACACGGGAGTGGTCGCTTTTAGCAACCTATCACACGCGAACGGTCGCGTGGGAGACTTTTTCTCACACTCAAGACGTACACCATTGATTATCTATCACAGAGCGCAAATTACACTATATTTAGATATAATTTATTTCTCTAAATGTTCATTTGAATCAATGATTTCCACATATACACAATTACTGATACAATTACGTAATCATTGCTACTTTTACTGGCGATGTAATCATTGGGGATTAATGAAGAAAATTACAATTCTCAAGAAGAAATATTTATATTATATGAGGACATACTGTCTCATGACTCATAAGTTTGCATTAAATATATCTGCTCCCTCCACGAAATGAATCAACTTTGCCCGCATGTTGCGAAAGTGTAACGCAACTGAGTGATTATATACAGAAACACAGTCAGTGGTCTCGCGATGAGGAAAAGTCTAAACACCTAATTGTAGCCATGACGATGGTATCATAGACATATGTCATTATTACACAGCTGCTAAACGCTTCATTTATACTTTAATATGAGACCGCAAGGTCAATAGGACAAGAGATTAAGAAAGTCATCTTAAAAGGAAAGGGAATTTATTCTTATAACTCATTGATTACAAAGTGAGCACAAGTTTAAATTTGGTGTGTGAGACAAAATCTCATATCGCGACCAATGGCGGGTTAAGATTCGATTTTCTCGGAGCGATTGTCGCTCAACTTTGATCGTTCATGGTTCAAAAATGGTCGTTGGACGATTATCGTGGATCGATAATCGGAGTTGCACTATTTTTCTCGGTGCGTCTAAATCTATACGTTTTTTGACCATACTGCTTTTATGTTCGCCGGTCAAATGGTATCGCATGGTGGATGAGTCGCGAAAACATGGCTCTGGGCAAATTGAGTAGGAGTAAATAAAATGATAATAAAATACCTTTCAGTTGAATAGATGGAAAATGATGGACTTTCTCTAATGTACAAGGGATGAAAGACACCTCATGTTTACATTAAGATAGTTTCAGCGAAAAATCACTTCACCTAAAATTTGATGAATTTGGCCTCATTTTAAAGAAAAGACTTTCATATTTCCAATGGTATAAAAATATATCAACCCCTTGTCGAACTACTTTTCGAGCAATTTACCTCAAAATATATAAGCTGTTTTACATTTGGGATAGATTATAGCTGGCGCTCCAGAGGGAGAATATTGAAGGAAATAGGAACTTATAACACCTAGATTTCGTCAAAAAACTAACGGTGTATATATAACATATTTTATCAACTATTAATAGAAAAATAATCTATTACTCACCGGAGTATTTTTTACAGAATAGCAATTAATAAACTTTCTGTTTTGAAGGGTTTTCAGCCGTACGGGGGGATAAAATGAGTCAAGTTAGAGACTTATGTAGCTTTATTTATTTTATTACTGATAATTTTGATCATGCTTAACTATATATCTGCGCCATTAATATTACATAAGTTATTTCGTACTTCTTACAGACGCTGAGATAAAAAAATAAAATTTGAATATTGTCTCCATTATGACTAGGGAAGTATATCTCGATCAAAGCACCTTAAGGAAAAAAGGAGGATCATTTGAAAAGCTGATTGCAAACCATCTGCCTTAAGACAGCAAAAACAATCCTCCCCTATAATCTCATCCTGTTCTTCGGAAAAAGTGGTAGCCATGGCGATGAGGACAAGAAGTAGTAAGACTTCAAAGATCGTCGAACGATCATTGTTGAACCCTGGATGAACTATAGTTGAGTGATAATCGGACTTACCAAAACATATACCTTAAGGCACTTCCGCCGCGACTGTAAGAGTCAAAACAAACACTTAAGGACACATTTTTTATATTTTATCTAAAAACTCCTGATTTCGCTGAGGAAATGCGTTACTTAACCCAAAAGTAAAGTTTTAAAAAATTCATATTATTATTCCACGAATATATTTTAAATGAGCACTTTTTCCAGCCATAGGAGCCGACTGCAGTGCCATTTCCTACGAATTACCGCAATTTGACTTCAATTACGGCATTAAATCTTCAGTAACTGGAAGAATAAGGTGGTAAGATGCCTATATTACATTTTTAATCAATTTCTCAGGATTGTTTCCTTCTTATAAATAGTTTTCCACGAAAATGGCATTTGTATTTTGTGGTTAAATACTATTTTATTCCCCGTGTTTCTCTCAATCCCCCATTGAACACCCATTTGTAATTTCAAGTTCAATAATTATAGAATTAAATAGCGTGGAAAGGTATTATTTTGTTTTGTTCATATCAGATATACAAGACAGGTTTTTCTACAAGTAGACAGAATATGAATAAAATGACATTCAAATCATTTAACGGTGTAGCCACCTTAAACTGCGAGTGACCACTGATAGAGTCAATAACGATGTTCGTTCGCTCTGAATAATCGTAATAATTTTAATCGCAGTCGCAAAACAATCACATGACATAAACATCGTCGAGTGAGTGCCAATGATTTATAGAAAAAAGATTAAAATAAAAAAAATATCGCGTTTGGCAATGTGAAATGTTGCATTTTCGATTGATTGATTGAGTGATTGCGAGCATTGAACTACAAATATTAGAAACTCGTCAGCCAGGAGCGATGCATGGAATTTTTACAAGACTACATAATATATTATGGGCTATATTTTAGGTAAAATATCTATAGTCCAGTCAATGAACGCTCTAATGGGTGTTGCAGGAGACATAGAAGAGGACAGAGACCAAAAATGATGTGTTCTGTTCAGAGGAGGAGGAGGAGACTCAACCGTAATAAGCGATGGATAATACCCGAGTAAGTTTCAGTATTGAAACATGTTAGACATGGTTATGTACAAGACAATTTTTATTATTATATAGAAGGTGATGCATGGCAAACTGAGTTGAGACATTTAAGTTGCATTGTCCCTGGAGCGACTCTTGCGATAGTAGCTGAGCGACAGTAGCTCAGCGATAGTAGCTAACCACGTGATTGCCGCTGAAGCGATTGCTCTAGAGCGATTCTGGTTCATTTTCTTGCTGACTTGCGAGTGAAGTGGTACCAAGAGTTCGAGGCAGAAGAAGTTGTTTTTGAAATACCTTTGGAATACCTTTGGGTCGCTCCGCGACTGCGACTGAGCCTGCCATCAGACCAGACTCGCTACTGTCGCCAACTACAATCGCTAGCCGCGCCAGTCGCAGTCGCGTCAAGGACAATGGTCCCATTTGAAACAACGCCTACCAGTGCTGAGCTACTGTCGCTCAGCTACTATCGCTCAGCTACTATCGCTCAGCTACTATCGCTCAGCTACTATCGCTCAGCTACTATCGCTCAGCTACTATCGCTCAGCTACTATCGCTCAGCTACTATCGCAAGAGTCGCTCCAGGGACAATGCACCTTTAGGTTGGAGATGTTTGTTTGTGGGACCTACTCATATGTTTTAAAAGCACTTTGTGAAAATTATTTAAGGTTTTGAATTAACCCATCACCGGCCAATGTCCAATTTTTTGGGACGCAGGTTAAAATTGCAACAAAAGTTTTATTTTGAATCCTATTCCCATTGCCCCTGCACTGGGCAATCATCATTACGCAATGTATCCACACTGTTTAAAATTTAACATTTAGTTTATAAGCTTCTAAACCATATGGCTCTGAAAATCGATTTTTTTAAATAATTTAGCGCGCTTCTATCTCTAGTTACTGGTGTGTGGTGCGAGTTCATATGTAGTCACCATAAGTCAACGTATGTAGTCACCAAAAGTCCTGCTATCGTTTTAATTCTTAAGATATCGAAGACAGCAACAAATGTAAGTATAATCCTAGTCAAAATGCTGCGTTCCGTGTCGAAATTTTGTGAAAAATAGTCCGTCTTTGTCTTTTCTATACAATAATTGGAATATTTCCTCTGATAAGTTGTTTATGAAACATACTCTTCGTTTTATCTTTTATTTTAGAAATTATTTAAATTATTTACAACAAAAAATTAATTTTGCTATCCATACACCATAGCAGGAGATCATAATGTCCCAGCGCAGGGCCTTGACCTTGCAAGAAGTTACAACTATTCTATTGCAAACAAGCGTCGATGAAAGCGATGTGGAAATCGCTATAATCCCTCCTTCTCCTGACGAACTGAAGGATGAAGAAGAAATTGATGCAGGTGAACTTCCAGATACCACAAATCTAAAAGATTTAGCAGTCAAGTTAGAAGAATTCCTTCAAAAAACCCGTGATATTGGTAATAGTCTTGCTGAAGCGTCAACTTCAACATTTCCTATTTCTAAGCGAAGCAAGCCAGACACATCTTATGTCCCAAAATGGAATAAGTGTTCGCTTAAATATGGTACTGATATGGCTGAACCATCCAATAGTACTTTTGACAAACTGCAAACCTTACTTGGCTTGAGCGTGGTTCAGATTATAGAAGAATGGTTTGACGATGATTTATTGAATCTTATTGCTACACAGAGTACAATATATGCAACTCAAAAAAATGTCCCACATTTCAAAGTTGATATGAACGAATTGAAAATATTTTTGGGGATATTGCTGATCAGTGGATATCACAAGTTTCCACAGCAGAATATATATTGGGAACCGTAAAATAACTGTGTATCTCAAGCATAGGTCAATTAGTGTTGCGGAATTTTATTTCATTGGGAAGAACAGTGAGTGATATAGCTTGTAGGACTTATGTTAATGCTTTCTCAGATGGTAACAAGATTCCGTTGGTTGCAGACGATGTTGTTACAATGCTTCTTAATGAAAAGACAACCAAGGAGTGGTTTACTAAATTTGTTTTGAGGGATGATATGTGTAGTGAATACACGGATCGGAAGATTCCTCATACAATTCCTTTGATGGTGATTATAAGGCTATTGATAATTCTCTTAATGTTAGGAAGTTAAATACGAAATTGGTGTTGTATCCAGGATGTAAAACAAATTTGAAGTGTTCATCCATACTTACAATGAAACAGGGATATGTTTTTGAATAGATCGGAGATAAATACACTTAAATTCCCCGGAACTACGAGGTGTCTATACTACCTTCAGGCCCTTTTTTCCGCTTATATCTAAACAAACGGTGCAAGGTAGATAAAATGTTATTATGAGATTTAAAATTGAAGCTGATAACAGTTGCCCATACATTTATTTCTATTCCTCCTAGTTATCGAGATATTTCCTAGCGAAAATTATAGATTAAAAAAAACATTCAAATTTCCTCATGTTTTTTTGACAAACGTTTCCTTCCTAGCGGCTCGGTCTTTAGTTTTACAGCAAATTCATTTAAGCAGCATAGTTGTAGTGAATTACATTTCCTTTAATATGATATCTCATTGATCTCCCACTGGTCAATAATTATAGCAATTTGAATTTTCTAGGGAAATTCGGGAATGCTGTAAGAAAATCGCAAAGAATTTCATTCGTGGCATTTTTTTATAATACTGCATAATCTTATCACATTTTTTATAGGTGAATACCTATTAAATCGTTAAATATTCTCACTAAAAACACTAAATCCGCAGTCCAGTAACACTATGAACAATTTGTGATAGTGAAAGCCACGGGGCTACCACCTGGCTAGTTTCTCCCTCAGGCAGACAGGAAGGCGGTGAGAAATTTACGGGAGTGGCCATTTTTGTAAAGTTGGTTTCAGCGAGATACTTCCCTAGTCATAATGGAGACCATATTCAAGTGTTATTTTTTATTTCAGCATCTGTAAGAAGTATGAAATAAATATTGAAATATTAATGGCGCAAAGATATAGTTATATACGACCAAAATTCTCAGCAATGAAATAAATAAAGCTACATATAAGTCTCTAACTTGACTCATTTTTTCCCGCCGTACGGCTGAACATCCTTCAAAACAATAGGTTTATTTGCGATTCTGTAAAGAGTAGTGTGGTGAGTAATATATTATTTTTTATAAATAGTTGAGAAAATATAAAATCTACACACCGTTAGTTTTTGACGAAATCCAGGTGTTATAAATTCCTAATTTTGTTCAATATTCTCCCTCTGGAGCGCCCAGCCATAATCTATCCCATATTTAAAACAGCTTATATATTTACAGGCAAATTGCTCGAAAAGTAGTTCGGCAAGGGGTTGATATTTTGATATAATTGGAAAGATGAGAGTTGTTCTTTTAAAATGAGACCAAATTCATCAAATTCTAGGTGAAGTGGTTTTTCTCTCAAACTACCTTAAATCTACGTCCGTGGGACGGATCATGGGCATCATGGTATGGTGTGTTGAGTATACGTAATGATAATAATAAAAATAATTTACTAAGAAAGTTAGAAAGAAGTGGAATGTGCAATGGAAGAGTCTTTTGAACAGAAGAGCAGAATTGGTGGGGCATTGTATATTAAGACACAATTGAGTCTAGTAAAGGGTGCCTAAGAGGGAATGGTTGAGGAAGGGATTAGGATACAGAGAAGGAGGCCAAGGGATAACAATATCTGGCGCAATTGATGAAGGAAGCCTGGGGCTACATCCTAGGAAGAAATGAAAAGGAAAGCTCAAAAATAAAGGAATGGAGGTCTATATTGAAACCAATCTAAGGATTGATAACTGCAAGAGAGAAGAGAGGCTAAAATAACTTCGAGATGTAAATTTATTTCACCTTAAAATCGATATATCGATTGTATTTTAGAATCGATCTCTCGATGGGATGATAATATCACTGAAATTAGTACAATGGAATGACCAAGGGTCGGACTGAATTGCGATATCTCGTACTATGGATTACTACTAGATCGCCAATTCTTTCAGGCGCAAATGGAAAAATACGTATGCGTTAAAAACATAAATATTGTATGCTTATTTCATAAATCTTATATTTTTTGTGCTTAAATGCAGTAATTATTCCTTTTGTTGTAGAAGACGTTTATAAGCGTCCATTTTAAATACGCCTGGGACCACACGATAGACATCGCCATGGCAACCGTAAGTAAACAAACAAGATGGCCGAGAAAGTACATACATTGCGAAAACGCCAAGAGAAGAAGGACTAATGGACGGCATTATTATTATCGAATACTGCAATCTGGTTCCTGAATTATTTATCAGGATAATGCAGAATTGATTATACAATTACCTTTTTAAGTTTCTCCTGAGAAATAAATAAGTAATTTCTCACTTAAATCTGAAGAGATATTTAATTAAAGAGTATACTTGTCGCGCTGTTGTGCTAATAGCCTGACTGATAGAGGGCTCTGGTTGAAATGTTTAGCTATTGGATGGATATTAATGTGTCATACCCTTGGGATTGACGATACCTCCTCTCCGAGTGAAACCAAAAAATTGCGCATCAGGCCATCTTGCGAAGGATCTTGGAGCATGGCGCTCCATAATTGAATGCATGGGAAATTCAGGTATCTTTCAACATATTTTTCTTGGATCATATTATTCGGATAGAAGTGCCATTTGGAAGATCAGTCACTGGGATTTTTAACCACAGTTAAATCACGTCATAAAGCACTATGCAAACATTCGATTATTCTACTTTTTCCCATTTAAAATACGTGGTCCGAATGGGCTTCCCAACATGGCCGATCTGCCATCAGCTTTTCCTATACGCGGTGTACGGCGATCGTCATTCCATTGTTTTGAGTTCAGTGGATAAAATGGATGTATCGATATACTCCTCTTCCGCTCGTCACTGGCCAAAACCTTAAGACTCTCTACTCTCACCCACTACCTGAGAAACAATTAATTTACCCTCTCCGCCATTTGCAAAAAACCAGAGCCATCTATTGCCGTGATGTATAATCACAAGGGAATTATCAAATACCCTTAAGTTACCTCTACGCTGAATGTCAATGTCCACTCACCTGATCTTCATTTATTCTCTGTATTCGAGCATGTTCAACTTGCAATACCATTCATTTTTCTGGAGCAGGACATCCTTGATGCATCAACGCACATTTCTATATCGATCAAACTGTAGTAATTACCATCGATACATGGATCGATATGCATTTAAATTTTAATCCTTGTTTTGTGACGCTGGTCTAATAATCCTCCCTGAAGTGGAATGATAAGAATTTCGAAATTTTGTTCATTGGATGTAGTGGTTGATAAATAATTCCATGTTCTTTGTGTCGAATCTATGTTGGTATGAAGAATATATTTAAATAGAGTTTTTTGATGACAAAAGCAAAATCCTCTAGTTCTATTATTATGGAGCGGCTCCATCAATCGGCACGTGAATCTATATTTTATATAGTTTAATGTTTAAAACATAATATGTATTTCGTAAAAATTCTCCCTTCTTGTGTATTATAGTATTGTCACAATATTATTCAGAGTTTACATAAAAGAACACTCAAATAAACGACTACTTTCGAAGTGAAATCGATGCATTAAGGATATTGTTGAAGACATCTCTTGATGCGTGGGATATTTCAGGGGTCAGGTGCATAGATAACTATTTAAATATAACTTTTTTGTTAAAACGGTCCTGGGGTCACACCTTTTTTCATAATAATAATTTTGTCTTTTATTCAGAGCCAATTTTCGGTGTACATCTTACAATTAAGTGAACAAAATAAAAGGTGAGGAAAAACCCACCCATGCTGGACTCGAACCCGCGACATTCAGGTACACAGGTGTCGTTTTTCATATCGTAGATATATCGATATATTACATTGAAAACTCGATATATCGATTGTATTTCCTAATCGATCTAAAGGAGAGGAAATAGGAGGACCCCGCCTCCGTTGAGGTCGTCTCGACTTGTAATGGAATTGGATACAGTCATACAATTGTTCAAGTGTGAATTTCGCTAATCTTCGATACATCGATTATATTTTCGATTCGATCCCTCGATACTGAGACATTATGGGTGTATCGATATGCGAATATTATTACATATCTTCGAGATACCGATAGATTTCATAATGCAATCGATATATGGATTGTATTTTAGAATCGATATTCAGGTTCTTTTGGTGAGGACGTTACCCCTCCGCCATTTAGTCCGGCAAGAATTGTAGTGGATTTGGATGCTGATACACAATTTATCACGTATTCATTTCGCTCACCTTCGATACATCGATTATATTTTCGATTCGATCCCTCGATACTGAGACAATATGGGTGTATCGATACGCGAATCATATTACATACCTTCGAGACATCTTGTTACACATCTTCGAGATACCGATATATTTCATTATGTAATCTAGATATGGATTGTATTTTAGAATCGATATCTAGGCTCTTTTGGTGAGGACGTTACCCCTCCGCCTTCCGGCAAGACTTTTATTGGATTTGGATGCAGTCATACCATTTTTCACGTGTTCATCTTCGATACATCGATTATATTTTTGATTCGATCTATCGATACTGAGACGATATAGGTGTATCGATATGCGCCACTCCCGTCCGTCACCGGCCCAAAACCCTTCCGACTCTCCTCTCCCATCCACTACTTCAGAGCCACTTATTATTACCCCGCCCGCCCTTTGCAAACTACCAGAGCCATCTCTTACCGGGATGAATAAACATAAGGAAAAGCTCAAAGGCCCCTTAAGTTCCAACCAACCTCCCCACTCCACTCAGGGTGTCATTCCTATACCCTACCTCTATCCCTTCCCCTCAAAAACCCCTACCGCCCTTCCCCTGTGGCCTCACCAATACCGTACAGACCCCTTTCGCCTCCCCCCTCACCCCTCACAGGGCTCTGCTTAGCTTCCCCATTCTGATCTTAATCCCATGAACATACTCATAATTTCTACAGACTGCTTCCACCCCCTCATACCTTCCCTCCATGCCCACCTCCCACAGGGCCGAGAAAAAGGGGTCCCCGTCCTGTTTTAAAAACCCCTGCTTTTATTTAATCTCTTCCCTTTCCCCTCTCTTGCTTCTCCACCTTCTTCTTCCAGGGTTATTCCTCCCGGATCCTTCTCAGTACCCTGGAACCCCTGTTACAATTTGGATGTCCTTTCCTACCTAAGACAGAACTGGCATGAACTTGAAAGATATATACAACTAGGGTTAACAGAACCTTCTGATGGCCTGCGAGAATACGGCTAGGTTAATATTTTTATTGTGTATAAAATGCTCTGAGTAATCTCAGTCTATATTACACTCTATCTATACACGTAAATTTATACGCGTGAAAATTATCCCTTGTTGTATATTATGGTATTGTCACAATATTAATCACAGTTTAAATAAAAAAACCCTCAAATAAATGATTGCTTTCGAAGTGAAATCGGTACATTAAGGATATTGCTGAAGACATCTCTTTATGCATGGGATATTTTAGGGGTCAGGTGCAAAGATAAATTTATAAATATTTACTTTTTTTTTAGTTAGAACGGTCCTGGGGCTTTACTTGTTTCAATAATAATAATGTCGTCTTTTTTACTCAGTGAGAATTTTCTGTGCACATAGTCCTATCTTCCAATTAAATGCAAAAAAGGAAAGGTGAGGAAAAACCCAACCAGCCTGGACTCGAACCCTTGACCTTCGCTTCTCCAACTTCTTCTTCCAGGGTAATTCCTCCCGGATCCCTCTCAGTACCCTGGAACCCCTGTTACAATCTCGATGTACTTTCCTACCTAAAACAGAACTGGCATGAACTTGAAAGAGAATACAGCTAGGGTTAACAGAACCTTCTATTGGCCTGCGAGAATACGGCTAGGTTAATATTTTTATTGTGTGTAAAATGCTCTGAGTAATGTCAGTCTATATTACACTCTAAATATAAACATAAATTTATACACGTAAAAATTCTCCCTTCTTGTACATCATGGCATTGTCACAATATTAATCACAGTTTACATAAAAAAACCCTCAAATAAATGATTGCTTTCGAAGTGAAATCGGTACATTTAGGATATTGCTGAAGATATCTCTTTATGCATGGGATATTTAAGGGGTCAGGTGCATAGATAAATATTTAAATATATGTAATTTAGTTAAAATGGTCCTGGGGCTTTATTTGTTACGAGAATACGACTACTAGTACGTTAACCCTCTCATGCATGAGTTACTAAATTCAAGCGATATAAATTTTTTCAATCGAGTTTCTACGTGTGATTGACCATAATATTGAAGTAATATTGTTATAAATAAACATATTTGACATTTAATGGCAAAATTTTGACGTCCTCATATGAGGACATTATGCTTGAAACAGGTCATCGTGATAAAATCCGATAAACTTATGAATTGGATCTTTTAGGTAGAAAAAATATTCAAATATACTTTTAGTATTATGATATCTTTAATTGTTTATTTAAAATTCATAAAAACATATTTTTCGGGTGTTTGTTACTACATTTTGTTAATTTATTTATGATATCACATTCAATATTTTTAACATCAACCTTGCAACAAGGCAAGGAAAATAACATAAAAATTACAAGCAAACATTTATGATAACTTTACAAAAAATTGGCACTTCCAGATAAAAATTATTTTTAAATATGAATTCTAAAACTACCATTGTTACAAAATGTTTAACATTAATTACAATATATATTTTTGGGCCCCTGAATGCACATTACGAGTGAAAACTTTCAAAACAATCTGGACATAGCGGAACCAAGCAAGTGCCGCACATGTACCTGGTTTTGCTTGTGCATCTCTTGTCCCGACACCTATTTGCAATATTGCTTTCACTTTTTTTTTATAGTGGCCACATTTACTTAGTCTTAGCTCATCTATGACCTTATGAGTCGGTTTTTTCTTCATCGGCAGCGAGGAAGGGCTTGATGAATTTGACCGTCCCCTTTTTCTCGATTGCTCTGCTTTGCCACTGAAAATCAGTCCGTTTGCCACCCGACTCTTGAATTCGAGTAGATCCATTGGTACGTTATTGCTTTTCCTCCATAATAGCCAGGCGTTAACCACCGCCACATTCAACATGTGGTAAAATATCCTCATATACCACCTTGAGTTGCGTATATCGTTCCTGTACAATGCAACAAGGGAATCCATGAGATCTACCCCTCCCATATGCTTGTTATAAATTTCAATGCTCACCGGTCGGTTTACATCCACATACTCCTTATTCCGTTTGCACCACCTTTTGGCTTTTCCCATGGGTTGAATTCCGGCGTATGACGATATAGTATGCACTACATTATTGTCAAACCACCGAGCCACAGCTATACCATCTGAAGAAGTAGCAATGGAAGAACTCCCTCTCCCACCTTTCTTTAAGTCTTTTATATCCTTCAACTTTTTTACTGCTTCTTTTAACCTGTTTTCCCTACATGTTCCAACGTACCATATTCCAATGTCTTTCAACTTTCTAACGAGGGGAATACTAGAGAAAAAATTGTCTGCATATACCTTCACATTTAGATGGTGAATATCATGGCATAACCTAAGAACAACATCACCAGTTGCACCACGTTCAGAGGGTGGCTGTAACGGGAATAGCGCGGTGGGGGGGCGGCAGAGGGAGGGATCGGGTTCTCTAGTAGTGGGTTCTAAGCAATGACTTATCCTGAGTCAGTGTGCGAAGCCTGGTCACTCTGAGTGCATCCATTCGTCTGTGGGATTTTTTTCAGTAAACCAACTCTTTTTGTTGTGGCGAAAACGTGTAATGGCTGACTGCCGGGAGCAACGCGCCGCTGTGAAGTTTTGTTTTCTGTTGGGGAAAGCTCCCGCAGAAACTCTTGTGATGCCTAAAACAGCTTATGGGGATAGTACCCTAAGTAAAACACATGTCTACGACTTGTTTTTACGTTTCAAGAATGGAGAGATGTCGATTGAAGACCAACCTCGTTCTGGGTGCCCGTCAACTTCAAGAACGGGTGACAATGTTGCAACATCAAAACAATGCTCATTTGTTTCTTCGATTGCAGAGGTGTTGTGCACGCGAAATTCGTTCCTCCGGGCCAGACGGTCAATCAGCAATTCTACTTAGAGGTTTTGAGGAGGTTAATGGAGAACAGCCGGAAGAAAAGGGCGGATCTTTGGCGCACAGGTGATTGGTTCTTCCACCACGACAACGCTCCTGCCCACACTGCGCTGTCTGTGAAGCAGTTTTTGACCAAAAACGGCATGACGCCAATTGTTCACCCCCCCCCCCCCTATTCACCGGACCTTGCCCCCTGCGACTTCTTTTCATTTCCTAGACTCAAAAGGGACATGAAAGGAAACATTTTTGGGACTGTAGAAGAGGTGAAACAAAAATCGCTGGCAGGCATAAAGAACATTACAATAAGCAAATTTAAAAACTGTTTTGAACAATGGAAGAAACGATTAGATAAATATGTTACAGTCAATAGGGTTTACTTTGAAGGTGGTCAAAATTTGGTGCAAAAATATTTATCAGTAAAAACGTTATAACGCAATTCCCGTTATTTTTGGGTCCCCCTCGTATAAGTTGAAGAAAGTAACTTCTTCCGTTTTATATTCTGTCCCCTGCTAACTGTTTCATGCCCCTGTCTTTATTCTTCTTTCTGGTCTTTGGCTAGCCCATGTATTTTTTCCTGTCTTTTTCGGACTTCCTCATAAGCCTTCTACACTTCTAAGACTCCCTTTTCAATCATGCTCCTGAATAATATTTCTGGTACCCTTAAAAATGCGGCCTGTATTCTTCTACACCATGTCTTCATCAGATAACGTATTCAATATGTTTTAAATTAAACAGTCCACCTTCATCTCGAAACATGTCCACCAGAAGCGACCCATCTAACCTCTACTGCCCAGCATATCGCACGTCAAAATATAATAACAGTAATGATTATAATCCTCATACAAATACATTGGATATACATTAATAGTAGTTAATTTAATCGAGGAATATAGATACCCCTTTAGAAACAAAGCCTCCTGCTTTGGGGTTACCGACTCTTTCACTGGTAAACATGGATTATCATACAAACTAATAACACATTAATTAGATCAAAAACACTCTACGGGCCATTTAAGTACACTAAATACGTAATATGGTAGCATTGCTGTATTTAAATATTCACATGTGTATATACGTAGGACTTTTTTTTAGCAATTACCTTGTTATATTAATAAATACAATAGAAATATTTATGTAAGCCTTGCAAATATAATGCATATAAAATTACTCAATCTTTTTAATTAGGTATTCTACCTCTTTCTGCCTGAACATGCCGGCTACGAACAATGGTAGAAGAAGGTGGTTTTGTCTAATTGACGGAAGACGGTACAAGTAAACAGAAGAACAAGGGAAGGCGAGAAAAATGACGATGGCCACACTTTTGATGAACGAGGTATCATGTAAAAAGAAAGAGATACAAAGACATCTGATCTTCCACCATTCATTGAGTGGTGGAAAGTTCCACCTTTCGTTCATTGAACGACTCTTGATCCGTTCAATGAACGGCTCAATGACCCCCTCTGGAGAGCCGAACGTCACAATATTTGCCATGGAACTCGCTACGAAATTCAATAAAATCTCTAACATCTTTGTCTGTATTCAATTCACTACTTTATAATAACTCTCTGCTTCGAAATCTACCTTCTATATATTAACCTGTCACTGTTTGGCCATGTATGACGAATATCTCTGATGACATTTCTGTATCGAGTACTTCATTCAATATTTTGTAACGCTTTCCTACATTCATTTGTCGTATGTCATGACTGGTCACCTTCACTCCCAAGTGTACTCATCACACTCAACGGTGCTAAGATACACATTATATTGTTCTTTTGTTTTCAAAATATACATTATAAATTTCTTCCATAATTATTACTAAATCTGCCTGATAATCATAATTACTTTTTTCACTATTTTATTCTCATGATCGTTATTCTTTTGTTTTATGTTCACTTTTCGATTTCTTGGCTATTTTTTGATTTTCACCTTTTAGCTCGTCTTTTGATTAATTTTCGTTCATGTGGCACTTGTGCTTTCCACCTTTTAGCTCGCATTTCGATTAACTTTTGTCTTTGTATCTCTTTCTTTTTACATTATACCTCGCATTCATCAAAAGTGTGGCCATCGTCATTTTTCTCGCCTTCCCTTGTTCTTCTGTTTAGTTGTACCGTCTTCCGTCAATTAGACAAAACCACCTTCTTCTACCGACTTTAAATTCCGACTCTTACCTCTCATTCCTATCCTACGAAGCCACTATCTTTCCTTCTCTGTCTATTTTTAACTATTCCCTGTTCCTCATTGTAATATTTTCCATAAAAGAGTTTTATTGAAAGTTTAATGAATCGTACGTAGAACGTACTTGCTTGCTCGAACTGTCAAACTATTCATAAAACCGCAATGTCCTGCCATCTATGAGACGCTTTGCGAACACGTGAAGTGATAAATGCA
The DNA here is from genome assembly GCA_963573305.1 of Pyrrhosoma nymphula. Lineage (NCBI taxonomy): Eukaryota > Metazoa > Arthropoda > Insecta > Odonata > Coenagrionidae > Pyrrhosoma > Pyrrhosoma nymphula. Next base: position 29,644,004 of record OY754340.1, read on the forward strand.
CTCTCTTTTGGATGACTGTTTAGTTAATAACTATATATGTCTATTGTGTTTATTTACTTATACTTTCTGATCACATACTCCACGGTGCAATATGGCTCTATTGACGCATTCTTCTTCTAACAACAACAAGAAGGACATTACTGCCTCTCAACGTACTCCATGAACTACTTCCAGCCATGTTTGTTTACGTTTTCCTTGTTTGGTTTCCCATGGATACGAGCTCATTATTATCAACGCGATGAGCGGAACGTCTCATTGGTTGTTGCATAAAACGGTTTTATAGAAAATAGAACCTGTCCTATTCCAAAAAAGATTTTATGCAACAAGGTTTTATGAAACGGTGTTATCGTTAGCAAGCTCATTTATATAAAATTAGTCAATTTTATTAAACGTTTTACCAAACATTTTATCATGAGCAACAGGCATAACACTGGTTCCAATTCTTTTAAGAAGTATGTTACGAGAATGTTTTGGTCCCTGTAAACTGAGATCATATCTAAATTATTAAACAAAATTTTTATTTTTTCATTGTTGATTAGCTGTCATTTATTCCTAAGATTGGTTTTGTTCCAGCCAACCTCTCCGCATTGGACAAGATTGTGTATCCATACACATGTCGAGAGGAAGATTCTTGGAGAACAATGAATACATGCAATTTGACGACGGGAGATTCATTCGTCACTTCGAGGAGAGCTACGAGTTCCTCGGTGTCCGCCAATACAGAATGCAGGAGGTTACAGCAGTAAAGGTATGACCAACTGCCTAGAACTAATCTAGAACCGTCCGTCTACTATCAGGAGAATATGGATTTCCGAGTACAATAGTACGGCAACGATTTGCAGAATCTTAACACGATATCGTCTACCATGCTAATTTCAATTATTTTTAAAACATGCAGAAATAACATCATGTTTATTATATAAATAAATGACCTATGCTCTCGAATTAGCAGTAAAATGCGTTTATTTGCTGACGACGCTGTCATCTATTGCGATATAAATAATCACTCTGACTTTGAAATTCTATCATGGGATTTAAACAACGTTCATGTGTGGAGCCAAGAGTGGGGACTCGAACTTAATCTGAGAAAATGCACGGTGGTACATTTCTTGCGGAGGTCGTCCAGCTATCCCCATGTATATGCTGTGGATGGTGTTAACATAAAGGCGACAGATGAAGTTAAGTATCTAAGAGTTACGATTACCTCGAACCTATCGTGGGGAACACATATAAGAAATATTTGTGGCAGAGCTCTGACGAAGCTAGGATTCGTCAAGCGTATATTGTGGGAAGATTTTCGGATGAAAAAGTTAAAGAGAGGTGCTATTTCGCCCTCGTCCGGCCACACCTTGAATATGCAGCGAGCATATGGGATCCGGTGCAGAAAGACTTAATTCGGGAACTTAACATTAAATACTAAGGAAAGCTGCGCGATTCGTCAATAACTGCTACGGGCGTACAGACAGCGCTGTTACACAGATGTTTAAACGGATTAGGCTTGGAGCTGCTAGAGACTCGGAGGCTGCGCGCTAGGCTTAGATTGCTTGAGCAATTGAGAATAGATACATCTTTAAGAGCGACACGGAGAATATCATATTAGAACCCCATTACATATTTCCAGGTCCGACAGAAACGATAATTTAAGAGAGATATTTTGCCTACCGGATAGGTACTATGGGAATTCCTTTTTCCCCCGAACAATAAGGGAATTTAATAAATGCTAGGCGTAATTTCATTAGAGCGTTTCCTTTTTATGTGTAAACGGCTGGTGTCCTAACACCCCCCGCCATACGCCTATTGAGGCGGCTTGCGGGGTACTATGTAGATGTAGATATATAAGTTTGTTGAAGCTTTGGGAAAGTATTCCTGTCTTTCCATCAAAAATACGTTAAAAATCTGTTTCATTTGCCCTGTCGTAATATCAAAATAACGTCCTTCGTATAGTGTGCTTGTGTACTTTCGAGATTAAAAGAACTGACAACACAAGGCGCGCCAATATCCAGTGCCAAAATTTCACCAGGTTCAATCACTTTGTCAGAGATATGATGAGTGGTCGTCAGCCAAAATAATCTCACGAAAATAATATTAATAAAGTCAAAGTTAGGTTTTGGCAAGTTTCTTTAGGTTTTCTGCGATTAAACTAAGCTTTCATCATCAGGGAAGCCATTGAAATAGAAAAAAGACCTACCAACCTAAACAGAGAAGATGGCTACAAACGTTTACCTTATACGTGGAAAAGACTTTTGAAAAACTAAATTATTAATTAATCATGCTCTTCATAGTAACCGGTTAAGTTTGTTTATTTATTTTTCATTGTTGATTTAGAATGCCTGACGAAGCCGGCAGAATAGCACGGCGAAACTGTTGCAAAATAAAAGTTTAGTTCAATCGCAGAAATCCCAAAAGAAACCTACCAAATTTAAAATGAACTGCGAACATATATGAAAAATGTTCATAGTAAGGTTATTCAACCGATTATATGTATTATTTCAAAACTTTTTCATATATAAATAAATACGATGTATATCATATCGACCTCACAATTTCATATATCGGGAAGTAATATCGAGTTTAGGTCATGAAATAAAATCAGCTATTCTTTGTCCACGTTTCTGAATTTCATTATTCCATCTTCAGGTCTTACGGAGGTTACACCGAGACTGTGTGAGTCAAAACAAATACTAAATTCCACATTTTTTATATTTTGCCCAAAAAATCCTGCGATAGATGATGAAATGCGTTACTTAAAGACGAACTCAATAGTTAAGTAGAAAAAATTCAGATTATTCCACGAATGTTGTTTAAATTAGCACTTTTTACAGCCATTAGGATCCGACTGCAGCGTCATTTCCTACGAATTACCGCATTATGACTTCAATTACGGCATTAATTCTTCAATGACTACAATAATAAGTTGGTAAGATGCTTGTATTACATTGTCATTCAAATTCTCTGGATTATTTCCTTCTTATAAACAGTTTTCTGTAAAAATGGCATTAATATATTTTATGGAAAATTATACTATTTTTTATTCCCCGTGTTTCTCTCATTCCCCCATTCCCAGTGGGGAGAGACCATGCAAAAGACATTCATGAAGTAATTCAAAAGTAGTTCACCACTGAATTATCCTGAGCATACAACTATAGAACGTTCATTGAATGTTCAAGTGTGAACTATTCATTTGAGACTGTTCATAGATCGTTCATTGAATGCTCAAGTGATAACTATTCATTTGAGACTGTTCATAGATCGTTCATTGAATGTTCAAGTGAGAACTATTGATTTGAGACTGTTCATAGATCGTTCATTGAATGTTCAAGTGTGAACTATTCATTTGAGACTGTTCATAGATCGTTCATTGAATATTCAAGTGTGAACTATTCATTTGAGACTGTTCATAGATCGTTCATTGAATGTTCAAGTGAGAACTATTCATTTGAGACTGTTCATAGATCGTTCATTGAATGTTCAAGTGAGAACTATTCATTTGAGACTGTTCATAGATCTTTCATTGAATGTTCAAGTGTGAACTATTCATTTGAGACTGTTCTTAGATCGTTCATTTCCAGTCCACGAAGAATTATTCAAAAATGCTCCCTGGTTGGACATTTAAAGAACATATTTCATGCATATTTTAATTGTCATAAACGACAAAATATTAATTATATATTCTAGGGAATATTCTATCATACCATATGTACGATATTATTCCTAAAATTAATGCCTGCATGTGAGATCGCATTATGTACGTAATGAGTTAAACTGTTAATTTTAATGGATGAACACTGAACTGTACGAATATATGCGTACAGCTCAAAATCTTGTTTATTCACAGTAGTAAGGTATTTATATTCGTATTATCACAATATAAGTTTCAATTAATTAATGCCGAATGACTGTTATCGAGATTTGATGGTATTTCACCAAACTATCACAGAATCGCCATTTAATAATTATAGTCATCGAAGTTACATTTGTCGTCGGAAGTGACAAGATGTATACGACTTTCAATCCTAATGCATTGCGATAGCGGATGCAAGAACATGCTTAGAGTCGTAGAGTACTTAATAACGCTACATTTGTACACTGACGTTAGGAAGATACAAGATGGGATTCTTAACTTTAACGTACTAACAACACGTACGCGTAATTGTACAATCATAGTGATTAATTGCAAATTATAATTTTTTTATATCGAGAGTGTAGAGAAGTCAGAGGAAAGGTAATACGATATGAATCGAGAATCAAATCACGAGAACTATTATTAAACATTCCTTCATGGTTCATATGTTATTAATTCAAAAAAAGTTCAGCCGCAATTCATCCATGTTGAACATTCTATGAAGTATTTCAATGAATGTTCATTGCACTATCCGTTAGTGCCAATTGAACGTTCATTGAATGTCTTTCTTGAATGATCTTAGAACGTTCAAGTAGTCTCCACTGAACGTTCTTTGAACATCTTTTGGACAATAAATTCCCCACTGGGTTATGAACACAATATGTAATGTCAAGTTCCATTATAAAATATACTATCGTGTAAAGGTATTATTTTGTTGTTCATATAAGATAGACGACAAGGTTTTCTACAAATAGACAGAGTGTGAATAAAAATACATTTAAGTGATTATATAGTGGAACCACCATAATATACATTCATTTGTGACTTTCAACATCAGATCATTATTCTCAATGACACTTTAATGACTAGAAATAAGAAATGATGTTGAGAGTCTCAAATGAATGTATTCTAAGTACTGAAGATGGAATAATTAAACTCCGAAACGTCGGCAAAGTATAGCTGATTTAAAGTTAATGACCAAAACTCTATATTACTTCCCTATGTGTTTATTAATATTTAATTCTAGGAATTTAGAAGTGAGATAGAAGTCGAATATAATATTATTTATAGAATAAATTAGAAAAAAATATAAGGGTGCCTATCCCGAAAAACAATGTGAAAAATATTCTTCTAGACTTATAAAACACAACTTATGAAACACAACAAACAAACTTTTGTTATGAAAACACATTGAAACTTAAGTCAAAATGGCACTAAATGATTAATTAAAAGATGACTTTTACGATTAGAATGTAGACATAGAGTTGCCACACTCCATCACATAAAATTGGGGTTCTTTATACACCGGCCCGCCCACTTGAGTGTTAAACTAGTGTGTTTAAGTGTGAAACAGTGAGTACTCGTATGGACTATTTGGAAAACATATATATATTTAAATAAAAACCAGATAAAATATTTGTATTGAGTAATTACTTGTTAAGGAGGTTCCGCCACGACTGTGTGAGTCAATACAAATACTAAATTCCACATTTTTTATATTTTGACAAAAAAATCCTGCTTTCACTGATACAATGCGTTACTTATAGAAACCCAAAAGTAAAGTATTAAAAAATGCAGATTATTATTACAAGAATGTATTTTAAATGAGCACTTTTATTCCAGCCATAGGAGCTGACTGCAGCGTCATTTCCTACGAATTACCGCATTTTGACTTCAGTTACGGCATTAATTCTTCAATAACTATAAAAATAAAGTAGTAAGATGCCTGTATTTTATTTTTATTCAATTTCTCTGGATTATTTCCTTCTTATAAATAGTTTTCCACGAAAATGGCATTTATATATTTTATGGAAAATTATACTATTTTTATTCCCCGTGTTTCTCTCATTCCCCCATTATGAACACAATGTAGAATTTCAAGTTCAATTATAGAATAAAATAGCGTGGAAAGGTATTATTTTGTTGTTCATATCAGATATAGAGGACAAGGTTTTCTACAAGTAGATATAATATGAATAAAATGACATTTAAGTCATTTTACGGTGGAACCACCATAAAGTTTGTGGTTTAAACTCAACGCTGACTGTAGATTTGAGTTGAGAACACTCTCTAGGCATTTCCAACTGTCGTATTAAAATTAACCGCCAATTGGACTGATTTTCATGATGGAATTATGCGATAATATTGGATGGAATGTTTACAATGTTGAACTTCCTCCTCCGTCTTTCCTTGAGTCTTATGCTGTGACACTGCAAGACGAATCTTGGCGTCTCTCATCGGAAATGGATAAATGATTTTCCGAATGAGGGACTGACTCTCATTTTTAAGATGAAAAAGAGGCTATTAATAATCTCCAAAAGATGGGAGGAGACGGAGGAGAACTGGGAGCTAAGTATGTGGATGAGGGGTAAAAAGATTCATAAATCAGATCGCCGATCGCGAAGATGTAATAACTTCAAGTTTGCTTTCTCTTTTGCGACAAAGGGAAGAGAATGAATGGATTTAAGAAGAAGAAGATGAGAAGATCTGTTTGTGAGGAGGACAAAGACGTGATAACCGACCAAGAAGACATGTGAAACAACTTCGAAAGTCGAAAATTTACTAAGATTTAATACTAAGAGTACCACAAGGGGTTATTTTGTCCCCATTTTAATTTTGACAATTCATTGTTTCTGACAGACAGGCATACGCAGGAAAAGAAGGCATCACAATAGTTATTACCTAATAATTTTGTTTGATCATTAATTCTACGTACTGCTTAGTCATATTTAAACTGATATATTGGTGAAAGGAAAATCACTTAATTAATATACTTTAGAATAAAACTATGAGTTGGCTAAGAGATAACATCAACAAATAATATTTTGAATATTTAATTTTTAAAATAGTTGAATAAATAGCCCAAATTATACTATTTATCAGAATATAATTATTGAATTTCTTCCATTATTGTCAATATTTAAATTTGTTTTATAGTAATAATAAATATTTGTTGAACCACATTTCATACATAACCTAAGCGAACTCGCTGTCAATATGAACTAATTTTTCCGGGGGCTCGTACCGATAATATTCCGTCAAAATATTATGTTGACTTTGTTGTGTCAACGTGTGATGTCACGTTCTCATGTTTAAGTTTACATAACGTTGTTCCATCTTTCCTTTATAAAGCCATGTATTGCTTATTTGGATATGCATTAAAGTTTCAAAGTTAATAGGATTTGTTTGGTGGGGATACACAAAATCGTAACATAGAACATCGAAATGTGCCCACCCACGGTATAATACCGGATCTCGCGGTGTTAGCCATTTTTTTCCGTCAAATCACTGTCATCATCAGCGTCAGTCAACAATCCTATTGGATTGGTTTGACATGCAGCCCTCCACTCAATTCTTATATCTGCCAACCTCTTCATACTGACGCCACTCTTCTCATTTACATCCTTACACAACTTCAATTCTGTATATCTCATGCGAGGCCTGCCTTTTCCATTCTTCCCGAATTCGCTTTTCCCTCTATACGATTGTCTTCATCAGGCCGTCTTGTCTTCAGATGTGTAGCCTACTAAGTTGTCCCGTCTCCTTTTTAATTTTTTCAGCAAACATCTCTTTTCTCCCAATCTTCTTAAGACTTGTTCATTTGTCAGTCACCATTTTATCTTCATCATTCTTCGGTAGCACCACATTTCAAATGCTTCAAGCGCCTGGAATTCTCTGCTGCTGTTATTGTCCATGCTTCCCTGCTAGATGTATGTTCTAGTGAAATGTCTCCTCACTTGTATTTGCAGCTGTTAGCAGGATCTTCTTCTGGTAAAATGCACTTTTCGCTTGGGAAATTCTACTGGCAATTTCTCTTTTACTTCGTCCATCGCTGGTTACTTTCCGCTTCCCAGGTAACAGAACTCTTCCACCTCCTCGATTGTTTGTTTTTCTAGTTTTACATTGGTCCTGTCTTCCTTTCTTCTTCTGCATACTAATTACTTAGTTTTCTTTGTATTGATCTTCAGATGATATCTGGTCATTATCCTTTCCACATTACCTAGTGTCTTCTATAAATCTAATTCTGTTTCTACCATGACTGCTGTGTCATCGGTAAATCTTAGCATGGTAAATCGAAAAATAAACAGAAGAAGAAGGAAGCGTAGCCGACTGATGAGCCGTAGACAAATACTTAAGTCGAAACAGGAGAGAAGACGAGAGTATCAAGGATTAGGATATAAAACCATCAGTTTTGCATTTAGATGAGTTAAAATTACTGTAGTTAAGTTAATTTTTGACAATCCAAGTAATTTTACTGAATAAGTATTATCTATAATTGATTTTACAAACTGATAAAGAAGTTGAGACTGAATCATTATGACATCGATGTGCGAGACCAAGAAGAAAAATGTAATAATTATGGCAGTAATTTACCAATACTAGTAGTTTTACTGAAAATATAGTATCTGTAACGGAAAATAAACTGATAAAGTAGCTAAGTGCATATCAGTATGACACCGGAAGACGGGACAAAGACAGAGGAGAAGAAATGATACCAGTAAGAGATTTGAGAGTGGAGAGATTTTTAAGAAGAGATATTCTGTCATAACTCCGTGGTTAACCCTAATATTTAATTATAAATAATTAAATATATAAAGGTATACATAAATATATAAATATAAGGGTGATTACAAATGAATTCGTCGGTTCCAAAAATCTGTATTTTTCAAAGAGTACTAGCTACAGATCTGCATGACCTCTTAAAATGACCGATACATTCTCTAGTTTTGTTGATAGAAATATCCTCCCTGAATAACCCGAAAAATATCAAGTCGATATATTTAAATTCCTCCTACACTCTGTGAAGCATTTCAGCAGTTACTGTCTTCACAGCCAAAGTTATGCTTAGTGCTTTCAATTCCTTAGAGCTGTTAGTAGGCAATGAAAGCACAAAGACTTGACATATTCCCCACCAAAAAATCGCATGTTGTGAGATCAGGTGACCTCGGAAGCCACTTCAGATGAAAGGGCGAGGTGTTTGCCTTGCAGATCGACCAATCCATCTTTGTGTGAGTAGGTCTCATTAAGATGAGAACAAACTAAGAGGTGCCACAATGCAGGGGGGACCCCGTCTTGCTGAAACACAATATCATTGGAATCTGCTTCCAGTTGAGGAAAAAGGCAATCTTAGTCAATGCTATACTAACAGCTCTAAGGAATTGAAAGCACAAAACATAACTTTGGCTGTGGAAGACAGTAACTGCTGACGTGCATCACAGACTGTGGGAGGAATTTGAATATGAAGGAGAGATATTGTTCTGATTACTCAAGGAGGACATATTGAACATTTGTGATGTTATTTTTTTCCAACAAAACCAGATAATGCATCGGTCATCTTAAGAGGTCGCGCAGCTCTGTAGCTCGTATCATTTAAAAAATACAGATCTTAGAAACCGACGAATTCTTTTGTAATCACACTGTATAACAAGGATACGATAAAAAAGCACTAGCTTTGCACCTCTATGAGTGAAAGTTACTGTTAATAAAGAAGCGTTTTACCAATTCAAGACATTTCACTTTAAAAAATGTACCTTTATTGGAAAAAAGTAATTATTTATTAGTTGAAATTGAATCAGTATTACACCGAATGACGGGACAAAGAGTGGAGACGAAATGAAAACAGAACCATATATGAGAAGGAGAAGAACAAAAGAGGATAAGGCATTGAAACTTTGGGAGAATCCTTTATTGTCCATCCAATTCCTCCTTCTCTTTCTCGTCGCTTAGGGGATTAAGTTGGTTCCACCGTAAAACGACTTAAATGTCGTTTTATTCATATTCTGTCTACTTGTAGAAAACGTCGTCCTCTATCATATGATATGAACAACAAAATAATACCATTCCACGCTATTTTATTCTATAATTGAACTTGAAATTACATATTGTGTTCATAATGGGGGAATGAGAGAAACACGGCGAATAAAATAGTATTTTTACATAAAATATACAAATACCATTTTCGTGGAAAACTATCTTTCTGAAGGAAATAATCCAGAAAAACTGAATAAAATTAAAATACAGGCATCTTACTACTTTATTTTTATAGTCATTGAAGAATTGATGCCGTAATTGATGTCAAAATGCGGTAATTCGTAGGAAATGACGTTCAAATCGGCTCCTATGGCAGGAATAAACATTTAAATTACATTCGTGGAATAATCTGCATTTTAAATAGTTTACTCTTAGTTTTCTATAGGTAACGCATTTTATCAGTGAAAGCAGGATTTTTTGGACAAAATATCAAAAATGTGGAATTTAGTATTTGGTTTGACTCACACAGTCGCGGCGGAAACTCCTTAACAAAACCAAGCAATCATCTAGTTGAGGAATGACAGGTTTAATTACATTTTAACTCCTACTGCATTCATTTATTTATGAGGAAATATTATTCCAATGACTCTATGGCATATTAATTTTTTTAAAATGTGTTTATAGAGGTGAGTAGTATTTAACGCCCAGATGCTTAATCCATGGATTAAAGCCAGAAGCTTGAATAAAATATACTGTAGAATACACATTTCAACCTTTCAGTATGTCCTGTGGTGATAGATAGCGATACAGCTGTCCTGTACATTCAAAGGTTGGGCACCTAGACTTATTAGAAAGTATATTTCTAATTATCAGCGTGGAGAAATGGAATAGAGACAGCATATATTTTCACACTGTTGCAAAAATAAGTTCTCGCCACAGATAAACGAGCAGTAATTGTTTGTACCTATCCATTAGAAGATTTTTCCAGTGGATAGAACAAATTTTTAGTTCTGTATACGATTGTAAAAGTGGCCTTCCAATATGACACTTAAAAAACATGCACGTACTATGTAGCAGCTACAAATAAGGAGGGTAATATATAGCAAAAATATTGCTGTAAATCTACTGCTTGAATAATTATTATTAGATTAAATGCATTCGGCTCCTATGGCTGGAAAAAAGTGCTAATTAAAAATACATTCGTGGAATAAGAATCTAGATTTTTTATTCTTTACTTCTGGGTTTCTATTGGTAACGCATTTTATCAGTGAAAGCAGGAATTTAGTCTCTGTATTGACTCATTCAGTCGCGGCGGAACCTCCTTAAGGATATGGAAGTGTAGAGATTGGATGATTTCAGTACTTATATTTTTATACACGAATACATTTATGAGTGATTCCAAGGCACCCATCGACAAGCTGGAACCAATTATATTATCTAGGGTAAATGGAAGTTCAGTTATCAACGTATTTTTGAACAAGGTATATTACAGTCGAAGAATAAAATGGAAATAAATACCACAAAGGAAGGGAAGGCGTTAAATAACTAGGATTACTAGTTAATATATAACTAGGATTAGGATTGATATCCACTAGCTTACCATCTCAAAGAGTAAATTCGACAGTCTCTGGCGTTATTTGGTGGAACAGCATTTTAGTATTCAGGTATTGTTCTCGGGCTCTGCACCCCTTTGTAATGGGCTTCATATTGGCCTATGATTCGGAAAACGACTTGTATTCCATTCTCAAGGCGTGTCTATGTCTCTCTGTCTATGTGGGATTTTACACTGAACTGAATTGACCGGATGACGATTCCAACAATTAAGCTCAGGTGTGTCGTCCGATTGGCTGATGTTCATTTGAAATCTTTTATGTTCTCTCCTTAATGTATTTCATGCTATTTATTATAGAAGTGCACATGTATTGCCCAGATGAATGACAGTATCCCGATTGAATTTTTTTGGATTAAGGCTGATTTCGATGGCTTCCTTGATTATGCGGTCCCAGTAGCGTTGTGAGCGGCCTATAATTATAATAATAATAATAATAATAATAATAATATATATATTTATTCCATAACCCATTAGAAAATACATTTGACAATTTACATACATAAATGGAATACAGGTACCCCAGAGGAACAATACCTGTGTTGGGGTTACCATTAAAATAAATATGACGGACAGGCAAGGTGCTAATCATATAATACATGGTGTGACAAATAATAATAAAAAGAAAAATTAAGTGCATTCATACATAGACATATTACTTATACAGATACACACAATTAAATAATATTTTATATAACCTTTTTAAATAAAAATTCCACTTCCTCATGACTCATAAGCCAGTTTGTAACAGCTTTATTGAATTCACATTCTGTCTCTACCTTGGTCACGTTATTTGGCAATAAATAATATAATTTTGGCCCCAGGTATTGATATTTAAATTAAAGAACAATTGCTTAATATTATTCACCGGGAAAAACTTAAGTCGTAAATAGCATTTTAGTACTTAAGTAAAACTGCAGTAGTTGTACCGTCCACTTAAATTTTAATGTAAAATATTACACTACACGTGTTTCGACGTTTCTTAGGGCGTCATCTTTAGGTCTAATACAAGTTATGTCTCCAATTGGAATATTTATACATAAACAAAAGGAAAGAGGGATGTAGGGATTCTTGACCAATGAAGGTTCCCATAAATATTCCCCTTGGAGACATAACTTGTGTTAGACCTAAAGATGACGCTCTAAAAAAACATTGAAACACGTGCAGTGTAATATTTTACATTAAAATTTAAGTGGACATTACAACTACTGCAGTTTTATTTGAGTATCTCCAAGAGTTAAAATTATTATGGTTTAGGAAGTTCTTTACTATTCCAAGTAATTTAAGGTAGTTTTTGAGCGAAAAACACTTCACCTAGAATTTGACGAATTTGGCCTCATTTTAATGAAAAAACTCTCATATTTACAATGATATCAAAATATATCAACCCCCTACCGAACTACTTTTCGAGCAATATGCCTGTAAATATATAAGCTGTTTTACATATGGGATAGATTAGAGCTGTGCGCTCCAGATTAGGAGAATATTGAAGGAAATACGAACTTGTAGCACCTAGATTTCGTCAAAAAACTAACGGTGTATAATTTGCATGGGATCTCAACTATTTATAAAACATATAATCAATTATTAACCGCTGTAAGTTTTCACAGAAACGCAATTTAAAAACCTTCTGTTTTGAAGGGTATTCTGCCGTGAAAAAATGAGTCATGTCAGAGACTTATGTAGCTTTATTTATTTAATTACTGCGAATTTTTGGCCTTTTTAACTATATATTTGTGCCATTGATATTACAATATTTATTTCGTACTTCTTACTGACGCTGAAATAAAAAAATAAAATTTGGATATGGTCTCCATTAACACTATGAGACTACTATATTCCTCAGACCACGTAAACTGAAAAATAACCTCTGTAATTGGAAGTTCAGCTGATTTAGTATTTTTTAAAAAATAATCAGCTTGACATCGGAGGAGGAGAGACAAAGTGTAAAAATACAACAATTATGGCAGTGTTGTACCAATCAAAGTAGTTGAACCGAAAGAAATGTTACTATTGTGGAACAACGGACTGATAGAGTACGTGAAAGTTTATCAGTATGACTCCAAAGGCAAGGGCAATGAGATGAGATGGAAAGATTTCAGGAAAATACCAGATGACCAGAAGAACGAATTAACATGGAGTAGGAGATGTGGTGACGCAACCAAGGGTCTGACACTCACATTACTCGAAATGGTTAAACATTTCAAACCAGAGCTCTGTATAGCGGTCAAGCGCTAACTATGAGCGCAACAGCGCGACATATATGCTCATTAGTTGAATATATTGCAGATTTAATTGGGAAATGGTACCTATTTTTATTTCACAGGGGAATGTTAAAAAGGTAATTGTATAATGAATTCTGCATTATCCTGATAAATAATTCTGGAACCAGATTGCAGTATCCGATAATAATAATGCCGTCCACAGTCCTTCTCTTTTGTAGTTCTCGCAATGTATGCACTTTCTCGGCCATCTTTTTTGTTTACTTACGGTTGCCATGGCGATGTGTCTCTCGTGTGGTCCCAGGCGTATTTCAAATGGACGCTGATAAAACGTCTTCTACAACAAAAAGGAATAATTATTGCATTTTTTCACAACAAATAAAAGATTTATGACAAAAACGTATATATTATAAATAATTATCTTTTTCACGCATACGTATTTTTCCATTTGCATTCAAATTCCGTCAGACCCTTGGAAAAAACCTTTGTGTGGTGCATTATTGCTATTTTCGGCGTCTTACTTTAAGACTTGTCACAATTTTAGATTAAGTTACGCTGAGTTTAGTTGCTCTGAAGGAGTATTATTTGTATTCATGATTGAGTAATTAACTCAGCACTTTTCTACAAAACTTTATCTATAACACGCATTTCGCCAATATATACGGTATCGTCAGGTATAGAAAATGTTTTTCATTAAACTACTTACTACTAATAAACTACTCATTTACCAAGTGAAAACTGCCACTGCCTATTTTATACGAGTATTTACATCACAATGGTCTTCTATGACTTATACCGTTTCAGGAAAATACCTAATAAAAGGTTCATTGGCGGGGTCAAAAGTTCTGATGTATTTGGCGCTGTTTTGAAGGTTTTGCTGTAGGATTAGCTTACAACTGTGGATAAACCTTGATTATTATAAACAATCTGCAATTTATTTTCCAAATACAAGTCAGTTGGAGCTTGCAAATTCAATCTCACGAATACAAATCGAATTATTTACGTAATTTTTTTCGTACCAATCAATTTATTGCCTTATTTTTCCATTTGTGCCTGAAACAATTGGTGCCAGTAGTAATCCATACGAGGTATCGCAAATCCGTCACACCTGGTTGACGACCATTGATGAAAGTCCACTGTAGATATTAACTAATTTCTAGAAGATATCTTGAGAAGACATCTAGAAGATATATAGGAACACTCAGATATCTAAACAATATATAGAAAATACTCCTACAAGTTATAAAAAGACGTTTCCTAGATATTATCAGAAGGAATTGGGGGTATTTTGTAGTTGCTTTTTTTCCCAGCGGCCCGCGAAATTATACCTTATACCTATTATAGTACCACAGGGGTCATATATTGACCCTAAGATTTTTCTAAAATTTCCCCATGACCTCATAGTTTTCTTATGATGTCACAGTTTCCCTATGACCTCAGAGTTTCCTTATGACGGTTGGTAGAATTCAAGTAATTAGGCAAACTTGTAGTATAGTAAATTAGCTAATATTTCATTTACTATAATTTAGTATACATAAACAGTGGACTCTTGTTAAAGGATACTCCTTGATAAGATGTTTTCCTTAATTGTATATTAATTTCCTTAGGTCTGTGTCACAGCACATGTAAATGATTATGGCTAGCACATTTTAGTTACCTCTTTAGCACATTTGATGGAGTACGAAAGAAAAATTTGTCCAGAAAAATGATAGCCCATAAGGTTAATATGACAATGGATACCCATCAAGAGGTTTAATTGGTATTAAAAAAGATAATAATCGCTAACAATACGAGGTGTGATAAAAAAATAACGGGAATTTTTGTTTTTCAAAAAGAATATTTATTTGTTAATCAATATCAATTTTGTTCCCTTGAAAATAATCCTTCTTAGATATAATACACTTGTGCCAGCTTTTTTCCTAATCTTTGAATCATTTCATAAAGTTCTGAAGAATCCTGTCTCTTAGTTCTTCCAATTCGTCCTGTGCGCAGTGGTTTTCTGGATTTGTGTGAAGGGGTGTGGGTCAGAGTTATCAGAAGGCATTGGATGTATTTTGTATTTGCTTCTTTTCACAGTGGCCCGCGAAATTATACCTTATACCTATTATAGTACCACAGGGGTCATATATTGACCCTAAGATTTTTCTAAAATTTCCCCATGACCTCATAGTTTTCTTATGATGTCACCGTTTCCCCATGACCTCAGAGTTTCCTTATGACGGTTGGTTGACGGCGTTGAAAAGTGTTGAAGAATCCTCTCTCTTAGTTTTTCCAAAAGAAAAAGACTCCTACAAGTAATAAAAAGACGTTTTTTAGATATTATCAGAAGGCATTGGAGGTATTTTGTAGTTACTTTAAAACGAAGTGGCCCGCGAAATTACACCTTCTACCTATTATAGTACCACAGGGGTCATATATTGACCCTAAGATTTTTCTAAAATTTCCCCATGACCTAATAATTTTTTTTTATTATGTCACAGTTTCCCCATGACCTCATAGTTTTCTTATGACGTTTGGTTGACGTCGTTGAAAAGTGATGAAGAATCCTCACTCTTAGTTCTTCCATTTCGTCCTGTGCGCAGTGGTTTTCTGGATTTGTGTGAAGGGGTGTGGGACAGGGTATGGGGTGGGAAGAAGTGGGAATAGAAGGAGAAGTAGGGGAAGTTGTAACGGCCCTGGAAGAAGGGGGAAGGGGGAAGGTTTTTCAAAAGTGGGAGGCGGCAACTCCCTCTGAGTATGCAAATATGAAATATGAAAATGAAGATGGCGGTCTGTACTGCTCTCGGAGGAAGGGGGGGGTAGTAGGGGAGGGTTTTTAAGGGGTAGGCAGAGGGGGGAGGGGAAGAAAGTAAGGGTGGGGGAGGGGAGGGGTTTCTGGGAGTGGGAGGAATGAGGTGGGTAGGGTTTAGACAGAATGGTTTCGGGTCCAGTAATAAAAGTGATTTACCGTTGACGCGGTGCTCTCAGAGAAGGGAGAGTGGGATGGGGAGTGGAGGGGAAGGAGGGGTAATGTGTGGGAGGGGGTGGGAGGGGGGAGGCGACGGAGGGGAGGTGGACACTCCTGCCAACCTGACCGGTTTTACGAAAAGATCTCTCCGGGCAGAGGAAATTAGACAAAGATCTCTCCTGCTGGGGATAAGTGTGAGCGCACGACAGAACGATTTCAACCGGAATAAAAACGATCGCAGTGCTTCGATGAATCGAAACTCGGCGATAATTATCGTGTGCGATAGATTAAATTGCATTCAATATTTCATCAATTCAGGATAGTAAATTAGTCTCGTTTCTGAGGGTCAGTTCTACCGAGCGCCGTGATCACCTTACATGTACATCTACAAAACACCCTGCAAACCACCTCAGGGGTGTGTGGCAGGGGGTGAGTATTCACCAACATGCATTACACTATACCCTCAAAGTTAGTGCAACTAAGACTAATTATGCATTAACATAAATCGCTAATGCTTTTCACGAGACGAAGCCTCACAAGCATGCACTACTACACGACAGATATTATCACAATGGAGAGGGACCGTTAATATATATGTATATTGCAACTACACAAATGGACAGAGACTCAAGACTCATGTAGAAAACATGCACGGCGTGCTGCTAGTACTAGGTAACAGATAAGGATTCAAGTATTAGGGAGTACTACTACTACTAATAAGAGCTACACTACCTATCGACAAACCTAGTTATTAGAGTCTCATTGGCAGCTGTTATGGTTCCTTATCGTTCGTGGGAAAAATGACATTTTATATCTGTCCGTTCTGCAGTCTAGTTCCCTAATTTTATTCTCATGATCTGATCTACCGTAGTATGTCGGATTTCGTAAAATATCATCAACGTCGTCAGAGAATGTATCGATTTGGAATGTACATAATTGATTAAGTCTAAATTTCAATCGATTGTCTGGAAGCTTTTCCCATCCCAGTTGCTGCAAAAGGTCAGTAACATTACAACGAGATTGTCATAACGGTCTTTAACGTATCTTGCCGATCTTCTCTGCACGCGTTCTAACTAATTTTTCAAGTCTATCCTGCAGCAAGCATTGTCCTGAGCTATAACAAACAAGGCTTCGATTAGTCGAAATCCCACGACAGTTGTCGCGTGCGATAGATTAAATTTTATCGAATGATTTCGTAAATTCAACATCGTAAATTCGTCTCGTTTCTGAGGGTCATTTCTACCGAGCGCCGTGATCATTGTCCTGTGCGAATATCAATCAAGGTTTCGATTAGTCGAAACACCACTATAATTATCGCATGCGTTAGATTTAATTTTAACAGCATGCTTTGGTCAATTCAGCATTGTCAATTCGTCTCGTTTCTTAGGGTCAGTTCTCTCTTTGTCCTGCGCGGAAACAACAATGTAATTGCATGGTCTCACCGATTAAATATTGTTGAGTTGTCACGTTCCATCCGTGACATTTGTCAAGTGCGACAGCAACAATGCAATCACATTGTTTCGTCAATTCAGCATTGTTGAGTCGGTTCGATTCTGAGCGCCGCGATCATTGATTGGCCTATGCAAAAAAACAATGAAATCCATCTACATCTATAAAATACCCTGGGATTCACCTCAGGGGTGTGTGGCATGGGGTGAGTATTCACCAACATGATTTACACTATACCCTAGAGTTAGTTTAACTACGACTAATTATGCATTAGCATGAATCGCTAATGCTTGTCACGAGGCGAAGCCCCAAAAGTATTCACTAAACTACACTACAGATATTATCACAATGGAGAGGGACCGTTAGTTTATATATATGTATTTTGCAACTACACAAATGGACAGAGACTCAAGACTTGTGTAGAAAACATGCACGGCGTGCTGTTAGTATTACGTTGGTTAGTATGTACCAGGTAACAGATAAGGGTTCAAGTATTAGGGAGTACTACTACTACTTAGAGCTACACTACCTATCGACAAACCTAGTTGAAAGTCTCATTGGCAGCTGTTATGGTCCCTTAATCTAGGTAATTGGAAATTGACGAGAAATTGTTAATGGAAATTGACAAGTTTCATCGATTTAGTATTGTTGTGTTGTCACATTCCAACCGTAATATTTATCACGTGCGATAATGTGGTCGCACGTTTTCGTCGGTACAGTATTGTCGAGTCCTCTTGATTAAGAGCGTCACAATAGCCGCATTTACGCATGGAAGTTGACTTCTATGGAAGTTGCGAGTGCAGTGAAGTATCGATTTTTATCGCTACTTGCAGGGCATAGCTCTGCTTACGCATTACTTCAGACTTATCCGTAAATAAATGAATGGCGGAAATAACGAGGCGAAAGGAGGTAAATGCAAAACAATCAATGAACTATCAAATCCAAACCCTGCAGGTACAAAAATCGTGCAATAATGCGGAAATGTTAGCATATAATTGTAAAACAGGCTTATTATATTAATATCTAAAGTTCATTTTGGGTTAAATATTTGTTGATTATGTCTTTGTTGACTTCATGATGAAATAAATTATGCGAAATATTTTGTTTTCATCAACATGCATAATTATCTATTGAGTTTCATTAATCTTAACTAATCAAATCAACTCATGGGTTTATGTGAACAAATTTTCTCTCCATGACAACTCTATTGTTTTTCAAATATTAATTTATATTAACATTTTGATAACTAATTTAGTCCTTCAGCATTCTTAAATTTCATTCTTAAAAAGATTCATTTTATATATAACTGTAGTTTTTCAATTGAGCTGAACCAGGCAGAATATTTCACCAGAGGTTTTGCTATATTATCGAAATGCTACTTGCAGGTCAAATAGAAGCCAGTCTTATTTCCCTTGCAAATGCGATCTGCGGTCGATTAGTTCCACTATCGACCCCTCTACTGCCATGGAAGTACGTGCTTAATACACATCGAAGTACCACTTGCACTTGCGACTTGCAAGGCTACTCTCATGGAAGTAACTTCCATATGTGTAAAGCCGCCTTAATCGGGGTAAAAAAGGAACGCAGTGCTTCGATAAATCGAAACTCCACGATAATTATCGCGTGCGATAGATTGAATTTCATTGAATGATTTCGTCTATTCGGGATAGTAAATTCGTTTCATTTCTGAGGGTCTGTTCTCTATCGAGAGTCGTGCTCATTATCCTGTGCGAAAACAACAAGGCTTCGATTAGTCGAAACTCCACGATAGTTATCGCGTGCGATAGATTTAATTTCATCACATGCTTTCGACATTTCTGCATTGTCGATCTGTCTCGTCTCTGAGGGTCAGTTCTCTCACCGTCCTGTGCGAAAACAACAATGTGATTCCATGGTGTCATAGATTTAATATTGTTGAATTTTCACATCCCATCCATGATATTTATCACGTGCGACAGCAACAATACAATCGCATGGTGCCGTCAATTCAGCACTGTTGAGTCCTCTAGATACTGAACGCCGCGGCCCGTCGTCGTTATTATTCTGTACAAAAACAACAATGTAATTTAATGGCTTTATTGATTAAATATTGTATAGTTGCCATTTTAAATCTGCGATTGTTGTCGCATGTGACCGCAACAATGCAATTGCATGTTTTCGTCGATTCAGCATTGTTGAGACCTCTCGATTCTGAGCTTTACCATGGTTGCGTACTAATTATATTTCGTGTTTGCAATTTATAATCCATGTCGAAGAAGCAGTAGGTACTCGGGGTATTTAGTTGTAACATTTAAGCCGTGCAGTTAGCTTTTTAAAAAATTTAACTGGTCTTACTTTGACGCTGAACGGAAAATATATGTCGCCGTTTTGGATTTTATTTTGACGTCACTACGCAGTAAATACTGTAAATAGGTACACACGTCACTTGAAATGCATAACTATTCAATGCTGCAAATAGGAAGAGAAAATATTAGCTATTTATTACATATAAGTTTGCCTTCATTTCCAATGTCTCGGAAACGTAAAATCATTCATATATATACATATATATATTTTTTTTTTGTATCCTTCTATCTTTGAGAAAGGTTCTAGAGCAACCGAAATATCAACGTATAGTGTGAGTGTTCTTTTTTGTGTTTCTATATTTAATTCCGCCCCACCTGTGGCAAAGTTTATATGTATATATATATATATATATATATATATATATATATATATATATATATATATATATATATATATATATATATATATATAAACTATGCCACAGGTGAGGCGGAATTAAATATAAACACATAAAAAAGAACACTCACACTATAAGTTGATATTTCGGTTGCTCTAGAACATCTCTCAAAGATAGAAGGATACAAAAAAAAATTACAATAGTTTATTTATATTATCGCGTGTGTGATTTTCCACGAACTCGTATATATATATATATATATATATATGTATAATATTTTATTCAGACTCGCGTCTATTTCACCTACAAGTGCCATTTCGATTCTGAGATGTAATTTAATCACATCTGGTGAAATGTTGTACCTCGCAGTTAATAGTTAAGAAACGTTAATAAATAAATAAATGACCTTGCTAGCAGACCTGCTGCTCTTGAGGAGAACTTGGTGATTTTCCTTTTTTTCACTACTTAAGTAGATGCAGTGGGAAATGTGACTAGATGAGTGTATATGTTTCCCACTTCTCCCTTGTGGTCTTAAGCACGCCAACCTTTTCAATTACTAACACTTCACACGGCTTGATATGTCCGGCATTATTTTATTTTGTTCTCTGCATTAAGTAGTATCTCGTAGCATTCATAAAGTGATAGTATTAGTAATATTAACCACTAGATGTGTGTGTATTATAGCATTGTTCTGCGTGTTCATTTACGTATCACTCTCCCAGTTTCCGGTTGGACTGCGCACTGTTCTCCTCTGACTGCTTTTTGGTGTCTGCGCCTATAGCGCCAGGGGGAGCGCGCGAGGTCCAGAATAGTGTTGGGACGTGTGCTGCATGCCTGTTGTGGAATCACCCCGTGCCATACACCCTAGTGGTAGCTTGCACGGTACTTCGTAGATGTAGATCAGGTGGATTGATGACCTTGATGATATTGCAGTGCATCGAAACCGGTCGAATTAATAGTTTATATTGTGGAAAATTGCCAATGTCATTTTGTTTTATTATGTCATTCCACGACATCAAGCCTGAGAAAAAAATCTTTTTATACGTAATCTAGAATCACAGTGAGAATATCTAACAATAAAATATTTTTAATTGGAACTACTGAAATTCGACAAATAACACTAATTCTAATTCAGTCCAACGGGGACTCATTTATGGTCTCAATGAGTGACTACTGGGAACCAACATGTCCACGTGATTTGTTTACACGTGTATCACTTAACTTAACCCAGTTTTCTTGCAATTTTACACTGTTATTTTGCGGAGAAATATTACGTGATATTTGCCGAGACCGTTGCTAATACTAATAATTTAGACGTATTATTAATATTATTATTATTATTAAATATTAGTATTATTAACGATAATATTAGTAATACTCGGCTACAGTAATAATTGACGTAATTATTACTGTAGCCGAGGTAACTGTATAATTGTATGACGTCACCGATTGCTGTAAATCTTTTTCCTCGTGCCTACATGCATTACGTGACGAAAGTATTACTGTTGCCTAGCATACTGTATAATTAAGCACACCATGTGTTCATGTGTACACCCTAGTGGTGGCTTACAAGGTACTTCGTAGATGTAGATGAAAAACTACCAGTTAATTCTCTTAGTTTTGGAAATACTTTTCTTATTTATCGATCTTAGGACGATTCTGGTGGTCAGTATGCCTTTGTGATCCCGATAAGCCGTTGGCATGTCGTCAGGTTACTCAGGGGCCAAACCATCAGATCATGACAGAAACATACTTGCCCTTGGCGTGCGAAATATCGACCAAGGTGGGAATCGAACCCGCGACCATCGGATTAGCAGGCGAGGAAATATCCCCGCAAAGCCGACACCGTGGCCGGCATAATCTAATCCAATAATAATATAAATGTATCCATTGAATCAACATTTCAAGCACTCTTTTACATTTCTAATAAAAAAGGATAAACTAGGAATCCCTTTCAGGAATTGCTTTGTACTTGGGACACCTCAAATCAATATGCAGTGCGAGTAGTTGAAAAAAAATTAATGTATTAACTGAGACCAGATATGTAACATGCATGATATTTAACAGATATGTATACATGAAAAAGATAACAATTTTTTGTTAAATTTTAAACTGTCGTGTATACAGTTTCTAGCGAGTGTTTACCGTTCTATTAAATAAAAAACGCATCTGGATTTTTGCATCAAATAACATCTATGTACTCTTATGATGTGATTTCTTGACCTCTTTTATCATATGATATAAATAGCAGGAGTTGTATGTGAAATATAAATGCAAAACATCCACCAAAAACACATAATACCCATGCCCATCATCTTATCCTCAAATTAATCGTCTTGAGGAGCTGATTTCAGAAATGATTCCAAACGTTTGTTTTACGTAAAATATGTTAACTTATTTATACATTTATATGTTTTTCATCGACTCCCATAACAAATACACGTGAACCTGATATTTTGTTTGAAAAGACAAAGTAGTAGTATTTTTGTTTCACGTGCTTCGACGGCTAAGGTCATTTCGCATTTAAACTGTCTGCCACGCGCAGACAGGGGCAACAGCACTCGGACGAATCGGAGGATCGCCCCTTAACAAACTCGAGTCAAAAGCCCAACGATGCTTAACTTGGGTGACTGATCGGGAACCGGTGTTTCCATCGTGACAGGCCGCAGCACTGTCTTGACATGAGTTTTCCCTTGAAATGTAACAGGAAGGCTATCAAAAACTAAAACCATTGCCAAAAAAACATTGTTGTTGAGTCGTTGTTTCCATCGTGACAGGCCGCTGCCCAAATAGAAAAAGTAAAGGTGCATTGTCCCTGGAGCGACTCTTGCGATAGTAGCTGAGCGATAGTAGCTGAGCGACAGTAGCTCAGCACTGGTAAGCGTAGTTTCAAATGGGACCATTGTCCTTGACGCGACTGCGACTGGCGCGGCTAGCAATTGTAGTTGGCGACAGTAGCGAGTCTGGTCTGAGGGCAGGCTCAGTCGCAGTCGCGGAGCGACCCAAAGGTATTCCAAAGGTATTTCAAAAACAACTTCTTCTGCCTCGAACTCATGGTACCACTTCACTCGCAAGTCAGCAAGAAAATGAACCAGAATCGCTCTAGAACAATCGCTTCAGCGGCAATCACGTGGTTAGCTACTATCGCTGAGCTACTGTCGCTCAGCTACTATCGCAAGAGTCGCTCCAGGGACAATGCACCTTGATACCGTTCTTTGCCGAAGAATGACCGATGTATGATTCAGTGCAATTATGCTCTGAAAACATGGGCCAGCGTATACATTTATTGGCCGAAGAATGCAACATGCGTTCTAAAGCGTTTTCCGACTGATTTTTAAAACCCCGGCGTAGATTGATTTTTATTGATGTAGTACCTATATAATACAAAACACGTTTGACGTATAAGACTATATACTAAAGTTCTTTGAAATAAATGATTCATGACAGTTATTTTAGGAAACGTATGCCAACAGAAACCGTTCTTGGTCGATGAATGACCAATTACAAGGCGTTCTAATGCATCGTCAGAGTGTTTTTAAAAGCCCAATTCCTCACTAAAATAGTTTTGCACGGAAACAATACTCAAAAAGGTTGTAGAATGACACTACATTAATGAATGTAGTTGAATATAACCAATCCTTTCTGATTTTTTTTTCGAATTATGTGTCAACTAAAACCGTTGTTGGTCGAACAAATTATCAATTACAGGCGTTCTCAAACGTCATTCGAGTGGTTTTAAAAGACCAAATACACATTTAAATACAAATTCACGTATATAATGCTCAATAACATTATATGAATGGACTTATTTTACTATATCTCTCGAAATAAGTGATTTAGGTTGATTTTTTTGTGAAACACGTGTCAATTAATTCCGTTCTAGGTCGATGAATGACCAAGTACAAGCATCAATGATTGATCAAGCATCAAGCATCATGATCAAGCATGAGTGATTGTGAAAGCCCAACTCCTCACTAAAATACTTTTGAAAATATGCAATACTCAACAAGGATGTAAAAATGACACTAGATAATGGATGTAGGACAAAATAATGAATCCTACGTGATGTTTTACGAAATATGTGAACACTAAATCCGTTGTTCACCAAAAAATGATCAAGTACAGGCCTTCTCAAACTATAAATGATTTAAAAAACCCAAATTCTCACCCAAATACAGACCGTTACCAGACAAGTTTGTAGCATAAGTTTAACCCTCCAGCGGGCGCACCATATTCTCTGACACTAGCGGGCGCGCGTGGCACTCAGCGCAACACTTTTCTGCTGATATTAGTAACCAAAACTGGAATAAAGAAGGGTAAATTCCTTTCCTTGTTTTATTTATAATGTTTTACATAGTTAAATCATACAATACACATTTTTGCAAACACTTTTACTATTTAAAACATCTTCTATATTTTTTATTTTTACGCAATGCCTAAAACTCAATTACAATATTAGAAAGATTGTATCTCTTAAGGCTTTGTTACGTCATTTATGTACACTGTTTGCACGTAGTTACTGTTTCACAGTGCTTTTGGCAATGAAAGTCATTGCACTTCCCACATTTTATTGTCGTTGATATGTTCTTTCCACGGCCACACAATACGCACTTTCCGCGTTTCTTACTTGCTTTCTCGCTCACGTCTTCAATTTGCATCTCTTCATTTCGATAACTTATCAAGAATATTTTAGTGTTAGCTGGTCAGAGACAAAGCCATAGAATAAAAAGACAAAAAATATGCAATGGAAATTATTCCTAAAATTATACTCACATCATAGGGCTCGCGTTGGAGATAATACCACAGCTCAATTTCCGAAGGTATTTCTCTCCGCATACAGCTGCTTCTAATCACTACACGTTTAGATGTTAGCTCAACCATATTCAGAGGAAGAATAATGAACATTCTTATATTCCTACCTAATCACATCACACTACATCGTAGAGAAAGTAACAATGTTGATCAATTAGTGCCACTATTGGATCGAATTTCACCAACAGGCACGCGTTGCACGGAGTGCAACAAAGACGACTACATCAGGTACAAATACGTTTTATTAAGAAATGCGGGAATCCTTGCGCTACAATTTCCAGCAGAAATCTTCACACTGTTACAAAGAAGGAATAATTGGTGCGTTTGGCACACTGACCTTCCACTATTGTTAACATGACAACAAAACGAAACAATGTTGCACTTTGTGCCACAGCGCGCCCGCTGGAGGGTTAAATAATACATTTATTTCAAAATAATCGATTCATGGCTGTTATTGGAAGAAATATGTGCCAAATAATACCGTTGTTGGTCGAAAAAATGATCAAGTACAGGCGTTCTCTAGCTTCATTTGAATGATTTTTAACCATTTGAATGATTTCTCACATAAATGCTAACCTAAGTATGTTTTACTGGATATGGTTATATCATAAAACTATATTAATGTATGGCTGTCAAAGAAATAGATCCAGTGCGCTTATTGTACGGAATCTTGGCCTACAAAAACAGTTTTCATCCGAATAATGAACAATGGAGGCGTTGTTTCATTTCAGTGATTCCTAAACCCATGTTTCTCACCCAAATTTCTTCCGAACGTACGTAATACTGTAATAGATGGTAATAAAATTATATTTCAATCTACATCACTCAAAATATGTGATTCAGTGCGGTTAACCCTTTAACAATTTTAAGTGTATAGGTTCACTGCCACGGGAGGGCGCAGGATGCGGCAATTTTACCGCAAATATAAATTGCATTCCTATATTTAAGGGCAAGATAATTTACATATTAAAAAGGCTGATTAAGTTGTTACAGTTACATCTTTTATTGTTTCATAATGAATGTATATTGTTAATCATCAGTAGTTCATATCTTAAGTCCTGTTCGTCTTCCCATCTCATACATGTTAGTCTCTTGACTACAATGCCTCCTACATACATTATTATTTGTACATCACTGGCTCACAATCCTTCTACCTGCAATTTGTATGCCACCTGCAAACATGGCATATTACTGGTTTGATGTGCTTCAGGAACCGGTTCCATGTTCTTATATTTTCCTACAATTTCTATAATATATCTTTTAGTCAAACGTCAAACTCTCTTCGATGTCACACAGCTACTGAAGCGTCCGGTGGTTTAATTGTTATTCCGTATATATCGGAAATACTACCTCCTGTTTCATGAAAAACTGAGAATACCTGGAGACACAGGCATTAAATACAAACGAAGTACTAAAAATGGAGAGCTCAGAAATTAAAATATGCGGATTATTGCCACGGGCTGGAGGGTTAATTTCTTAAACATTGGGCCAACTAATACCGTTCTAAACCGAGGAATGACAATGAATAGGCCTTCTCAAGTGTCATTTAAGTGATTTTTGAAGCGAAAGTAGGTTCCACCGCGACTGTGTGAGTCAAAACAAATACTATGTTCCACAATTTTTATTTTTTGTCCAAAAAATCCTGCTTTCACTGATGCAATGCGTTACCTATATATAAACCCAAAAGTAAAGTATAAAAAATACAGATTATTATTCCACGAATGTATTTTAAACTGAGCACTTTTAATCCAGCCATAGGAGCCGACTGCAGCGCAAATTTCCTACGAATTACCGCATTTTGACTTCAATTACGGCATTAATTCTTCAATAACTAGAAAAATAAGTCGGTAAGATGCCTGTGTTTTATTTTTATTCAATTTCTCTGGATTATTTCCTTCTTATAAATAGTTTTCCACGAAAATGGCATTTATATATTTTATGGAAAATTATACTATTTTAATTCCCCGTGTTTCTCTCATTCCCCCATAATGAACACAATGTGTAATTTCAAGTTCAATAATTATAGGAAATTATTTTGTTGTTCAAATCAGATAGAGGAGAAGGATTTCTACAAGTAGACAGAATATGAATAAAATGACATTAAGTCATTTTACGGTGGAATCACCTTAAAAGCCCCATTACTCATTAAAATACCTACATACTTCAATAATACTCAATAGGATGGTAGAATTAGACTTTATCAATCCACGGGCGGAAGGTACCCGTTGAAATTCAACGGGTATGAAAAACTATAAACTTATTTTATAAGAAAACCGCAAAGCCTGAAGAATACTATATCAGTATGGCCATTTGAGGAGTTCGTACCCTATCTTGTATGTTGTGTTCGTTGTAGTAGACACGCTGACCGTTTTCCAGGTGCACGGAGAGATGAGTGACTGTTGATCCTCTTTCATGCACGGGAAACCCAAAAATCGGCCACACAGACTCATCACTACTTAAATAGCACCCAGGTTAATAGATGGTCACATCGTCCCTACGGTTCTCTTGAGCCGTCTTCTGAGTGATTAACAGCTTTATCGCTTCCCTTGTGTACATACACATAGTTGTATTCAATGACTTAGTTCAGTTGCACTATTCAACGTTGATATGTAATTAGAGGCAGACGGTTTCACTACGTGTAATACATCTGAATATTAAACGATAATGAACAACGCCGTGTTTGTTGTAGCAACAGAGGCCTTATTACCATTGATATTCGCTGCACCTAAGTATTCTTGCACGAATAATTATGTGTGTAATCAATTAATTTCCTTTATGTGTATCGTTTACTACGCAAGTGTTCTCTCATATACATGCAGTTCCCATTTGAGAGATACTTTGAGAATAGACATTGAAAAGTATGCTTGTTGTAAATATGCATTGAATTTATCGATTAACCCCTGAAGAAATCTATCATGGGGCCCTTGGGAATCTGGGTCCTTCTTATGCGGATTTGCTTTCTACGTACTATCATGGGCCTGCAGGAAAACGTGATATTTCAATGCTAGAGGCGGGTATATCCTTTGAAAATCAAATATCTGGTTGTCATGGAAATATGTTATTGTTGATTTCAGATAAAAATGTGGGATTTTTCAGCTGAAAAGATGAATTTCAGACAACTTCGGAGGGTAGAAGAAAATCGATTGATAAAATTAGAAACTTACTTTATTCAGCCATAAATAAAAAAATCCCAGGCCTTGAGTGAAAGTACTTTTAAAAAGCAAAGAATGAAACCACTGCACCGAACCCAATGCTTAGCATGGACCACCAGGGGTGACCCTCGGGGGCTTTTGGGGGCACTGAGAGCTTTTTAATATAGCATATATTACAACCAGACATCTTTTCTATCTACATGCCAAATTTCAGCTCAATGGGTCCAGTAGTTTTTGCGTAATGGAGCAAAAGACAGACAGAGAACATTACATTTTTATATATTACTAAGGATCACACCCTTAACCCTGAAAAAATAGGGTTTCGGTTAATTGAACCATATAGTGTTTGTTGCCTATCAGTGACAAACTCGTTTCCCAAATTCCATCAAAATCGGTCCAGTGGTTTAGGAGGAGATGTGGAACATACCCACATGCCCGCATACATACATTGACTTTTATATATATAAATATTGCTCTCAAAATAAGTGATTAATTGCAATTGTTTTGTTTAACAAACGTCAACTAATACCGCACTTTGTCGAAGAATGACCAATATATGATTCAGTGCACTTACGTTCTGAAACGTGGGAAAACTATTACCGTTATCGGCCGAAGAATGCAAGTACAGGTCTTCTCAAACCTTATTTGAGATATTTTTAAAAGCCCAATTTCATTCCCATATACTGTACCACGTACCTATGTAGTACAAGGCAATTTGTTAACATAAGACTATATCATACATTTCTTTCAAATAATTGATCCAAGGCAGTAATCTTACGAAGTATTTGCCAATAGCAACCTTTGATAGCCAAAACAATGACCAATTATATGCGTTTTCATGCTTCATCAGTGGATTCATTTACCCACCATTGGTCGCGCAATGAGATTTTCTCTCTCACATACCAAATTTAAACTTGTGCTCACTTTGTAATCAATGAGTTATACGAATAAGTTCCCTTTCCTTTTAAGCTGACTTTTAATATCTCTTGTGCTATTGACGGACTCATCTCATATAAAAGTATAAATGAAGCGTTTAGCAGCTGTGTAATAATGATATATGTCTATGATACCGTCATGGCTACAATTAGGTGTTTAGACTTTTCCTCATCGCGCGACCACTGACGTTAATAGTGTTTTTGTATATAATCATTCAGTTGCGTTACACTTTCGCAACATGCGGGCAAAGTTGATTCATTTCGTGGAGAACAGATACGTCAATGCAAAATGTATGAGTTATTAGAATATATGTCCTCCTATAATAATATATATATTTCTTCTAGGTAATGGTATTTTTCTTCATTAATACCCAATGATATCATCGCCAGTAAAATTACCAATGATTACGTAATGGTATCAGTAATTGTGTACATGTGGAAATCAATTTGTCACATGAACATTTAGAGAAATAAATTATATCTAAAAATAGTGTATTATATTGCCAATACACGCTCCTCTTTGATAGATAATCAATGGTGTACATCTGAGTGTGAGAATAAGCCTCACACGTGACCGCTCGCGTGATAAGTATATTAGCGACCACTCCAGGGTTAAAAGTCCTATTGCTCGCTCAATTACCTACGCCTGTGTATGATACTGAATTAGATGGTGGAAGTTGGTTAATCCATCCACTTCTATCACAATATGTAACTCAGTACGATTGTTTTGTGTTACAATTGCCAACTAGTGCCATTTTGCCCGAAGAACGACCAAGTTCAGGCGTTATCAAGCATTATTTGAGTAATTTTTAAGGCCCAATTCCTCACTAAAATACCTACGCACGTATGCAACAAATAGACATGGTTGTAGAACGAGACTATAATATTGCAAAATTAATTGCGAGACTATATTATTGGCTGAAAAATGACCAAGTTAATGCTTTATGAGGCGTCTTTTGAGTGATTTTTCAAGCCATAATTGTAATACGATTCCTAAAAACAAGTGATTCCTAAAAATAAATGATTCCTAATGAGAGAGAATAGAGTGACTAAAAGAGTGATTCCTAAATCCCAATTTCTCAATAAAATACTTACTTACGTACGTATAACTCGATGAAGATAGTGAAATGAGTCAAGAATAGTGCAATCAATTAAATACTTATAAACCTATGTTATACTATATAGGATGGTAGAAGGAGAACATAACTATGCACTATTTCACAAATAATTAATGTATACATTATGATTGTTTAGCGTAATACGTTCAAACTAAATCCGTAGTTCGCCGAAAAATGACCAAAAACAGGCGTCTTTTATCGTTACTTTAGTGATTTTTGAACCACTATTTCTCAAATTAAGCCTCAACGCCGTATGTTCCACTGAACATGGTTGTAGCATAAGCTTATTTTAATGCTCAGCCGTCAATATAATAATAAATTTCCCCAAATTATAAATAAATTTCCTCAAAAAATTGCAATGTTCCATTGGTGATTTTGAGAAGACATGTGCCACGTCTTTTTTTACGTTTTTTGCTGAAAAATGACAAAATCCAGACGTCATTAATCGTCAATTTAGTAATTTTTCTAGCCATAATACTAGAGTGATTCCTAAGGATAAGTGATTCATAAATAGAGAAAATAGATTGACATACCAATAGAGTGATTCCTACAACCCAATTACTCACCTAAACCTATGTTGTATTATGTATGATGGTAGTAAGAGAATATAATTATGCACTATTTTGCAAATAATTAACTTATTCAATATAATTGTTTTGCGAAACATGTGCCAACTGAATCCGTTGTTCGCCGAAAAAAGGACCAATGAGAGGCGTCTTTTATCGTTACTTTAGTGATTTTTGAACCACTATTTCTCAAATTAAGCCTCAACGCCGTATGTTCCACTGAACATGGTTGTAGCATAGGCTTATTTTAATGCTCAGCCGTCAATATAATATTAAATTTCCCCAAATTATAAATAAATTTCCTCAAAAAATTGCAATGTTCCATTGGTGATTTTGAGAAAACATGTGCCACGTCTTTTTTTACGTTTTTTGCTGAAAAATGACAAAATCCAGACGTCATTAATCGTCAATTTAGTAATTTTTCTAGCCATAATACTAGAGTGATTCCTAAGGATAAGTGATTCATAAATAGAGAAAATAGATTGACATACCAATAGAGTGATTCCTACAACCCAATTACTCACCTAAACCTATGTTGTATTATTTATGATGGTAGTAAGAGAATATAATTATGCCCTATTTCGCAAATAATTAACTTATTCAATATAATTGTTTTGCGAAACATGTGCCAACTGAATCCGTTGTTCGCCGAAAAAAGGACCAATGAGAGGCGTCTTTTATCGTTACTTTAGTGATTTTTGAACCACTATTTCTCAAATTAAGCCTCAACGCCGTATGTTCCACTGAACATGGTTGTAGCATAGGCTTATTTTAATGCTCAGCCGTCAATATAATATTAAATTTCCCCAAATTATAAATAAATTTCCTCAAAAAATTGCAATGTTCCATTGGTGATTTTGAGAAAACATGTGCCACGTCTTTTTTTACGTTTTTTGCTGAAAAATGACAAAATCCAGACGTCATTAATCGTCAATTTCGTAATTTTTCTAGCCATAATACTAGAGTGATTCCTAAGGATAAGTGATTCATAAATAGAGAAAATAGATTGACATACCAATAGAGTGATTCCTACAACCCAATTACTCACCTAAACCTATGTTGTATTATTTATGATGGTAGTAAGAGAATATAATTATGCCCTATTTCGCAAATAATTAACTTATTCAATATAATTGTTTTGCGAAACATGTGCCAACTGAATCCCTTGTTCGCCGAAAAATGGACCAATAACAGGCGTCTTTTATCGTTACTTTAGTGATTTTTGAACCACTATTTCTCAAATTAAGCCTCAACGCCGTATGTTCCACTGAACATGGTTGTAGCATAGGCTTATTTTAATGCTCAGCCGTCAATATAATATTAAATTTCCCCAAATTATAAATAAATTTCCTCAAAAAATTGCAATGTTCCATTGGTGTTTTTGAGAAAACATGTGCCACGTCTTTTTTTACGTTTTTTGCTGAAAAATGACAAAATCCAGACGTCATTAATCGTCAATTTAGTAATTTTTCTAGCCATAATACTAGAGTGATTCCTAAGGATAAGTGATTCATAAATAGAGAAAATAGATTGACATACCAATAGAGTGATTCCTACAACCCAATTACTCACCTAAACCTATGTTGTATTATTTATGATGGTAGTAAGAGAATATAATTATGCCCTATTTCGCAAATAATTAACTTATTCAATATAATTGTTTTGCGAAACATGTGCCAACTGAATCCGTTGTTCGCCGAAAAAAGGACCAATGAGAGGCGTCTTTTATCGTTACTTTAGTGATTTTTGAACCACTATTTCTCAAATTAAGCCTCAACGCCGTATGTTCCACTGAACATGGTTGTAGCATAAGCTTATTTTAATGCTCAGCCGTCAATATAATATTAAATTTCCCCAAATTATAAATAAATTTCCTCAAAAAATTGCAATGTTCCATTGGTGTTTTTGAGAAAACATGTGCCACGTCTTTTTTTACGTTTTTTGCTGAAAAATGACAAAATCCAGACGTCATTAATCGTCAATTTAGTAATTTTTCTAGCCATAATACTAGAGTGATTCCTAAGGATAAGTGATTCATAAATAGAGAAAATAGATTGACATACCAATAGAGTGATTCATACAACCCAATTACTCACCTAAACCTATGTTGTATTATATATGATGGTAGTAAGAGAATATAATTATGCACTATTTTGCAAATAATTAACTTATTCAATATAATTGTTTTGCGGAACATGTGCCAACTGAATCCGTTGTCCGCCGAAAAAAGGACCAATGAGAGGCGTCTTTTATCGTTACTTTAGTGATTTTTGAACCACTATTTCTCAAATTAAGCCTCAACGCCGTATGTTCCACTGAACATGGTTGTAGCATAGGCTTATTTTAATGCTCAGCCGTCAATATAATATTAAATTTCCCCAAATTATAAATAAATTTCCTCAAAAAATTGCAATGTTCCATTGGTGATTTTGAGAAAACATGTGCCACGTCTTTTTTTACGTTTTTTGCTGAAAAATGACAAAATCCAGACGTCATTAATCGTCAATTTAGTAATTTTTCTAGCCATAATACTAGAGTGATTCCTAAGGATAAGTGATTCATAAATAGAGAAAATAGATTGACATACCAATAGAGTGATTCATACAACCCAATTACTCACCTAAACCTATGTTGTATTATATATGATGGTAGTAAGAGAATATAATTATGCACTATTTTGCAAATAATCAACTTATTCAATATAATTGTTTTGCGAAACATGTGCCAACTGAATCCGTTGTTCGCCGAAAAAAGGACCAATGAGAGGCGTCTTTTATCGTTATTTTAGTGATTTTTGAACCACTATTTCTCAAATTAAGCCTCAACGCCGTATGTTCCACTGAACATGGTTGTAGCATAGGCTTATTTTAATGCTCAGCCGTCAATATAATATTAAATTTCCCCAAATTATAAATAAATTTCCTCAAAAAATTGCAATGTTCCATTGGTGATTTTGAGAAAACATGTGCCACGTCTTTTTTTACGTTTTTTGCTGAAAAATGACAAAATCCAGACGTCATTAATCGTCAATTTCGTAATTTTTCTAGCCATAATACTAGAGTGATTCCTAAGGATAAGTGATTCATAAATAGAGAAAATAGATTGACATACCAATAGAGTGATTCCTACAACCCAATTACTCACCTAAACCTATGTTGTATTATTCATGATGGTAGTAAGAGAATATAATTATGCCCTATTTCGCAAATAATTAACTTATTCAATATAATTGTTTTGCGAAACATGTGCCAACTGAATCCGTTGTTCGCCGAAAAAAGGACCAATGAGAGGCGTCTTTTATCGTTACTTTAGTGATTATTAACCACTATTTCTCAAATTAAGCCTCAACGCCGTATGTTCCACTGAACATGGTTGTAGCATAGGCTTATTTTAATGCTCAGCCGTCAATATAATATTAAATTTCCCCAAATTATAAATAAATTTCCTCAAAAAATTGCAATGTTCCATTGGTGATTTTGAGAAAACATGTGCCACGTCTTTTTTTACGTTTTTTGCTGAAAAATGAAAAAATCCAGACGTCATTAATCGTCAATTTAGTAATTTTTCTAGCCATAATACTAGAGTGATTCCTAAGGATAAGTGATTCATAAATAGAGAAAATAGATTGACATACCAATAGAGTGATTCCTACAACCCAATTACTCACCTAAACCTATGTTGTATTATTTATGATGGTAGTAAGAGAATATAATTATGCCCTATTTCGCAAATAATTAACTTATTCAATATAATTGTTTTGCGAAACATGTGCCAACTGAATCCGTTGTTCGCCGAAAAAAGGACCAATGAGAGGCGTCTTTTATCGTTATTTTAGTGATTTTTGAACCACTATTTCTCAAATTAAGCCTAAACGCCGTATGTTCCACTGAACATGGTTGTAGCATAGGCTTATTTTAATGCTCAGCCGTCAATATAATATTAAATTTCCCCAAATTATAAATAAATTTCCTCAAAAAATTGCAATGTTCCATTGGTGATTTTGAGAAAACATGTGCCACGTCTTTTTTTACGTTTTTTGCTGAAAAATGACAAAATCCAGACGTCATTAATCGTCAATTTAGTAATTTTTCTAGCCATAATACTAGAGTGATTCCTAAGGATAAGTGATTCATAAATAGAGAAAATAGATTGACATACCAATAGAGTGATTCCTACAACCCAATTACTCACCTAAACCTATGTTGTATTATATATGATGGTAGTAAGAGAATATAATTATGCACTATTTTGCAAATAATTAACTTATTCAATATAATTGTTTTGCGAAACATGTGCCAACTGAATCCGTTGTTCGCCGAAAAAAGGACCAATGAGAGGCGTCTTTTATCGTTACTTTAGTGATTTTTGAACCACTATTTCTCAAATTAAGCCTCAACGCCGTATGTTCCACTGAACATGGTTGTAGCATAGGCTTATTTTAATGCTCAGCCGTCAATATAATATTAAATTTCCCCAAATTATAAATAAATTTCCTCAAAAAATTGCAATGTTCCATTGGTGATTTTGAGAAAACATGTGCCACGTCTTTTTTTACGTTTTTTGCTGAAAAATGACAAAATCCAGACGTCATTAATCGTCAATTTCGTAATTTTTCTAGCCATAATACTAGAGTGATTCCTAAGGATAAGTGATTCATAAATAGAGAAAATAGATTGACATACCAATAGAGTGATTCCTACAACCCAATTACTCACCTAAACCTATGTTGTATTATATATGATGGTAGTAAGAGAATATAATTATGCACTATTTTGCAAATAATTAACTTATTCAATATAATTGTTTTGCGAAACATGTGCCAACTGAATCCGTTGTTCGCCGAAAAAAGGACCAATGACAGGCGTCTTTTATCGTTACTTTAGTGATTTTTGAACCACTATTTCTCAAATTAAGCCTCAACGCCGTATGTTCCACTGAACATGGTTGTAGCATAGGCTTATTTTAATGCTCAGCCGTCAATATAATATTAAATTTCCCCAAATTATAAATAAATTTCCTCAAAAAATTGCAATGTTCCATTGGTGATTTTGAGAAAACATGTGCCACGTCTTTTTTTACGTTTTTTGCTGAAAAATGACAAAATCCAGACGTCATTAATCGTCAATTTCGTAATTTTTCTAGCCATAATACTAGAGTGATTCCTAAGGATAAGTGATTCATAAATAGAGAAAATAGATTGACATACCAATAGAGTGATTCCTACAACCCAATTACTCACCTAAACCTATGTTGTATTATATATGATGGTAGTAAGAGAATATAATTATGCCCTATTTCACAAATAGTTAACTTATTCAATATAATTGTTTTGCGGAACATGTGCCAACTGAATCCGTTGTTCGCCGAAAAAAGGACCAATGAGAGGCGTCTTTTATCGTTACTTTAGTGATTTTTGAACCACTATTTCTCAAATTAAGCCTCAACGCCGTATGTTCCACTGAACATGGTTGTAGCATAGGCTTATTTTAATGCTCAGCCGTCAATATAATATTAAATTTCCCCAAATTATAAATAAATTTCCTCAAAAAATTGCAATGTTCCATTGGTGATTTTGAGAAAACATGTGCCACGTCTTTTTTTACGTTTTTTGCTGAAAAATGACAAAATCCAGACGTCATTAATCGTCAATTTCGT
The DNA here is from genome assembly GCA_963573305.1 of Pyrrhosoma nymphula. Lineage (NCBI taxonomy): Eukaryota > Metazoa > Arthropoda > Insecta > Odonata > Coenagrionidae > Pyrrhosoma > Pyrrhosoma nymphula. The sequence continues at coordinate 29,680,744 of OY754340.1, forward strand.
AATTTTTCTAGCCATAATACTAGAGTGATTCCTAAGGATAAGTGATTCATAAATAGAGAAAATAGATTGACATACCAATAGAGTGATTCCTACAACCCAATTACTCACCTAAACCTATGTTGTATTATATATGATGGTAGTAAGAGAATATAATTATGCCCTATTTCACAAATAGTTAACTTATTCAATATAATTGTTTTGCGGAACATGTGCCAACTGAATCCGTTGTTCGCCGAAAAAAGGACCAATGAGAGGCGTCTTTTATCGTTACTTTAGTGATTTTTGAACCACTATTTCTCAAATTAAGCCTCAACGCCGTATGTTCCACTGAACATGGTTGTAGCATAGGCTTATTTTAATGCTCAGCCGTCAATATAATATTAAATTTCCCCAAATTATAAATAAATTTCCTCAAAAAATTGCAATGTTCCATTGGTGATTTTGAGAAAACATGTGCCACGTCTTTTTTTACGTTTTTTGCTGAAAAATGACAAAATCCAGACGTCATTAATCGTCAATTTCGTAATTTTTCTAGCCATAATACTAGAGTGATTCCTAAGGATAAGTGATTCATAAATAGAGAAAATAGATTGACATACCAATAGAGTGATTCCTACAACCCAATTACTCACCTAAACCTATGTTGTATTATATATGATGGTAGTAAGAGAATATAATTATGCACTATTTTGCAAATAATTAACTTATTCAATATAATTGTTTTGCGAAACATGTGCCAACTGAATCCGTTGTTCGCCGAAAAAAGGACCAATGACAGGCGTCTTTTATCGTTACTTTAGTGATTTTTGAACCACTATTTCTCAAATTAAGCCTCAACGCCGTATGTTCCACTGAACATGGTTGTAGCATAGGCTTATTTTAATGCTCAGCCGTCAATATAATATTAAATTTCCCCAAATTATAAATAAATTTCCTCAAAAAATTGCAATGTTCCATTGGTGATTTTGAGAAAACATGTGCCACGTCTTTTTTTACGTTTTTTGCTGAAAAATGACAAAATCCAGACGTCATTAATCGTCAATTTCGTAATTTTTCTAGCCATAATACTAGAGTGATTCCTAAGGATAAGTGATTCATAAATAGAGAAAATAGATTGACATACCAATAGAGTGATTCCTACAACCCAATTACTCACCTAAACCTATGTTGTATTATATATGATGGTAGTAAGAGAATATAATTATGCCCTATTTCACAAATAGTTAACTTATTCAATATAATTGTTTTGCGGAACATGTGCCAACTGAATCCGTTGTTCGCCGAAAAAAGGACCAATGAGAGGCGTCTTTTATCGTTACTTTAGTGATTTTTGAACCACTATTTCTCAAATTAAGCCTCAACGCCGTATGTTCCACTGAACATGGTTGTAGCATAGGCTTATTTTAATGCTCAGCCGTCAATATAATATTAAATTTCCCCAAATTATAAATAAATTTCCTCAAAAAATTGCAATGTTCCATTGGTGATTTTGAGAAAACATGTGCCACGTCTTTTTTTACGTTTTTTGCTGAAAAATGACAAAATCCAGACGTCATTAATCGTCAATTTCGTAATTTTTCTAGCCATAATACTAGAGTGATTCCTAAGGATAAGTGATTCATAAATAGAGAAAATAGATTGACATACCAATAGAGTGATTCCTACAACCCAATTACTCACCTAAACCTATGTTGTATTATATATGATGGTAGTAAGAGAATATAATTATGCCCTATTTCACAAATAGTTAACTTATTCAATATAATTGTTTTGCGGAACATGTGCCAACTGAATCCGTTGTTCGCCGAAAAAAGGACCAATGAGAGGCGTCTTTTATCGTTACTTTAGTGATTTTTGAACCACTATTTCTCAAATTAAGCCTCAACGCCGTATGTTCCACTGAACATGGTTGTAGCATAGGCTTATTTTAATGCTCAGCCGTCAATATAATATTAAATTTCCCCAAATTATAAATAAATTTCCTCAAAAAATTGCAATGTTCCATTGGTGATTTTGAGAAAACATGTGCCACGTCTTTTTTTACGTTTTTTGCTGAAAAATGACAAAATCCAGACGTCATTAATCGTCAATTTCGTAATTTTTCTAGCCATAATACTAGAGTGATTCCTAAGGATAAGTGATTCATAAATAGAGAAAATAGATTGACATACCAATAGAGTGATTCCTACAACCCAATTACTCACCTAAACCTATGTTGTATTATATATGATGGTAGTAAGAGAATATTATTATGCCCTATTTCACAAATAGTTAACTTATTCAATATAATTGTTTTGCGAAACATGTGCCAACTGAATCCGTTGTTCGCCGAAAAAAGGATCAAAGACAGGCGTCTTTTATCGTTACTTTAGTGATTTTTGAACCACTATTTCTCAAATTAAGCCTCAACGCCGTATGTTCCACTGAACATGGTTGTAGCATAGGCTTATTTTAATGCTCAGCCGTCAATATAATAATAAATTTCCCCAAATTATAAATAAATTTCCTCAAAAAAAAACAATGTTCCATTGGTGTTTTTGAGAAAATATGTGCCACGTCTTTTTTTACGTTTTTTGCTGAAAAATGACAAAATCCAGACGTCATTAATCGTCAATTTAGTAATTTTTCTAGCCATAATACTAGAGTGATTCCTAAGGATAAGTGATTCGTAAATAGAGAAAATAGATTGACATACCAATAGAGTGATTCCTACAACCCAATTACTCACCTAAACCTATGTTGTATTATATATGATGGTAGTAAGAGAATATTATTATGCCCTATTTCACAAATAGTTAACTTATTCAATATAATTGTTTTGCGAAACATGTGCCAACTGAATCCGTTGTTCGCCGAAAAAAGGACCAATGACAGGCGTCTTTTATCGTTACTTTAGTGATTTTTTTAACCACTATTTCTCAAATAAAGCCTCAACGCCGTATGTTCCACTGAACATGGTTGTAGCATAGGCTTATTTTAATGCTCAGCCGTCAATATAATAATAAATTTCCCCAAATTATAAATAAATTTCCTCAAAAAATTGCAATGTTCCATTGGTGTTTTTGAGAAAATATGTGCCACGTCTTTTTTTACGTTTTTTGCTGAAAAATGACCAAATCCAGACATCATTAATCGTCAATTTAGTAATTTTTCTAGCCATAATACTAGAGTGATTCCTAAGGATAAGTGATTCGTAAATAGAGAAAATAGATTGACATACCAATAGAGTGATTCCTACAACCCAATTACTCACCTAAACCTATGTTGTATTATATATGATGGTAGTAAGAGAATATTATTATGCCCTATTTCACAAATAGTTAACTTATTCAATATAATTGTTTTGCGAAACATGTGCCAACTGAATCCGTTGTTCGCCGAAAAAAGGACCAATGACAGGCGTCTTTTATCGTTACTTTAGTGATTTTTTTAACCACTATTTCTCAAATTAAGCCTCAACGCCGTATGTTCCACTGAACATGGTTGTAGCATAGGCTTATTTAAATGCTCAGCCGTCAATATAATAATAAATTTCCCCAAATTATAAATAAATTTCCTCAAAAAATTGCAATGTTCCATTGGTGTTTTTGAGAAAATATGTGCCACGTCTTTTTTTACGTTTTTTGCTGAAAAATGACCAAATCCAGACATCATTAATCGTCAATTTAGTAATTTTTCTAGCCATAATACTAGAGTGATTCCTAAGGATAAGTGATTCGTAAATAGAGAAAATAGATTGACATACCAATAGAGTGATTCCTACAACCCAATTACTCACCTAAACCTATGTTGTATTATATATGATGGTAGTAAGAGAATATTATTATGCCCTATTTCACAAATAGTTAACTTATTCAATATAATTGTTTTGCGAAACATGTGCCAACTGAATCCGTTGTTCGCCGAAAAAAGGACCAATGACAGGCGTCTTTTATCGTTACTTTAGTGATTTTTGAACCACTATTTCTCAAATTAAGCCTCAACGCCGTATGTTCCACTGAACATGGTTGTAGCATAGGCTTATTTTAATGCTCAGCCGTCAATATAATAATAAATTTCCCCAAATTATAAATAAATTTCCTCAAAAAAAACAATGTTCCATTGGTGTTTTTGAGAAAATATGTGCCACGTCTTTTTTTACGTTTTTTGCTGAAAAATGACAAAATCCAGACGTCATTAATCGTCAATTTAGTAATTTTTCTAGCCATAATACTAGAGTGATTCCTAAGGATAAGTGATTCGTAAATAGAGAAAATAGATTGACATACCAATAGAGTGATTCCTACAACCCAATTACTCACCTAAACCTATGTTGTATTATATATGATGGTAGTAAGAGAATATTATTATGCCCTATTTCACAAATAGTTAACTTATTCAATATAATTGTTTTGCGAAACATGTGCCAACTGAATCCGTTGTTCGCCGAAAAAAGGACCAAAGACAGGCGTCTTTTATCGTTACTTTAGTGATTTATAACCACTATTTCTCAAATTAAGCCTCAACGCCGTATGTTCCACTGAACATGGTTGTAGCATAGGCTTATTTTAATGCTCAGCCGTCAATATAATAATAAATTTCCCCAAATTATAAATAAATTTCCTCAAAAAAAACAATGTTCCATTGGTGTTTTTGAGAAAATATGTGCCACGTCTTTTTTTACGTTTTTTGCTGAAAAATGACAAAATCCAGACGTCATTAATCGTCAATTTAGTAATTTTTCTAGCCATAATACTAGAGTGATTCCTAAGGATAAGTGATTCGTAAATAGAGAAAATAGATTGACATACCAATAGAGTGATTCCTACAACCCAATTACTCACCTAAACCTATGTTGTATTATATATGATGGTAGTAAGAGAATATTATTATGCCCTATTTCACAAATAGTTGACTTATTCAATATAATTGTTTTGCGAAACATGTGCCAACTGAATCCGTTGTTCGCCGAAAAAAGGACCAAAGACAGGCGTCTTTTATCGTTACTTTAGTGATTTTTGAACCACTATTTCTCAAATTAAGCCTCAACGCCGTATGTTCCACTGAACATGGTTGTAGCATAGGCTTATTTTAATGCTCAGCCGTCAATATAATATTAAATTACCCCAATATATAAATAAATTTCCTCAAAAAATTGCAATGTTCCATTGGTGTTTTTGAGAAAATATGTGCCACGTCTTTTTTTACGTTTTTTGCTGAAAAATGACCAAATCCAGACATCATTAATCGTCAATTTAGTAATTATTCTAGCCATAATACTAGAGTGATTCCTAAGGATAAGTGATTCATAAATAGAGAAAATAGATTGACATACCAATAGAGTGATTCCTACAACCCAATTACTCACCTAAACCTATGTTGTATTATGTTTGATGGTAGTAAGAGAATATAATTATGCCCTATTTTGCAAATAATTAACTTATTCAATGTAATTGTTTTGCGAAACATGTGCCAACTGAATCCGTTGATCGCCGAAAAAAGGACCATTAACAGGCGTCTTTTATCGTTACTTTAGTGATTTTTAACCACTATTTCTCAAATAAAGCCTCAACGCCGTATGTTCCACTGAACATGGTTGTAGCATAGGCTTATTTTAATGCTCAGCCGTCAATATAATAATAAATTTCCCCAAATTATAAATAAATTTCCTCATAAATTTGCAATGTACCATTGGTGTTTTTGAGAAAACATGTGCCACGTCTTTTTTTACGTTTTTTGCTGAAAAATGACAAAATCCAGACGTCATTAATCGTCAATTTAGTAATTTTTCTAGCCATAATACTAGAGTGATTCCTAAGGATAAGTGATTCATAAATAGAGAAAATAGATTGACATACCAATAGAGTGATTCCTACAACCCAATTACTCACCTAAACCTATGTTGTATTATGTATGATGGTAGTTAGAGAATATTATTATGCCCTATTTCACAAATAATTAACTTATTCGATATAATAGTTTTGCGAAACATGTGCCAACTGAATCCGTTGTTCGCCGAAAAAAGGACCGAAAACAGGCGTCTTTTATCGTTACTTTAGTGATTTATAACCACTATTTCTCAAATTAAGCCTCAACGCCGTATGTTCCACTGAACATGTTTGTAGCATAGGCTTATTTTAATGCTCAGCCGTCAATATAATAATAAATTTCCCCAAATTATAAATAAATTTCCTCATAAATTTGCAATGTACCATTGGTGTTTTTGAGAAAACATGTGCCTCGTCTTTTTTTACGTTTTTTGCTGAAAAATGACAAAATCCAGACGTCATTAATCGTCAATTTAGTAATTTTTCTAGCCATAATACTAGAGTGATTCCTAAGGATAAGTGATTCATAAATAGAGAAAATAGATTGACATACCAATAGAGTGATTCCTACAACCCAATTACTCACCTAAACCTATGTTGTATTATGTATGATGGTAGTTAGAGAATATTATTATGCCCTATTTCACAAATAATTAACTTATTCGATATAATAGTTTTGCGAAACATGTGCCAACTGAATCCGTTGTTCGCCGAAAAAAGGACCAAAAACAGGCGTCTTTTATCGTTACTTTAGTGATTTTTGAACCACTATTTCTCAAATAAAGCCTCAACGCCGTATGTTCCACTGAACATGGTTGTAGCATAGGCTTATTTTAATGCTCAGCCGTCAATATAATAATAAATTTCCCCAAATTATAAATAAATTTCCTCATAAATTTGCAATGTACCATTGGTGTTTTTGAGAAAACATGTGCCACGTCTTTTTTTACGTTTTTTGCTGAAAAATGACAAAATCCAGACGTCATTAATCGTCAATTTAGTAATTTTTCTAGCCATAATACTAGAGTGATTCCTAAGGATAAGTGATTCATAAATAGAGAAAATAGATTGACATACCAATAGAGTGATTCCTACAACCCAATTACTCACCTAAACCTATGTTGTATTATGTATGATGGTAGTTAGAGAATATTATTATGCCCTATTTCACAAATAATTAACTTATTCGATATAATAGTTTTGCGAAACATGTGCCAACTGAATCCGTTGTTCGCCGAAAAAAGGACCGAAAACAGGCGTCTTTTATCGTTACTTTAGTGATTTTTGAACCACTATTTCTCAAATAAAGCCTCAACGCCGTATGTTCCACTGAACATGGTTGTAGCATAGGCTTATTTTAATGCTCAGCCGTCAATATAATAATAAATTTCCCCAAATTATAAATAAATTTCCTCATAAATTTGCAATGTACCATTGGTGTTTTTGAGAAAACATGTGCCACGTCTTTTTTTACGTTTTTTGCTGAAAAATGACAAAATCCAGACGTCATTAATCGTCAATTTAGTAATTTTTCTAGCCATAATACTAGAGTGATTCCTAAGGATAAGTGATTCATAAATAGAGAAAATAGATTGACATACCAATAGAGTGATTCCTACAACCCAATTACTCACCTAAACCTATGTTGTATTATGTATGATGGTAGTTAGAGAATATTATTATGCCCTATTTCACAAATAATTAACTTATTCGATATAATAGTTTTGCGAAACATGTGCCAACTGAATCCGTTGTTCGCCGAAAAAAGGACCGAAAACAGGCGTCTTTTATCGTTACTTTAGTGATTTATAACCACTATTTCTCAAATTAAGCCTCAACGCCGTATGTTCCACTGAACATGTTTGTAGCATAGGCTTATTTTAATGCTCAGCCGTCAATATAATAATAAATTTCCCCAAATTATAAATAAATTTCCTCATAAATTTGCAATGTACCATTGGTGTTTTTGAGAAAACATGTGCCACGTCTTTTTTTACGTTTTTTGCTGAAAAATGACAAAATCCAGACGTCATTAATCGTCAATTTAGTAATTTTTCTAGCCATAATACTAGAGTGATTCCTAAGGATAAGTGATTCATAAATAGAGAAAATAGATTGACATACCAATAGAGTGATTCCTACAACCCAATTACTCACCTAAACCTATGTTGTATTATGTATGATGGTAGTTAGAGAATATTATTATGCCCTATTTCACAAATAATTAACTTATTCGATATAATAGTTTTGCGAAACATGTGCCAACTGAATCCGTTGTTCGCCGAAAAAAGGACCAAAAACAGGCGTCTTTTATCGTTACTTTAGTGATTTTTGAACCACTATTTCTCAAATAAAGCCTCAACGCCGTATGTTCCACTGAACATGGTTGTAGCATAGGCTTATTTTAATGCTCAGCCGTCAATATAATAATAAATTTCCCCAAATTATAAATAAATTTCCTCATAAATTTGCAATGTACCATTGGTGTTTTTGAGAAAACATGTGCCACGTCTTTTTTTACGTTTTTTGCTGAAAAATGACAAAATCCAGACGTCATTAATCGTCAATTTAGTAATTTTTCTAGCCATAATACTAGAGTGATTCCTAAGGATAAGTGATTCATAAATAGAGAAAATAGATTGACATACCAATAGAGTGATTCCTACAACCCAATTACTCACCTAAACCTATGTTGTATTATGTATGGTGGTAGTTAGAGAATATTATTATGCCCTATTTCACAAATAATTAACTTATTCGATATAATAGTTTTGCGAAACATGTGCCAACTGAATCCGTTGTTCGCCGAAAAAAGGACCGAAAACAGGCGTCTTTTATCGTTACTTTAGTGATTTATAACCACTATTTCTCAAATTAAGCCTCAACGCCGTATGTTCCACTGAACATGTTTGTAGCATAGGCTTATTTTAATGCTCAGCCGTCAATATAATAATAAATTTCCCCAAATTATAAATAAATTTCCTCATAAATTTGCAATGTACCATTGGTGTTTTTGAGAAAACATGTGCCACGTCTTTTTTTACGTTTTTTGCTGAAAAATGACAAAATCCAGACGTCATTAATCGTCAATTTAGTAATTTTTCTAGCCATAATACTAGAGTGATTCCTAAGGATAAGTGATTCATAAATAGAGAAAATAGATTGACATACCAATAGAGTGATTCCTACAACCCAATTACTCACCTAAACCTATGTTGTATTATGTATGATGGTAGTTAGAGAATATTATTATGCCCTATTTCACAAATAATTAACTTATTCGATATAATAGTTTTGCGAAACATGTGCCAACTGAATCCGTTGTTCGCCGAAAAAATGACCAATGACAGGCGTCTTTTATCGTTACTTTAGTGATTTTTGAACCACTATTTCTCAAATTAAGCCTCAACGCCGTATGTTCCACTGAACATGTTTGTAGCATAGGCTTATTTTAATGCTCAGCCGTCAATATAATAATAAATTTCCCCAAATTATAAATAAATTTCCTCAAAAAATTGCAATGTTCCATTGGTGTTTTTGAGAAAATATGTGCCACGTCTTTTTTTACGTTTTTGCTGAAAAATGACAAAATCCAGACGTCATTAATCGTCAATTTAGTAATTTTTCTAGCCATAATACTAGAGTGATTCCTGAGGATAAGTGATTCGTAAATAGAGAAAATAGATTGACATACCAATAGAGTGATTCCTACAACCCAATTACTCACCTAAACCTATGTTGTATTATGTATGATGGTAGTAAGAGAATATAATTATGCACTATTTTGCAAATAATTAACTTATTCAATATAATTGTTTTGCGAAACATGTGCCAACTGAATCCGTTGTTCGCCGAAAAAAGGACCAAAAACAGGCGTCTTTTATCGTTACTTTATTGATTTTTGAACCACTCTTTCTCAAATTAAGCCTCAACGCCGTATGTTCCACTGAACATGGTTGTAGCATAGGCTTATTTTAATGCTCAGCCGTCAATATAATAATAAATTTCCCCAAATTATAAATAAATTTCCTCAAAAAATTGCAATGTTCCATTGGTGTTTTTGAGAAAATATGTGCCACGTCTTTTTTTACGTTTTTTGCTGAAAAATGACAAAATCCAGACGTCATTAATCGTCAATTAAGTAATTTTTCTAGCCATAATACTAGAGTGATTCCTAAAGATAAGTGATTCGTAAATAGAGAAAATAGATTGAAATACCAATAGAGTGATTCCTACAACCCAATTACTCACCTAAACCTATGTTGTATTATGTATGATGGTAGTAAGAGAATATTATTATGCCCTATTTTGCAAATAATTAACTTATTCAATATAATTGTTTTGCGAAACATGTGCCAACTGAATCCGTTGTTCGCCGAAAAAAGGACCAATGACAGGCGTCTTTTATCGTTACTTTAGTGATTATTAACCACTATTTCTAAAATAAAGCCTCAACGCCGTATGTTCCACTGAACATGGTTGTAGCATAGGCTTATTTTAATGCTCAGCCGTCAATATAATATTAAATTTCCCCAAATTATAAATAAATTTCCTCAAAAATTTGCAATGTTCCATTGGTGTTTTTGAGAAAATATATGTGCCAATTTTATTTTACGTTTTTTGCTGAAAAATGACAAAATCCAGACGTCATTAATCGTCAATTTAGTAATTTTTCTAGCCATAATACTGGTGTGATTCCTAAGGATAAGTGATTCATAAATAGAGAAAATAGATTGACATACCAATAGAGTGATTCCTACAACCCAATTACTCACCTAAACCTATGTTGTATTATGTATGATGGTAGTAAGAGAATATAATTATGCACTATTTTGCAAATAATTAACTTATTCAATATAATTGTTTTGCGAAACATGTGCCAACTGAATCCGTTGTTCGCCGAAAAAAGGACCAATGACAGGCGTCTTTTATCGTTACTTTAGTGATTATTAACCACTATTTCTCAAATAAAGCCTCAACGCCGTATGTTCCACTGAACATGGTTGTAGCATAGGCTTATTTTAATGCTCAGCCGTCAATATAATATTAAATTTCCCCAAATTATAAATAAATTTCCTCAAAAATTTGCAATGTTCCATTGGTGTTTTTGAGAAAATATATGTGCCAATTTTATTTTACGTTTTTTGCTGAAAAATGACAAAATCCAGACGTCATTAATCGTCAATTTAGTAATTTTTCTAGCCATAATACTGGTGTGATTCCTAAGGATAAGTGATTCATAAATAGAGAAAATAGATTGACATACCAATAGAGTGATTCCTACAACCCAATTACTCACCTAAACCTATGTTGTATTATGTATGATGGTAGTAAGAGAATATAATTATGCACTATTTTGCAAATAATTAACTTATTCAATATAATTGTTTTGCGAAACATGTGCCAACTGAATCCGTTGTTCGCCGAAAAAAGGACCAATGACAGGCGTCTTTTATCGTTACTTTAGTGATTATTAACCACTATTTCTCAAATAAAGCCTCAACGCCGTATGTTCCACTGAACATGGTTGTAGCATAGGCTTATTTTAATGCTCAGCCGTCAATATAATATTAAATTTCCCCAAATTATAAATAAATTTCCTCAAAAATTTGCAATGTTCCATTGGTGTTTTTGAGAAAATATATGTGCCAATTTTATTTTACGTTTTTTGCTGAAAAATGACAAAATCCAGACGTCATTAATCGTCAATTTAGTAATTTTTCTAGCCATAATACTGGTGTGATTCCTAAGGATAAGTGATTCATAAATAGAGAAAATAGATTGACATACCAATAGAGTGTATCCTAAAACCCAATTACTCACCTAAACCTATGTTGTATTATGTATGATGGTAGTAAGAGAATATAATTATGCACTATTTTGCAAATAATTAACTTATTCAATATAATTGTTTTGCGAAACATGTGCCAACTGAATCCGTTGTTCGCCGAAAAAAGGACCAAAGACAGGCGTCCTTTATCTTTACTTTAGTGATTTTTAACCACTATTTCTCAAATTAAGCCTCAACGCCGTATGTTCCACTGAACATGGTTGTAGCATAGGCTTATTTTAATGCTCAGCCGTCAAAATAATAATAAATTTCCCCAAATTATAAATAAATTTCCTCAAAAATTTGCAATGTTCCATTGGTGTTTTTGAGAAAATATGTGCCACGTCTTTTTTTACGTTTTTGCTGAAAAATGACAAAATCCAGACGTCATTAATCGTCAATTTAGTAATTTTTCTAGCCATAATACTAGAGTGATTCCTGAGGATAAGTGATTCGTAAATAGAGAAAATAGATTGACATACCAATAGAGTGTATCCTAAAACCCAATTACTCACCTAAACCTATGTTGTATTATGTATGATGGTAGTAAGAGAATATAATTATGCACTATTTTGCAAATAATTAACTTATTCAATATAATTGTTTTGCGAAACATGTGCCAACTGAATCCGTTGTTCGCCGAAAAAAGGACCAAAGACAGGCGTCCTTTATCTTTACTTTAGTGATTTTTAACCACTATTTCTCAAATTAAGCCTCAACGCCGTATGTTCCACTGAACATGGTTGTAGCATAGGCTTATTTTAATGCTCAGCCGTCAAAATAATAATAAATTTCCCCAAATTATAAATAAATTTCCTCAAAAATTTGCAATGTTCCATTGGTGTTTTTGAGAAAATATGTGCCACGTCTTTTTTTACGTTTTTGCTGAAAAATGACAAAATCCAGACGTCATTAATCGTCAATTTAGTAATTTTTCTAGCCATAATACTGGAGTGATTCCTAAGGATAAGTGATTCGTAAATAGAGAAAATAGATTGACATACCAATAGAGTGATTCCTACAACCCAATTACTCACCTAAACCTATGTTGTATTATGTATGATGGTAGTAAGAGAATATAATTATGCACTATTTTGCAAATAATTAACTTATTCAATATAATTGTTTTGCGAAACATGAGCCAACCGAATCCGTTGTTCGCCGAAAAAAGGACAAAAGACAGGCGTCTTTTATCGTTACTTTAGTGATTTTTGAATTTTGATTCTGAGGATAAGTGATTCGTAAATAGAGAAAATAGATTGACATACCAATAGAGTGATTCCTACAACCCAATTACTCACCTAAACCTATGTTGTATTATGTATGATGGTAGTAAGAGAATATAATTATGCACTATTTTGCAAATAATTAACTTATTCAATATAATTAGTTTGCGAAACATGAGCCAACCGAATCCGTTGTTCGCCGAAAAAAGGACAAAAGACAGGCGTCTTTTATCGTTACTTTAGTGATTTTTGAATTTTGATTCTGAGGATAAGTGATTCGTAAATAGAGAAAATAGATTGACATACCAATAGAGTGATTCCTACAACCCAATTACTCACCTAAACCTATGTTTTATTATGTATGATGGTAGTAAGAGAATATAATTATGCACTATTTTGCAAATAATTAACTTATTCAATATAATTGTTTTGCGAAACATGTGCCAAATGAATCCGTTGTTCGCCGAAAAAAGGACCAATGAGAGGCGTCTTTTATCGTTACTTTAGTGATTTTTGAATTTTGATTCTGAGGATAAGTGATTCGTAAATAGAGAAAATAGATTGACATACCAATAGAGTGATTCCTACAACCCAATTACTCACCTAAACCTATGTTGTATTATGTATGATGGTAGTAAGAGAATATAATTATGCACTATTTTGCAAATAATTAACTTATTCAATATAATTGTTTTGCGAAACATGTGCCAACTGAATTCGTTGTTCGCCGAAAAAAGGACCAATGACAGGCGTCTTTTATCGTTACTTTAGTGATTTTTAACCACTATTTCTCAAATAAAGCCTCAACGCCGTATGTTCCACTGAACATGGTTGTAGCATAGGCTTATTTTAATGCTCAGCCGTCAATATAATAATAAATTTCCCCAAATTATAAATAAATTTCCTCAAAAAATTGCAATGTTCCATTGGTGTTTTTGAGAAAACATGTGCCACGTCTTTTTTTACGTTTTTTGCTGAAAAATGACAAATTCCAGACGTCATTAATCGTCAATTTAGTAATTTTTCTAGCCATAATACTAGAGTGATTCCTAAGGATAAGTGATTCGTAAATAGAGAAAATAGATTGACATACCAATAGAGTGATTCCTACAACCCAATTACTCACCTAAACCTATGTTGTATTATATATGATGGTAGTATGAGAATATAATTATGCACTATTTTGCAAATAATTAACTTATTCAATATAATTGTTTTGCGAAACATGTGCCAACTGAATCCGTTGTTCGCAAAAAAAAGGACCAATAACAGGCGTCTTTTATCGTTACTTTAGTGATTTTTTTAACCACTATTTCTCAAATAAAGCCTCAACGCCGTATGTTCCACTGAACATGGTTGTAGCATAGGCTTATTTTAATGCTCAGCCGTCAATATAATAATAAATTTCCCCAAATTATAAATAAATTTCCTCAAAAAATTGCAATGTTCCATTGGTGTTTTTGAGAAAATATGTGCCACGTCTTTTTTTACGTTTTTTGCTGAAAAATGACCAAATCCAGACATCATTAATCGTCAATTTAGTAATTTTTCTAGCCATAATACTAGAGTGATTCCTAAGGATAAGTGATTCGTAAATAGAGAAAATAGATTGACATACCAATAGAGTGATTCCTACAACCCAATTACTCACCTAAACCTATGTTGTATTATATATGATGGTAGTAAGAGAATATTATTATGCCCTATTTCACAAATAGTTAACTTATTCAATATAATTGTTTTGCGAAACATGTGCCAACTGAATCCGTTGTTCGCCGAAAAAAGGACCAAAGACAGGCGTCTTTTATCGTTACTTTAGTGATTTTTGAACCACTATTTCTCAAATTAAGCCTCAACGCCGTATGTTCCACTGAACATGGTTGTAGCATAGGCTTATTTTAATGCTCAGCCGTCAATATAATAATAAATTTCCCCAAATTATAAATAAATTTCCTCACAAAATTGCAATGTTCCATTGGTGTTTTTGAGAAAATATGTGCCACGTCTTTTTTTACGTTTTTTGCTGAAAAATGACCAAATCCAGACATCATTAATCGTCAATTTAGTAATTTTTCTAGCCATAATACTAGAGTGATTCCTAAGGATAAGTGATTCGTAAATAGAGAAAATAGATTGACATACCAATAGAGTGATTCCTACAACCCAATTACTCACCTAAACCTATGTTGTATTATATATGATGGTAGTAAGAGAATATTATTATGCCCTATTTCACAAATAGTTAACTTATTCAATATAATTGTTTTGCGAAACATGTGCCAACTGAATCCGTTGTTCGCCGAAAAAAGGACCAAAGACAGGCGTCTTTTATCGTTACTTTAGTGATTTTTGAACCACTATTTCTCAAATAAAGCCTCAACGCCGTATGTTCCACTGAACATGGTTGTAGCATAGGTTTATTTTAATGCTCAGCCGTCAATATAATAATAAATTTCCCCAAATTATAAATAAATTTCCTCAAAAAAAAACAATGTTCCATTGGTGTTTTTGAGAAAATATGTGCCACGTCTTTTTTTACGTTTTTTGCTGAAAAATGACAAAATCCAGACGTCATTAATCGTCAATTTAGTAATTTTTCTAGCCATAATACTAGAGTGATTCCTAAGGATAAGTGATTCGTAAATAGAGAAAATAGATTGACATACCAATAGAGTGATTCCTACAACCCAATTACTCACCTAAACCTATGTTGTATTATATATGATGGTAGTAAGAGAATATTATTATGCCCTATTTCACAAATAGTTAACTTATTCAATATAATTGTTTTGCGAAACATGTGCCAACTGAATCCGTTGTTCGCCGAAAAAAGGACCAAAGACAGGCGTCTTTTATCGTTACTTTAGTGATTTTTGAACCACTATTTCTCAAATTAAGCCTCAACGCCGTATTTTCCACTGAACATGGTTGTAGCATAGGCTTATTTTAATGCTCAGCCGTCAATATAATAATAAATTTCCCCAAATTATAAATAAATTTCCTCACAAAATTGCAATGTTCCATTGGTGTTTTTGAGAAAATATGTGCCACGTCTTTTTTTACGTTTTTTGCTGAAAAATGACCAAATCCAGACATCATTAATCGTCAATTCAGTAATATTTCTAGCCATAATACTAGAGTGATTCCTAAGGATAAGTGATTCATAAATAGAGAAAATAGATTGACATACCAATAGAGTGATTCCTACAACCCAATTACTCACCTAAACCTATGTTGTATTATATATGATGGTAGTAAGAGAATATTATTATGCCCTATTTCACAAATAGTTAACTTATTCAATATAATTGTTTTGCGAAACATGTGCCAACTGAATCCGTTGTTCGCCGAAAAAAGGACCAAAGACAGGCGTCTTTTATCGTTACTTTAGTGATTTTTGAACCACTATTTCTCAAATTAAGCCTCAACGCCGTATGTTCCACTGAACATGGTTGTAGCATAGGCTTATTTTAATGCTCAGCCGTCAATATAATAATAAATTTCCCCAAATTATAAATAAATTTCCTCACAAAATTGCAATGTTCCATTGGTGTTTTTGAGAAAATATGTGCCACGTCTTTTTTTACGTTTTTTGCTGAAAAATGACCAAATCCAGACATCATTAATCGTCAATTCAGTAATATTTCTAGCCATAATACTAGAGTGATTCCTAAGGATAAGTGATTCATAAATAGAGAAAATAGATTGACATACCAATAGAGTGATTCCTACAACCCAATTACTCACCTAAACCTATGTTGTATTATATATGATGGTAGTAAGAGAATATTATTATGCCCTATGTCACAAATAGTTAACTTATTCAATATAATTGTTTTGCGAAACATGTGCCAACTGAATCCGTTGTTCGCCGAAAAAAGGACCAAAGACAGGCGTCTTTTATCGTTACTTTAGTGATTTTTGAACCACTATTTCTCAAATTAAGCCTCAACGCCGTATGTTCCACTGAACATGGTTGTAGCATAGGCTTATTTTAATGCTCAGCCGTCAATATAATAATAAATTTCCCCAAATTATAAATAAATTTCCTCACAAAATTGCAATGTTCCATTGGTGTTTTTGAGAAAATATGTGCCACGTCTTTTTTTACGTTTTTTGCTGAAAAATGACCAAATCCAGACATCATTAATCGTCAATTCAGTAATATTTCTAGCCATAATACTAGAGTGATTCCTAAGGATAAGTGATTCATAAATAGAGAAAATAGATTGACATACCAATAGAGTGATTCCTACAACCCAATTACTCACCTAAACCTATGTTGTATTATATATGATGGTAGTAAGAGAATATTATTATGCCCTATTTCACAAATAGTTAACTTATTCAATATAATTGTTTTGCGAAACATGTGCCAACTGAATCCGTTGTTCGCCGAAAAAAGGACCAAAGACAGGCGTCTTTTATCGTTACTTTAGTGATTTTTGAACCACTATTTCTCAAATTAAGCCTCAACGCCGTATGTTCCACTGAACATGGTTGTAGCATAGGCTTATTTTAATGCTCAGCCGTCAATATAATAATAAATTTCCCCAAATTATAAATAAATTTCCTCAAAAAAAAACAATGTTCCATTGGTGTTTTTGAGAAAATATGTGCCACGTCTTTTTTTACGTTTTTTGCTGAAAAATGACAAAATCCAGACGTCATTAATCGTCAATTTAGTAATTTTTCTAGCCATAATACTAGAGTGATTCCTAAGGATAAGTGATTCGTAAATAGAGAAAATAGATTGACATACCAATAGAGTGATTCCTACAACCCAATTACTCACCTAAACCTATGTTGTATTATATATGATGGTAGTAAGAGAATATTATTATGCCCTATTTCACAAATAGTTAACTTATTCAATATAATTGTTTTGCGAAACATGTGCCAACTGAATCCGTTGTTCGCCGAAAAAAGGACCAATGACAGGCGTCTTTTATCGTTACTTTAGTGATTTTTTTAACCACTATTTCTCAAATAAAGCCTCAACGCCGTATGTTCCACTGAACATGGTTGTAGCATAGGCTTATTTTAATGCTCAGCCGTCAATATAATAATAAATTTCCCCAAATTATAAATAAATTTCCTCAAAAAATTGCAATGTTCCATTGGTGTTTTTGAGAAAATATGTGCCACGTCTTTTTTTACGTTTTTTGCTGAAAAATGACCAAATCCAGACATCATTAATCGTCAATTTAGTAATTTTTCTAGCCATAATACTAGAGTGATTCCTAAGGATAAGTGATTCGTAAATAGAGAAAATAGATTGACATACCAATAGAGTGATTCCTACAACCCAATTACTCACCTAAACCTATGTTGTATTATATATGATGGTAGTAAGAGAATATTATTATGCCCTATTTCACAAATAGTTAACTTATTCAATATAATTGTTTTGCGAAACATGTGCCAACTGAATCCGTTGTTCGCCGAAAAAAGGACCAATGACAGGCGTCTTTTATCGTTACTTTAGTGATTTTTTTAACCACTATTTCTCAAATTAAGCCTCAACGCCGTATGTTCCACTGAACATGGTTGTAGCATAGGCTTATTTTAATGCTCAGCCGTCAATATAATAATAAATTTCCCCAAATTATAAATAAATTTCCTCAAAAAATTGCAATGTTCCATTGGTGTTTTTGAGAAAATATGTGCCACGTCTTTTTTTACGTTTTTTGCTGAAAAATGACCAAATCCAGACATCATTAATCGTCAATTTAGTAATTTTTCTAGCCATAATACTAGAGTGATTCCTAAGGATAAGTGATTCGTAAATAGAGAAAATAGATTGACATACCAATAGAGTGATTCCTACAACCCAATTACTCACCTAAACCTATGTTGTATTATATATGATGGTAGTAAGAGAATATTATTATGCCCTATTTCACAAATAGTTAACTTATTCAATATAATTGTTTTGCGAAACATGTGCCAACTGAATCCGTTGTTCGCCGAAAAAAGGACCAATGACAGGCGTCTTTTATCGTTACTTTAGTGATTTTTGAACCACTATTTCTCAAATTAAGCCTCAACGCCGTATGTTCCACTGAACATGGTTGTAGCATAGGCTTATTTTAATGCTCAGCCGTCAATATAATAATAAATTTCCCCAAATTATAAATAAATTTCCTCAAAAAAAAACAATGTTCCATTGGTGTTTTTGAGAAAATATGTGCCACGTCTTTTTTTACGTTTTTTGCTGAAAAATGACAAAATCCAGACGTCATTAATCGTCAATTTAGTAATTTTTCTAGCCATAATACTAGAGTGATTCCTAAGGATAAGTGATTCGTAAATAGAGAAAATAGATTGACATACCAATAGAGTGATTCCTACAACCCAATTACTCACCTAAACCTATGTTGTATTATATATGATGGTAGTAAGAGAATATTATTATGCCCTATTTCACAAATAGTTAACTTATTCAATATAATTGTTTTGCGAAACATGTGCCAACTGAATCCGTTGTTCGCCGAAAAAAGGACCAAAGACAGGCGTCTTTTATCGTTACTTTAGTGATTTATAACCACTATTTCTCAAATTAAGCCTCAACGCCGTATGTTCCACTGAACATGGTTGTAGCATAGGCTTATTTTAATGCTCAGCCGTCAATATAATAATAAATTTCCCCAAATTATAAATAAATTTCCTCAAAAAAAAACAATGTTCCATTGGTGTTTTTGAGAAAATATGTGCCACGTCTTTTTTTACGTTTTTTGCTGAAAAATGACAAAATCCAGACGTCATTAATCGTCAATTTAGTAATTTTTCTAGCCATAATACTAGAGTGATTCCTAAGGATAAGTGATTCGTAAATAGAGAAAATAGATTGACATACCAATAGAGTGATTCCTACAACCCAATTACTCACCTAAACCTATGTTGTATTATATATGATGGTAGTAAGAGAATATTATTATGCCCTATTTCACAAATAGTTGACTTATTCAATATAATTGTTTTGCGAAACATGTGCCAACTGAATCCGTTGTTCGCCGAAAAAAGGACCAAAGACAGGCGTCTTTTATCGTTACTTTAGTGATTTTTGAACCACTATTTCTCAAATTAAGCCTCAACGCCGTATGTTCCACTGAACATGGTTGTAGCATAGGCTTATTTTAATGCTCAGCCGTCAATATAATATTAAATTACCCCAATATATAAATAAATTTCCTCAAAAAATTGCAATGTTCCATTGGTGTTTTTGAGAAAATATGTGCCACGTCTTTTTTTACGTTTTTTGCTGAAAAATGACCAAATCCAGACATCATTAATCGTCAATTTAGTAATTATTCTAGCCATAATACTAGAGTGATTCCTAAGGATAAGTGATTCATAAATAGAGAAAATAGATTGACATACCAATAGAGTGATTCCTACAACCCAATTACTCACCTAAACCTATGTTGTATTATGTTTGATGGTAGTAAGAGAATATAATTATGCCCTATTTTGCAAATAATTAACTTATTCAATGTAATTGTTTTGCGAAACATGTGCCAACTGAATCCGTTGATCGCCGAAAAAAGGACCATTAACAGGCGTCTTTTATCGTTACTTTAGTGATTTTTAACCACTATTTCTCAAATAAAGCCTCAACGCCGTATGTTCCACTGAACATGGTTGTAGCATAGGCTTATTTTAATGCTCAGCCGTCAATATAATAATAAATTTCCCCAAATTATAAATAAATTTCCTCATAAATTTGCAATGTACCATTGGTGTTTTTGAGAAAACATGTGCCACGTCTTTTTTTACGTTTTTTGCTGAAAAATGACAAAATCCAGACGTCATTAATCGTCAATTTAGTAATTTTTCTAGCCATAATACTAGAGTGATTCCTAAGGATAAGTGATTCATAAATAGAGAAAATAGATTGACATACCAATAGAGTGATTCCTACAACCCAATTACTCACCTAAACCTATGTTGTATTATGTATGATGGTAGTTAGAGAATATTATTATGCCCTATTTCACAAATAATTAACTTATTCGATATAATAGTTTTGCGAAACATGTGCCAACTGAATCCGTTGTTCGCCGAAAAAAGGACCGAAAACAGGCGTCTTTTATCGTTACTTTAGTGATTTATAACCACTATTTCTCAAATTAAGCCTCAACGCCGTATGTTCCACTGAACATGTTTGTAGCATAGGCTTATTTTAATGCTCAGCCGTCAATATAATAATAAATTTCCCCAAATTATAAATAAATTTCCTCATAAATTTGCAATGTACCATTGGTGTTTTTGAGAAAACATGTGCCACGTCTTTTTTTACGTTTTTTGCTGAAAAATGACAAAATCCAGACGTCATTAATCGTCAATTTAGTAATTTTTCTAGCCATAATACTAGAGTGATTCCTAAGGATAAGTGATTCATAAATAGAGAAAATAGATTGACATACCAATAGAGTGATTCCTACAACCCAATTACTCACCTAAACCTATGTTGTATTATGTATGATGGTAGTTAGAGAATATTATTATGCCCTATTTCACAAATAATTAACTTATTCGATATAATAGTTTTGCGAAACATGTGCCAACTGAATCCGTTGTTCGCCGAAAAAAGGACCAAAAACAGGCGTCTTTTATCGTTACTTTAGTGATTTTTGAACCACTATTTCTCAAATAAAGCCTCAACGCCGTATGTTCCACTGAACATGGTTGTAGCATAGGCTTATTTTAATGCTCAGCCGTCAATATAATAATAAATTTCCCCAAATTATAAATAAATTTCCTCATAAATTTGCAATGTACCATTGGTGTTTTTGAGAAAACATGTGCCACGTCTTTTTTTACGTTTTTTGCTGAAAAATGACAAAATCCAGACGTCATTAATCGTCAATTTAGTAATTTTTCTAGCCATAATACTAGAGTGATTCCTAAGGATAAGTGATTCATAAATAGAGAAAATAGATTGACATACCAATAGAGTGATTCCTACAACCCAATTACTCACCTAAACCTATGTTGTATTATGTATGATGGTAGTTAGAGAATATTATTATGCCCTATTTCACAAATAATTAACTTATTCGATATAATAGTTTTGCGAAACATGTGCCAACTGAATCCGTTGTTCGCCGAAAAAAGGACCGAAAACAGGCGTCTTTTATCGTTACTTTAGTGATTTATAACCACTATTTCTCAAATTAAGCCTCAACGCCGTATGTTCCACTGAACATGTTTGTAGCATAGGCTTATTTTAATGCTCAGCCGTCAATATAATAATAAATTTCCCCAAATTATAAATAAATTTCCTCATAAATTTGCAATGTACCATTGGTGTTTTTGAGAAAACATGTGCCACGTCTTTTTTTACGTTTTTTGCTGAAAAATGACAAAATCCAGACGTCATTAATCGTCAATTTAGTAATTTTTCTAGCCATAATACTAGAGTGATTCCTAAGGATAAGTGATTCATAAATAGAGAAAATAGATTGACATACCAATAGAGTGATTCCTACAACCCAATTACTCACCTAAACCTATGTTGTATTATGTATGATGGTAGTTAGAGAATATTATTATGCCCTATTTCACAAATAATTAACTTATTCGATATAATAGTTTTGCGAAACATGTGCCAACTGAATCCGTTGTTCGCCGAAAAAAGGACCGAAAACAGGCGTCTTTTATCGTTACTTTAGTGATTTTTGAACCACTATTTCTCAAATAAAGCCTCAACGCCGTATGTTCCACTGAACATGGTTGTAGCATAGGCTTATTTTAATGCTCAGCCGTCAATATAATAATAAATTTCCCCAAATTATAAATAAATTTCCTCATAAATTTGCAATGTACCATTGGTGTTTTTGAGAAAACATGTGCCACGTCTTTTTTTACGTTTTTTGCTGAAAAATGACAAAATCCAGACGTCATTAATCGTCAATTTAGTAATTTTTCTAGCCATAATACAAGAGTGATTCCTAAGGATAAGTGATTCATAAATAGAGAAAATAGATTGACATACCAATAGAGTGATTCCTACAACCCAATTACTCACCTAAACCTATGTTGTATTATGTATGATGGTAGTTAGAGAATATTATTATGCCCTATTTCACAAATAATTAACTTATTCGATATAATAGTTTTGCGAAACATGTGCCAACTGAATCCGTTGTTCGCCGAAAAAAGGACCAAAAACAGGCGTCTTTTATCGTTACTTTAGTGATTTTTAACCACTATTTCTCAAATAAAGCCTCAACGCCGTATGTTCCACTGAACATGGTTGTAGCATAGGCTTATTTTAATGCTCAGCCGTCAATATAATAATAAATTTCCCCAAATTATAAATAAATTTCCTCATAAATTTGCAATGTACCATTGGTGTTTTTGAGAAAACATGTGCCACGTCTTTTTTTACGTTTTTTGCTGAAAAATGACAAAATCCAGACGTCATTAATCGTCAATTTAGTAATTTTTCTAGCCATAATACTAGAGTGATTCCTAAGGATAAGTGATTCATAAATAGAGAAAATAGATTGACATACCAATAGAGTGATTCCTACAACCCAATTACTCACCTAAACCTATGTTGTATTATGTATGATGGTAGTTAGAGAATATTATTATGCCCTATTTCACAAATAATTAACTTATTCGATATAATAGTTTTGCGAAACATGTGCCAACTGAATCCGTTGTTCGCCGAAAAAAGGACCGAAAACAGGCGTCTTTTATCGTTACTTTAGTGATTTATAACCACTATTTCTCAAATTAAGCCTCAACGCCGTATGTTCCACTGAACATGTTTGTAGCATAGGCTTATTTTAATGCTCAGCCGTCAATATAATAATAAATTTCCCCAAATTATAAATAAATTTCCTCATAAATTTGCAATGTACCATTGGTGTTTTTGAGAAAACATGTGCCACGTCTTTTTTTACGTTTTTTGCTGAAAAATGACAAAATCCAGACGTCATTAATCGTCAATTTAGTAATTTTTCTAGCCATAATACTAGAGTGATTCCTAAGGATAAGTGATTCATAAATAGAGAAAATAGATTGACATACCAATAGAGTGATTCCTACAACCCAATTACTCACCTAAACCTATGTTGTATTATGTATGATGGTAGTTAGAGAATATTATTATGCCCTATTTCACAAATAATTAACTTATTCGATATAATAGTTTTGCGAAACATGTGCCAACTGAATCCGTTGTTCGCCGAAAAAAGGACCAAAAACAGGCGTCTTTTATCGTTACTTTAGTGATTTTTGAACCACTATTTCTCAAATAAAGCCTCAACGCCGTATGTTCCACTGAACATGGTTGTAGCATAGGCTTATTTTAATGCTCAGCCGTCAATATAATAATAAATTTCCCCAAATTATAAATAAATTTCCTCATAAATTTGCAATGTACCATTGGTGTTTTTGAGAAAACATGTGCCACGTCTTTTTTTACGTTTTTTGCTGAAAAATGACAAAATCCAGACGTCATTAATCGTCAATTTAGTAATTTTTCTAGCCATAATACTAGAGTGATTCCTAAGGATAAGTGATTCATAAATAGAGAAAATAGATTGACATACCAATAGAGTGATTCCTACAACCCAATTACTCACCTAAACCTATGTTGTATTATGTATGGTGGTAGTTAGAGAATATTATTATGCCCTATTTTGCAAATAATTAACTTATTCGATATAATAGTTTTGCGAAACATGTGCCAACTGAATCCGTTGTTCGCCGAAAAAAGGACCAAAAACAGGCGTCTTTTATCGTTACTTTAGTGATTTTTGAACCACTATTTCTCAAATAAAGCCTCAACGCCGTATGTTCCACTGAACATGGTTGTAGCATAGGCTTATTTTAATGCTCAGCCGTCAATATAATAATAAATTTCCCCAAATTATAAATAAATTTCCTCATAAATTTGCAATGTACCATTGGTGTTTTTGAGAAAACATGTGCCACGTCTTTTTTTACGTTTTTTGCTGAAAAATGACAAAATCCAGACGTCATTAATCGTCAATTTAGTAATTTTTCTAGCCATAATACTAGAGTGATTCCTAAGGATAAGTGATTCATAAATAGAGAAAATAGATTGACATACCAATAGAGTGATTCCTACAACCCAATTACTCACCTAAACCTATGTTGTATTATGTATGATGGTAGTTAGAGAATATTATTATGCCCTATTTCACAAATAATTAACTTATTCGATATAATAGTTTTGCGAAACATGTGCCAACTGAATCCGTTGTTCGCCGAAAAAAGGACCGAAAACAGGCGTCTTTTATCGTTACTTTAGTGATTTATAACCACTATTTCTCAAATTAAGCCTCAACGCCGTATGTTCCACTGAACATGTTTGTAGCATAGGCTTATTTTAATGCTCAGCCGTCAATATAATAATAAATTTCCCCAAATTATAAATAAATTTCCTCATAAATTTGCAATGTACCATTGGTGTTTTTGAGAAAACATGTGCCACGTCTTTTTTTACGTTTTTTGCTGAAAAATGACAAAATCCAGACGTCATTAATCGTCAATTTAGTAATTTTTCTAGCCATAATACTAGAGTGATTCCTAAGGATAAGTGATTCATAAATAGAGAAAATAGATTGACATACCAATAGAGTGATTCCTACAACCCAATTACTCACCTAAACCTATGTTGTATTATGTATGATGGTAGTTAGAGAATATTATTATGCCCTATTTCACAAATAATTAACTTATTCGATATAATAGTTTTGCGAAACATGTGCCAACTGAATCCGTTGTTCGCCGAAAAAATGACCAATGACAGGCGTCTTTTATCGTTACTTTAGTGATTTTTGAACCACTATTTCTCAAATTAAGCCTCAACGCCGTATGTTCCACTGAACATGTTTGTAGCATAGGCTTATTTTAATGCTCAGCCGTCAATATAATAATAAATTTCCCCAAATTATAAATAAATTTCCTCAAAAAATTGCAATGTTCCATTGGTGTTTTTGAGAAAATATGTGCCACGTCTTTTTTTACGTTTTTTGCTGAAAAATGACCAAATCCAGACATCATTAATCGTCAATTCAGTAATATTTCTAGCCATAATACTAGAGTGATTCCTAAGGATAAGTGATTCATAAATAGAGAAAATAGATTGACATACCAATAGAGTGATTCCTACAACCCAATTACTCACCTAAACCTATGTTGTATTATGTATGATGGTAGTAAGAGAATATTATTATGCCCTATTTCACAAATAATTAACTTATTCAATATAATTGTTTTGCGAAACATGTGCCAACTGAATCCGTTGTTCGCCGAAAAAATGACCAATGACAGGCGTCTTTTATCGTTACTTTAGTGATTTTTGAACCACTATTTCTCAAATTAAGCCTCAACGCCGTATTTTCCACTGAACATGGTTGTAGCATAGGCTTATTTTAATGCTCAGCCGTCAATATAATAATAAATTTCCCCAAATTATAAATAAATTTCCTCAAAAAATTGCAATGTTCCATTGGTGTTTTTGAGAAAATATGTGCCACGTCTTTTTTTACGTTTTTTGCTGAAAAATGACCAAATCCAGACATCATTAATCGTCAATTTAGTAATTTTTCTAGCCATAATACTAGAGTGATTCCTAAGGATAAGTGATTCGTAAATAGAGAAAATAGATTGACATACCAATAGAGTGATTCCTACAACCCAATTACTCACCTAAACCTATGTTTTATTATGTATGATGGTAGTAAGAGAATATTATTATGCACTATTTCACAAATAATTAACTTATTCAATATAATTGTTTTGCGAAACGTGTGCCAACTGAATCCGTTGTTCGCCGAAAAAAGGACCAAAAACAGGCGTCTTTTATCGTTACTTTAGTGATTTTTGAACCACTATTTCTCAAATTAAGCCTCAACGCCGTATTTTCCACTGAACATGGTTGTAGCATAGGCTTATTTTAATGCTCAGCCGTCAATATAATAATAAATTTCCCCAAATTATAAATAAATTTCCTCAAAAAATTGCAATGTTCCATTGGTGTTTTTGAGAAAATATGTGCCACGTCTTTTTTTACGTTTTTTGCTGAAAAATGACCAAATCCAGACATCATTAATCGTCAATTTAGTAATTTTTCTAGCCATAATACTAGAGTGATTCCTAAGGATAAGTGATTCGTAAATAGAGAAAATAGATTGACATACCAATAGAGTGATTCCTACAACCCAATTACTCACCTAAACCTATGTTTTATTATGTATGATGGTAGTAAGAGAATATTATTATGCACTATTTTGCAAATAATTAACTTATTCAATATAATTGTTTTGCGAAACGTGTGCCAACTGAATCCGTTGTTCGCCGAAAAAAGGACCAAAAACAGGCGTCTTTTATCGTTACTTTAGTGATTTTTGAACCACTATTTCTCAAATAAAGCCTCAACGCCGTATGTTCCACTGAACATGGTTGTAGCATAGGCTTATTTTAATGCTCAGCCGTCAATATAATAATAAATTTCCCCAAATTATAAATACATTTCCTCATAAATTTGCAATGTACCATTGGTGTTTTTGAGAAAACATGTGCCACGTCTTTTTTTACGTTTTTTGCTGAAAAATGACAAAATCCAGACGTCATTAATCGTCAATTTAGTAATTTTTCTAGCCATAATACTAGAGTGATTCCTAAGGATAAGTGATTCATAAATAGAGAAAATAGATTGACATACCAATAGAGTGATTCCTACAACCCAATTACTCACCTAAACCTATGTTGTATTATGTATGATGGTAGTTAGAGAATATTATTATGCCCTATTTCACAAATAATTAACTTATTCGATATAATAGTTTTGCGAAACATGTGCCAACTGAATCCGTTGTTCGCCGAAAAAAGGACCGAAAACAGGCGTCTTTTATCGTTACTTTAGTGATTTATAACCACTATTTCTCAAATTAAGCCTCAACGCCGTATGTTCCACTGAACATGTTTGTAGCATAGGCTTATTTTAATGCTCAGCCGTCAATATAATAATAAATTTCCCCAAATTATAAATAAATTTCCTCATAAATTTGCAATGTACCATTGGTGTTTTTGAGAAAACATGTGCCACGTCTTTTTTTACGTTTTTTGCTGAAAAATGACAAAATCCAGACGTCATTAATCGTGAATTTAGTAATTTTTCTAGCCATAATACTAGAGTGATTCCTAAGGATAAGTGATTCATAAATAGAGAAAATAGATTGACATACCAATAGAGTGATTCCTACAACCCAATTACTCACCTAAACCTATGTTGTATTATGTATGATGGTAGTTAGAGAATATTATTATGCCCTATTTCACAAATAATTAACTTATTCGATATAATAGTTTTGCGAAACATGTGCCAACTGAATCCGTTGTTCGCCGAAAAAATGACCAATGACAGGCGTCTTTTATCGTTACTTTAGTGATTTTTGAACCACTATTTCTCAAATTAAGCCTCAACGCCGTATGTTCCACTGAACATGTTTGTAGCATAGGCTTATTTTAATGCTCAGCCGTCAATATAATAATAAATTTCCCCAAATTATAAATAAATTTCCTCAAAAAATTGCAATGTTCCATTGGTGTTTTTGAGAAAATATGTGCCACGTCTTTTTTTACGTTTTTTGCTGAAAAATGACCAAATCCAGACATCATTAATCGTCAATTCAGTAATTTTTCTAGCCATAATACTAGAGTGATTCCTAAGGATAAGTGATTCATAAATAGAGAAAATAGATTGACATACCAATAGAGTGATTCCTACAACCCAATTACTCACCTAAACCTATGTTGTATTATGTATGATGGTAGTAAGAGAATATTATTATGCCCTATTTCACAAATAATTAACTTATTCAATATAATTGTTTTGCGAAACATGTGCCAACTGAATCCGTTGTTCGCCGAAAAAATGACCAATGACAGGCGTCTTTTATCGTTACTTTAGTGATTTTTGAACCACTATTTCTCAAATTAAGCCTCAACGCCGTATTTTCCACTGAACATGGTTGTAGCATAGGCTTATTTTAATGCTCAGCCGTCAATATAATAATAAATTTCCCCAAATTATAAATAAATTTCCTCAAAAAATTGCAATGTTCCATTGGTGTTTTTGAGAAAATATGTGCCACGTCTTTTTTTACGTTTTTTGCTGAAAAATGACCAAATCCAGACATCATTAATCGTCAATTTAGTAATTTTTCTAGCCATAATACTAGAGTGATTCCTAAGGATAAGTGATTCGTAAATAGAGAAAATAGATTGACATACCAATAGAGTGATTCCTACAACCCAATTACTCACCTAAACCTATGTTTTATTATGTATGATGGTAGTAAGAGAATATTATTATGCCCTATTTTGCAAATAATTAACTTATTCAATATAATTGTTTTGCGAAACGTGTGCCAACTGAATCCGTTTTTCGCCGAAAAAAGGACCAAAGACAGGCGTCTTTTATCGTTACTTTAGTGATTTTTTAACCCCTATTCCTCAAATAAATACTCACTGTCTTAAGTACCACTGGACAAGGTTGTTGCATAGGACTATTTTAATGCACAGCTGTCTAAATAATTGATACATTGCGGTTTTTTTAAGCTAAATACGTGCCAAATAACACAGTTGTTGGCCGAAGAAATCATCAAGTAAGAGCGTTCCCAAGCTTAAATCGAGTGATTTTTAAAAGCCCCCTCTGGTGAAAATATAGCGTAAATGGGGCGTCAACGAAGCTCTTATCGGAGAGTGTAGGAAGAGTTTACCAAGCGCCAAGGGAGACTCTTGGACTGTTAACGAAGCGTAGACGGGCAGCAAGTCTTCTCCCGCCTCTGTATATAGGACTAGGGTAAGTCCGGGAGAGATGGCTCCACTTTTTTTAAGTGTTCATATTTTTGTTAATTATGGTACAATCGGTTCAATCGTTTGTTTTCCTTTATTATCATAGATAACGTTTTTAGTATTTCGTAAGAAATAAGTGAAATTTAAATGGAAAATACCTTTAAAAAATCAATATATTTTTTCTCATTGGTCCATCTCACGCATATGCTACGGGTGAGATAGACCAAGGATATAGGGAGAGATGGACCACAAATAAAAGGCATTAAATAAACTTGAAAAACAATTTCTATGTACAAAAGAATATTTTAATAACATTCTATGGTTACTAACAATGTTACCAAACTATAAATTTGCAAAATTAGACCATATAAGACACAAGAATCTAACCAAATGGATTAAACGGACCACAAAATATGTAAATGTAATGATAAGGCCAAGTTTTAATATTGGAATTACTACTAACCACAATTGCCTTAATTATTTGTTCGACTGTATTTGTTTTTTAACATTTCAGCCCTTTGATAAAGCAAATCTAAATTGCCAGCTTTTACTGATAGCATAAAAAGTGTGGTCCATCTATCCCAACTCGAACTGGTCCATCTCTCCCGATTGTATTGGAGAGATGGACCAGTGGCCATTTTTCTGCTTTCCCCAATGCCAGGGGCGCCGCAGTTGTGTATAGTGTGAACCGATACACGTTGTTTTCATCAAGTATAGACATGAAACTCAATGGTATGGACAATTAAACACACTACAATTAAAAAACGTTAACTATAAAAAAATATTTTACTCGCCTGATATCTTTTTCTTAGAATAACTATCAAATAAGCAGGTCAAAGCGGCTATAAACAAAAGTACGTGACTACGTAGTCGGCCATGACACCAGCATGAGAACAGTGGCGCACTAGAGTGGCTACAATCCGAGCTATGCAATCAGTCCATCTCTCCCGGACTTACCCTATATGTAGCACAATTGGACCAATTCGAGTTGGAATAGATGGACGACACTTTTTACACTATAAGTAAAAGCTGACAATATATATTTGCTTTTTCAAAGGGCTTAAATATAAAAAAAACAAATACAGTCGAACCAATAATTAAGGAAATTGTAGTTAGTAGTAATTCCAATGTTAAAATAAAACTTGGCCTTTTCATTACATTTTAATTTTTTGTGGGTCGTTTTATCCTTTTTGTTAGATTCTTGCGTCTTGTATGTTCTTATTTTGTAAATTATAGTATGGTAACATTGTTAGTAACCATAGAATGTTATTAAAATATTCTTTTGTGCAAAGAAATTGATTTTCAAGTTTATTTATCGCCTTTTAGTTATGTTCCATCTCACCCATAGCATGTGGGTGAGATGGACCAATGAGAAAGAAATATATTGATTTTTTAAAGGTATTTTCCACTTAAATTTCACTTATTTATTAGGAAATACTTATGACTTTATCTATGATATTGTAGGACAACATACGATTGAACCGATTATACCATAATTAACAAAAATATGAACACTGAAAAAAAGTGGGGCCATATCTCCCGGACTTACCCTATATGTATTCCTATTTATAGTTTTATAAATTGCCTTAAATATTCATTATTTAACTAACGATGATAAGGACACAATATATGAAATTTAAAAAAAATTCAACAAAATTAGAGAGCATCGATCTCGAATTCTTACCCCTCACAGCCGAACGCCTTAACCACTGGGCTAATACCGCAGTGTATAGGTCTAGCGAAACTTGATGGCACTCCACAGCGGTGAGTTTCAGGTTACAGAGAACGAATTAAGCGTTGTAGAGCGGGCAGGGGTACCGCAGGGGTCAGGGTGAGGACCATTAGTGCAAACCTAACATCTTCATTCTTCCTCTCTGGTATGCTCTCCTCTCTGACGTCATTCTCCGTCTAAGTGAGTGCCACCAAGTTTTGCTGCACCTATACCGCAGTTCCAGAGCGTTTAATAGTAATTACATACCACGACGTGTTTTTATGGTTTATAAATGCTTGGATTTAATGACTTTTGTCTTTCCAATGGTCAACGGGGGAAATGTACGAACTGGCTGGCTAACAATTAGTAACAATATATGTTCATATTCAATTCCTATAAAATATTACTAATTGATCATTAACCCAGGTATCATATATTTTATTTCTCAAGGGCTTTTTTTGTCGGTACGCCATAACTTCCTAAACACTTCATCAATTTTCATAAATGAGGCATCATTTTAAATCTTTTATTAACCGCTACACCGGAAAAATATACAAATTCCTCTTATTTCAGTTGTTTTTCGAAAAATTACAATTGAAAAAAAACTGTTTTTTGAAATCCCGCCCTCGACCTATCGATCCTCTATCGAGAATATCGAGATATATCGAAATGAAACAAATTTCGATTTCATGCATCTATTATCTCATGAACCTTACAATGAGGACGGAAATCTTGGTGCGCTTCCGATCGTCATTTGCTCAAATTACGGGTCGCCAGTTAATGCGCTGGTGTTGCGAGGGAGGCCTCGGTAAATGTGAGCTTTCGTCCCGCCAGCGTTTTCGTAATTTCACCCACTTTTAACAGAGATATCGGAACCAAATTCACCTCACTTATTATGCAAACCTTGCGCATTTGTAAAATACTTTCAACACAACAATGCATCTTTTACTCTAGGAATGGGAAACTTTCAAACCTGAGAACTGCGATTTTTCTTCTCCGCCATCTTGTGAAAAAATGCCGTTTCCTCTTATCCACCGTACGTGGCGCAGCGATCGAGCAGTTGCTTCTCTAGCACACACAGATCTCTCCTACACAGTTTCTTCCCTCCTTCCACTCAAACTCGCCCCGCAACAGCCATTTAACACAATCATTTTAAGACTAGAAATTCTTGGCCTACCTCGCGGTTGCAGCCCCTCTAGTTGGAACTTAATTTCTTTCGCGGCCGTTGATAACACGATCGAAGTAGGAGATAAACGTCCTCTTATAAGGTTCTTGTATTATCTCATTCCGCATTTAATTTCGACTTAAAATATTGATTTAAGGTATTCGATCTGCTGATCTATTTATAAAATGAATTAAATTAATCAAAACTTGAATTTATATTTACTTCCCCAAACCGCTCGCTGTCATTTGTTTTTACTTAGTCCATGACGACCAACTTACTTCGTCTCTGGTCTCTACGATAAACAAACCCGGCGATCAAATCAGATTATTCACTTTAAAGAAATCTACGCAAGTTCAACTCAAAAGTAAGTACCGTATGGATTCTGGCGCAGTAACTACACGGTACTAACTATACGGTGTGCACTTCATTTCAGTGTGATTTGAGGAGGATACAGTGCGAATGGTTCGCACGGGTCGACTAGTGTAATTGAAGTTTAAATTATAATTCAACGAAGGTACGCCATGACATTAACTGAAAATATTGCATATATCATTGGGACCTTTGAACACACCAGGTTTTAATTCACTCAAGCCAATTCTTAAGGCAAAAATGAATATGTGTTTTCGTAGTAGTAGCTCGGTGAAATCGAAGGGTAAACCATATTGTCAGCCAACTCTTCGTTTAATTCTCCGGAAGCGTTTAAAACGGTTGGGAATTAAAATTGATTACCGCGACTATGCCTATGGTATACGACTGCCTTGATTATGTTAGATGATTAAGAAGTTAGATGCTAAATACATAGCTATGGTAGGTAATTCTTTATTTTCTATGTGTCATTGCAAGTAAGCAAACGTCCATGTCAAACATGCCATCGACTTAATGAATCTTCATTTGAATGCATTAAGTATACGCAGTTGGTACATCATGTACATGTTTTGAAATACGATGTAGTCATGATAACGCATTTCCGAGGGGAAATGTACGAACTGGCTTGCTACCAATTAATTAGTTATGTTAATATTCACCGGTTCCCATCAGAACACCGAAGTTAAGCAACGTTGGGCCCGGACGGTGGTTGGATGGGTGACCCTCCTCCATACCTCAACCAGGCATGGATGGAGAGATGATACTCCCTCCATACCTATACCGGCAGGCCTGACAGGCCAGGCCAAACCGGGCCGGTTGGAGGGAGGACATCCTCTATATCTGGTACTGGGGTGAGGCAGGGGGAGGCCAATCCTCCATACCTCTACCGAGGTGCTCTTGTCCCCTGTCTGCAAGTGGCAGACAGGCATGGGGTTGGCACAATGGACCAAGAAAGGTCTAAGTGCCCAGGCTCCTGACGAAGGCCCCCCCAACAACAATCTATCTAATCTATCTATGTTTATATTCAATTCCTATCTTATATTACGAAGCGATCATTACCGTAGGTATGTTATTTAAGTTAAATTTGTCCGTCAACGAAGGTACATCATGATATTAACTAAAAGTATTGCATATTATCGGGACGTTTGAACAACCAGCTTTTATTTACACAAGCCTATATTCTTAGAGCAAAAATTACAACTTTTTCGTAGTAGCAGCAGTGAAATCGAAGAGTAAACAAAACCATTAGACAAGTCTTCGTTTCCATCCCCGGAATCGTTTCAGAAGTGTTGACGGGGAGACGAAAAACGAACCGTCCAAAGGAGCCACGAGGCACTCTCCGTTCGCTCTTGCGGAAGAGTTAGGGAAACGTGCTTTGAGACAAAGATCTCGGAGAGAAATTGGATCGTAAAGGAAGTCCCTCCAAGAGTTTAGAACTCCCCGTTGACGCTGCCTCTACGCTAGGGCTAGCGTCCGATATGTTTTACATCACGGCTTATTTTTCCAAGCTAGAGGGGTTAAAACTAAATGCTAGAATAAATCTACAATTCTATGATTTTCATGTACAAATCATTATCTTGTCCTGTGCCCGATTACTTAGATGAAAGATTTATTCTCTAATTCAGCAAAAACAAAAATGTTGTACTTGCTGTTTTAAAATTTTAAAATAAATAACAGAATCGCATCAATTATCTGTGCTGTTTGTGGAAATGAGAGACTGGAATAATATTCCTGAAAAATCGTTAATGCAAAAAATATCCAGAACTTCAAAACTTTTTTATTTTACAAACAAAGTTTTTATTACTTAAACAATTTTATCGCAGCTATAAATGAAAACTTGTAACAATTTTTTGTAGCAGGACCTTGTAGGTATTTTTAGTTACATTGTATCTTTTAAACAGATTTCTGCAACAGTTTCTTATATGTTTTTTTTATAATAATGCTTTTTTGTTTTATAGTATGATATTTTGCAATTAATTTGTTAACATAACAGTATATTCTTAATTAAATGCTAAGACAACAAAAACGTCTGCTCAAGTATAATACACGTAAGATATAATTTGTGATGACATTAAATTTTTAATACTTTGAACTCTTCAAAAGAATTCAAATCCTAGAACAATAAATATAATACCATATGTTTTAATATCATAAATATCCAAAGCATATATCATGAGTTCAAGTAATAAAAAAAGAATCTCTTTCTCCGAATCTCATTCTTTTCTTATGGAAGTTGGAATTGGTTTAAAAAAAGGGGTTACGCAGGGTACTATATTGAGCCCCTTGTGTCTTTCCTTATTTTAGCTGGCATTTCAACGTGTTAATTAATCATATTATTTGCTTCCAACACGTGAGTTACGCTAACTAAACTTTGTGGATCATGAAAATACGTCAATACATAGCCTTGTAAACAGAATATGATTGGCTCTTCAATAAATACCAGTATTTGTCAAAGAAATCCAGTAATTTATTATGGACAGCAGGCGTAGGTAGCAGAATGTACCGAAGAAATTAAATTCAACCGATTGAGAAGCGTTTAGTTTTATATTTGCGTCCAAAATATGAATAAATATTCTACATGCATGTAAAAAAACATTGTAAATATTGACAAATGGTTGCTAGGGCTAATATTCGCGACAATACTTTATCGTCCAACCAATGCTCCAGAGATAATTTGAAGAAATTAGTTGCAAGGAAGACCTTATCGGGAAGTTAATAAACTGGAAAATGAGTCTTTTCCCTTGATACAGATCTATGGAAACGCAAACATATTCTGAGAAGCATATACTTCAGTTACCATGACAAAGGTAAATGGAAATGTGGATTGCACCATTAGTAGGCGCTAATAAATTCATACAATCATAGGAAATGGAAACGGATAGGAACACATAAAAGGACGAACACAAGGTTTGGTGGGGAAGATGAAAATGTGTCGAATCCAGACAGAAAAAATTTCACCTTACCCAGGATTCGAACCCGGATCTCCCAATTGCCGGTCGAGTGTGCTACCAGCTACACGTTATTTATATATATTTTATTCCGCGTACGTTTTGGTCGCAAAAGTTGAAACTCACCTCACTCAAACCCAACCTGTCACCTACTACTACTCACCCTAAGTGTCTTTGAAATTACGTAAAATATTCCCTGGTTGCTACGTTTCCTGCGTCTACGAGAGTGAATGGTGGATCGGAATTTTTGTTGAAGTAACGAGTGACCAAAATGACGCATTGATAACATTTATGCCTTATCGAGGTCCGGCTGAATCATTTTATTGTCCCGAAAGAAGACCTGCTGGGTTCCGGATCAAAACCTCGTCAGCATGCTCCCTGCTCCTTCCGTGACGACATCCGGAAGAAAATTTGCATTTGCTGAGACTGTGCTGTCTAAAATGATAAGTAAATATAATAAGATGTAGACAGTTGATCAAACTTTAATCATGACTTTGATGGCCATTTCCATCGAAATTAGATAAATGTCTTTAAATTCGGATGTACCGCCGCAAAGAGCTTTGAAACCTCAACGAACACACATAATTACTGGCTTGGGAACCAGGAAAAGAGACTCACCCGTGGCTGGTATTGCGCGGCTATCGGGCGTGACCCCTTTGGTGGTGGGGTTGACAGTTCAAGTACATACTTGGATTGTTAGTGGCAATGTCACCATGGACCAACGCAATATAACATCGGTGTGCCAATATATAAGCCTGTTAAATATCAGGCACGGACTCCGAAGTGACAGAACTGCCTGTTGATATTTAAGCCGTTTCCAGTGGCGACGACTTCCAAATTGCATTGTCTCGGCGTCATTGCGAAAACATGCGTTCGTAGGTTAGCTATAATCTCACGCCACGCGTGTAGAGGAAGAAACATCATCTCACCCCACCTATTAGAAGTCTACTCAAGAACCTTATAAGAGGACGTTTATCTCCTACTTCGATCGTGTTATCAACGGCCGCGAAAGAAATCAAGTTCCAACTAGAGGGGCTGCAACTGCGTGGTAGGCCAAGAATTTCTAGTCTTAAAATGATTGTGTTAAATGGCTGTTGCGGGGCGAGTTTGAGTGGAAGGAGGGAAGAAACTGTGTAGGAGATGTGTGTATATGCTAGAGAAGCAACTGCTCGATCGCTGCGCTACGTACAGTGGATAAGAGGAAACGGCATTTTTTTACAAGATGGCGGAGAGGAAAAATTGCACTTCTCAGGTTTAAAAGTATCCCATTCCTAGAGTAAATGATGCATTGTTGTGTTGAAAGTATTTTACAAATGCGCAATGTTTGCATAATAAGTGAGGTGAATTTGGTTCCGATACCTCTGTTAAAAGTGGGTAAAATTACGAAAACGCTGGCGGGACGAAAGCTCATATTTACCGAAGCCTACCTCGCAACACTAGCGCATTAACTGGCGACCCGTAATTTGAGCAAATGACGATCGGAAGCGCACCAAGATTTCCGTCCTCATTGTAAGGTTCATGGGAAGGAGGGAATAAACTGTGTAGGAGAGTTCTGTGTATGCTAGAGAAGCAACTGCTCGATCGCTGCGCCACGTACGGTGGATAAGAGGAAACGGCATTTTTTCACAAGATGGCGGAGAAGAAAAATCGCAGGTCTCAGGTTTGAAAGTTTCCCCTTCCTAGAGTAAAAGATGCATTGTTGTGTTGAAAGTATTTTACAAATGCGCAAGGTTTGCATAATAAGTGAGGTGAACTTGGTTCCGATATCTCTGTTAAAAGTGGGTGAAATTACGAAAACGCTGCCGGGACGAAAGCTCACATTTACCGAGGCCTCCCTCGCAATACCAGCGCATTAACTGGCGACCCGTAATTTGAGCAAATGACGATCGGAAGCGCACCAAGATTTCCGTCCTCATTGTAAGGTTCATGAGTCTACTTTTAAGACTGATTTATTACTTCGGTGTACAATCATTACACAAAAGTAGTCGTAGCTCTACACTCAACTAACAATCAATACAACTGCTACGCTATGTAGACTATCACACAAACAAAACACAATGCTGCCAACCTCTCTTCTATTGGCCGGCACCACCAACCAAATTAATTTAACACTTCCCCTTGACGGATAACAGGTAAATTAAAGTGTTACACATATGAAAAACTCAGTAATACAACACAAACACTACTCCTGAGTAATCAATTACCAATTAATGAAACACAACCTTATCCTGTTATAAATATTACAAACATTGATCTATTCATAACAAACAATTTGACAATTTCTTTTGTTTTAGGCCCTGGAAGAGGTCTGGTAAACATATCAGCAAGGTTATTCTCAGATTCAACATATTGAAACTCTATCATACCAGATTGTACCCTTTCTCTGATTGCATGATATTTCACGGACAGGAGTATTTCATGTTACAGGAGTTCATCGTTGCGTGGCGCTGATGAAGACGGATTGTATTCACCCACGGACCTCCTTGCCTTGGCATTATGTGTCCGCGTTAGCTAATTAAATTCACTTTTCTAAGGGCCTAAAAATATGCTCTAACTGATGAGATAGGTTTCACGGAATTTGTAGAGGGTAGTTTTTTTCAAAAACGGGTTGAAAACACCCTATTTTTGACCTTTCTACAAAAGTCGTGAACCTTAGACGTGATTTATAAACTAATGAAAAACGCTAGGTATTATAAACTACGCTATCAAAAGCTCACTTACATGAAAATATTGTATGAAGAATTTGATATCCATTGAACAATTCTTGAAAGAGACAGAGCACGCTAAAGTTGGAAATATTTTCGGAGAACTAATTTCTGAGGCCGACTTTGCTGCGTTTTACGCTTTAGGAATATGCTGTAATCATTTTCATTTAACAGAGCACTAAAAGTTGTACAATTATAGGTACGTATCATTTGTTTAGGCAAAAACTCTACAGAGATATCATGTCTCAAAGTTGCGAAATTTTCACAGACATGTGGCAGGTGGTCGTGACATGGGGTCACACAAACGGCTATATCTCCAAAAGTATTTCACTAACGGACCTAAAAATTAACAAATTTTCATTAAAGGTATGTATAACTGTCCACACAAAATTCCATTTAAATCCGAGATGGTCGAGCGGGGAGCCCTAGACCACTTGACATGGAATGACCCATTTGGATACCTACATTTGAACAATCGATTCGAACCAGTTCATGAAACGACTCATTCACGTCGTCGGGGAGATTCGAGGTAATTAAATCGCCTAACGTAGCCATTCACAAGATCCGGATCATACCTTTCCCTCCCCCCTTTTCCCCGAAGAAAAACAAAAGAAGAACTGAATCCCGAGAGCGCAAATGCTTCCGATCTGGATCCGAGCACACACACTCCGTGTGGTTGCTCCACTTGGCCCGTCAATCAAAAGGGCGACGGATTGATCTGTCGGCCATTTTGACGCGCGGTTTATATAGGAGAACCCGGGAGGGGGGATGAGTGACGAGTGAGTATTGGCAACAAAACACGATCGGTTGGGAGTGGTGCCGTCTCTCGCCGTGTCACTCAACCACCTGAGTGAGTTAACTCGACCAAAGTCTTCTGGTGAGTAATGAGTGTCAGGCCGTCATACTTTTTTTATTCCCTCCTCAAGAGATGTCATATTTTTTATGCGAGAAACCATTTTTTTTCTCGGTAATAAAGGTAATTGAACAACGATAAAGGAGATTATAGCAAAAAAAAGAGGAAGGACAATTACTAGCCTTGTTCTAATTATCTAAAAAATTATAAAAAAATACTGTGATTGGTTGTTCCTAATGCCTGTTGCTCACGGTAAAATTTTCGGTAAAACGTTTTATAAAATCGACTAATTTAATAAAAATAACCTTGCTAACGATAAAACCGTTTTATAAAACCTTGTTTAATAAAACGTTTTACGGAATAGGACAGGTTCTATTTCCATAAAAACCGTTTTATGCAACAACTAATGAGACGTTCCGCTCATCGCGTTGATAATAATAATCTCGTATCCATGGGAAACCAAACAAGGAAAACGTAAACAAACATGGCTGGAAGTACTTTATGTAGTACGTTGAGAGGCAGTAATGTCCTTCTTGTTGTTGTTGTTAGAAGAAGAATGCGTTAAGAAGAGCCTTATTGCACCGTTGAGTATGTGATCAGAAAGTATAAGTAAATAAACAATGCATATATAGTTATTAACTTAACAGTCATCCAAAAGAGAGTGCATTTATATCACTTCACGTGTTCGCAAAGCGTCTCATAGATGGCAGGACAATGCGGTTTTATGAATAGTTTTACCGTTCGAGCAAGCAAGTACGTTTTACGTACGATTCATAAAACTTACAATAAAAATTTTTGTAAAACTCTTTTATGGAAAACTTTACGGTGAGCAACAGGCATAAGATTTGTTGACTGCAGGAGATCATTCTTCCCATTTTAAGTCTTATATCTCCAACTCCCTGGTAGTTTTCTTAAGCAGATATTATACTCTTAAATTAGTTAATGTATTTATTTATCCCTTGGTTTTCTTTGGGGACATTTAACGCCATTTTATCCTTCAAGTACATATACTTTTGAACCTAAGGGTGTATCCAATCCATCTGACTCTTTAATTTCTGTATATTTCCATATAATAGTTTCTCCACTTCTACTTTTCCAAACGCTTTCTCATTTCTTATTTTTTCCTTCTATTTGATCTTCAAGCATCCTTCTCAAACTTTATGTATATAAGGATACTAATCTCTTCTGTTCGGCTTTTTTAATAGTCCACGTTTCCGATCCATATAGTGCCACACTTTTCCAATGGTCCACGTATCCTATCCATAGAGTGACACCCTTTCCCATTTGTCCACGTTTCCAATACATAATGTGCTATTCCAAATTTCCATGTTTCCGATCCACAGAGCGCCACAAAAAAAAATTATTTTCTTTTTGAAATGTTGAAAAAAGTTGCGAATCCAGCCACAGATACACCGAATTTTAATGTTTAAGAAAAACATTAATATTTAGGGGGTCTTTACGTTTACGTTACCGTATTTCTCCGAATATAAGCCGCACTTTTTCCCCCGATTTTGGAGCCTCAAAATCGGGGTGCGGCATTGTCGTTACGAGAACGACCTATCTAAAACTTGCATTGCTTGCTGAATTTCATTTTGTCCAATTTTTGCAGTTAGGGTTGTTCGTATCAAATATTGTATCAAACAAAAGTTTTAGAAAATGGTTGGAAGGTTTACAACAACTTTAAAAAAATCTGATACGGTGCCTACTAATGAAGTTTTAATTCTTTTACTCCGAAAAAAAATTTTTTCTTTTCATTCCTTGAGCTAATGCTTGGTGTAATAAAAATCTATCAATAAAGGTTTTTTGTTATAGACTTAGGAAATATAATTAATTAAAAGGATTGCAATGTATTACATATTTAGAGAATTATAGTGATTTTTAGTTTTTTCAAAGAACCTCCCAAATTTCAGTTCAAAGTAAATGGAATTGTACGGAATCTCGACTCCAACAATCCGCATGGTCGTTATGGAGACGACCTATCTAAAACTTGCATCGCTTGTTAAATTAATTCTGCCTAATTTTTGCAATTAGGGTTGGTCGGATCGAACATTGTATCAAACAATAGTTTTAGAAAATACTTGGAAGATATACAGTGCCTTTTATCAAATCTTATACCGTGCAAAATAAAGAAGTTTATTTTTTTTAACATTTTTTTTCATTCCTTGAGCTAATGGTTGGTGTTTTCAAGAAATCTTTCAAACAAGGATTTTGGTTATAGTCTTAGAAGTGATAATCATTTTTAAGAGATTGCAATGCATTTTATATAGAGAATGAATATAGTGATTTTTTATTTTTTCAAAAAAACATCCCCAATTTCACCCCTATGGAGAGATTTTATCCATTAATGAACTTGATAAAAGAGATTACACCTTCATATATATTATGTATAAGTCAGGGAGTAATTATTGTAAAATTGCTGCTAGGTACCGCGATTATAAAACAAACAATAACTATGTTGAATTTTTCCGGTAGACGCACCTTAGTGACGATTGCAATATGTCAAATGTTTTTCGAAATCAAACTAACATGGCTTCACGTCCGAAAGATGCAGAGATAGAGAGACGAGTCAAAATATCGATTTAGGGACATGTATGGATGCTAAGTCTCCGCGTCAATAAAACCTTTTGGTCCATTGTTGAGGGGGAAGGGGTAGAAGGTGAGGGGGGGATGGTTTTGGAGACATTAAATTTCAAACCCCCATTTGCTGTCCTTTCTGCTTACCGGCCCTTTCGTGGGAATAAGGGCCGGGAGAGAGGTTTTGAGAGGGCCATCTTACAGTCTTCTGACGCAGAAGGCTTGCCCAATTCAACCCCCTCCTCCTACTGTGTCATTTGACTCTACACCCGACCCACCCCATTTGACTCCCTATTTCTTTCTCCTCCCCCATCCCATTCCCCTGCGCCATTTGACTCAAACACCCTACCCCTCAACCAAAACCACCCCTTTCCAAGGAACACTTTCTCCGCTAGACCCTCCCCCCTACACTCCTTAAAAATCCCCCCCTCTTCCGCACCTCCCCCCCAACTGCCGTACAACAAAGGCCTAATTAGCCATAAACCTCCTGATTTATACTCTTGCCCTGGTGCGTTTTTGGCTGAGGGGTGGGATGTGGGGTTTTGGACGTTAGGGGAAGTGAGGGATGGCCCAAGGGTTCCGAGGGTGGGGTTTTTAACCCTTTACCCCCCTCCCCCACTCCCCCCTAGGGTCGCTTTCAGGGTGCTTAAGAAGGGAAAAGGTATGCGGGTTTGCGTCACAGAGGAGAAAGATGGGAATATATACCTACACACATGTGTTTATGTGTATAAATGTATATAATATTGTGTTTGTATATTTACATGTGTGTTATTATAACACCTACTAATATATAAAATTGTAATGGGGTCCGTCTGTTTCTCAATCACACAAGAACTACTAAAATGATTGAGCTGACATTCGGCATGTAGAGATAAAATATATTTGGTTATAACATACGCTATATTAAATAGCCCTCAGGTCCCCCAAAGCTCCTGGTGGACCATTCTAAACATTAGGTTCGGTGCAGTGGTTTAATTTTTACCAATTTAAAAGTACTTTCACTCAAGATAGAGGGCTGGGATCTTTTTATCTGATGACTGGATAAATTAAGTTACTATTTCATACAATATATTTCCTTTTAATCTTCCCACGTGTCTGAATATCATGTTTTTAGCTGAAAACACTCGCATTTTTCTCAGATATAAACAATAGCATGTTTCCTAGAAAACCAGAGATACGATGTTCAAAGGATATTCACGCCTCTGGCATTTAAATATCACGTTTCCCTGCAGGCCCATGATAGTACGTAGAAAGAAAATCTGTATAAGAAGGGCCCAGAGTCCCAAGGGCCCCATGATAGATTGCTTCGGGGTGTAATAGATAATAATGCATATTTACAACAAGTATACTCTTCAATATGTATTCTCATAGAAGCTCTCATAGGGGCACTGAATGTATGTGAGAGAACACTTACATAGTAAACGATACACATAAAGGAGTTAAAGAGGCTACACAACAAATTAAATGTGAAATAATACTTACGTGCAACTATTAGTAATGGTATTAATGCCTCTGTTGCTACAACAAACAGCGTTGTTTATTATCGTGTAATACTCAGATGTATTTCACGTAGTGGAACTGTCTGCCTCTCATAACGATTGCGAATTGTTTTATAGACCAATTTCCAAATCCTAAACGTTGAGAGTAATTTATATATGTTTAAAGGTGTTAAAGTGCAGTTAACTTACATTCACTCATTTTAGGGTTTCCCGTGCATGAAAGAGGACCAACAGTCACTACTCATCTCTCCGTGCACCTGGAAAACGGTCAGCGTGTCTACTACAACGACTACAACATACAAGATTGGCTACAAACTCCTCAAATGATCACGCTAAAGGTAAT
Source organism: Pyrrhosoma nymphula (assembly GCA_963573305.1). Taxonomy (NCBI): domain Eukaryota; kingdom Metazoa; phylum Arthropoda; class Insecta; order Odonata; family Coenagrionidae; genus Pyrrhosoma; species Pyrrhosoma nymphula. The sequence goes on from OY754340.1 coordinate 29,724,619, forward strand.
TTTTAGGCTATGTGGTTTTTTTTTAATAAGTTCATTGTTTTTTCACAGCCGTTAATTTCAATGGGTACCTTCCACTAGTAGTTGTTAATTTAGGTTAACTGAAGGTAATGACGCCACCTAATCATTTTATTTACTGAGGTTTTTATAATGTATACCTTTTATCCCAGTTTTTTGTTGTAAATCAACATCATCATTGGTGCATCTGTCCGCAGACAGGCTTGGGCCTATCTCTCTTCTTCATCTCTGCATATAACTCCTTCCTTCTTTTCTATATCCCTCAGCATTCCTCCTCCTTCCTCTCTTCCCTTCTATTTTCCCTTCTATTATTGATTCCTGTAGTAGGCTGTTTTATTCCTTAAAATATGTCCTATCCATCTTGCCTTTCTCTTTTTAATTTCTCCCAGCATACTTCTTTCTTCTCCAATCCTCCTTAGCACTTCTTCATTCGTGATCTTATATCTTTCCATCCAATCTTCTCCATTCGTCGCCATGACCACATTTCAAAGCTTTCTCAGTACTTTTATTCTCTCTTCTTCCAAGTCCACGTTTCGCATCCATACAACACAATGCTCCAAGCATTTTGCAAATCTTTTCCTAATACCCATCTTGATATTCCTTGCTGTCACCAGTTCCTTAATCTTGCTAAATGCTACTTTTCCTTGCCCAATTATGCTTTTAATTTCTTCAGCACTCATCATAAATAATTCAAATAATAATATAATAGTTAATAATTAATATACGCACCATAATTAGGTAAAGTGAGATTTTAGTCAATGCAATAATTTAATTTTATTATTAAAATTATTAATTAACATGGTTTTATTGAGATTGGCATCTCAGTTTGTTTCGGTAGTCTGGATAATTTATTTCATTTCCCTTAATTTATTTTTAACGAACTTTGTCATTAAAATAATCAATAAATCAATCGTCGTAGAGTTATGGATTCCTTAGTTATGACTTTGTCAAGTGAAAGACGGCATTGTTACCCGAGGAGACTTATTGGAATAGGATGGTTTTGATCCAATAGTACTTGGTTTAAGAAAAGTTTAGAGGAATTAAAAATAATTATCACAATATAAATTCAAGTTTCCAGTGATAGATACTTAAAATTTATTGCTGAACGAGGTTAACTCGAACAACAAAAATATAAAATTTAGTCACTGTACAGTAATATTTTGTAATACTAGTTTTTATACAATAATATCCAAAGATTTGTGCAAATAATTACAAAAAACAATAGCTGATGTACTGCGTAAAGCAACATAAACACAGGAATTAGAAAAAAATGGAATTAATTTATTCAATCATTCTCAATGTTCGAGGTACAACGCCTTTTGCAGGCAGATTTATTCTTCAATACATTGTACGGAGGCCATCTTTGGTCAAAAACGTCTTTAAAAATTTATTTGAGCAATTTGAGAAAATTGAAGGAAATGTTTATCGTATTCGAGAAAGATTTTACATATTAATTTCATCCCGTCGGATGAAATAGATGCATGCATGTTTTACGTACAGACTAATGCACTGCGTGTAACTTACTTTCCCCCAGAGCGTCTTAAAGGAAGTAAAGAGGGGTAGCGAGAGTGTAGTATTAAGATTAAGTCCGCTTTCTTCTTCGTCCGCTTCTCTGCGGAACACGTTTCTCATGCCTGCATCTCTTTAGCGAGAGCATCTTAAGACACTCCACCGAAAAGATGCCCGGCTTGCATAGCGGGAGGAAAAGGGAAGATGCCGACTCTCCCTCTACCCCCAAGGAGAAAGCCTTCTTTGAACGGGATCGCCTTAATTAGGCGATTAAACCAGACTATAAGAAGATCTTCAAGAAGAAGAAGGCATCGTGAGGGTGGATCTTAAAAGTCTTCCGATTCGCCCATAATTAACACCTCCTTGTCAAACGGTTCAGCCGGGATAAAGATTTTGAAGGATTTAGGCCCTAATGCGGAACCTTGTGGCTCCTAAATTATACATTGCAGTTCGAAAAAGCCGCAAATTTTGGGTAGCCATGGTAACATTCCGGTAGTCATAGCATCTTTACTATGAAATGGAATGTTTTTTTTGGGGAATAAGGGGGAATAGTTTCCTTCAATTTTCTCAAATTGCTCAAATAAATTTTGTAAGACATTTTTGACCAAACATGGCCTCCATACAATTAATTGAAGAATAAATCTTCCTGCAAAAGGCGTTGTACCTCGAACATTAAGTATTATTGATATAATTAATAGCATTTTTTTCTTATTCCTGTGTTTATGTTGCTTTACGCAGGAAATCAGCTGATTTTACTGTAATTATTTGCAAAAATCTTTGGATATTATTGTACAAAAACTTGGATTTCAAAGTTTTATTGCATGTACAATAACTAAATTTTATACTTTTGTTGTTCAAGTAAACTACGTTCAGCAACAAATTTTAAGGATCTGTCACTGGAAACTTAATTTTATGTTGTGATAGTTATTTTTAATTCCTTTAAAATTCTCTCAAACCTGGTACTATTGGATCAAAACCATCTTAATCCAATAAGTCTCCTCTAGTAACAATGCTGTATTTCTCTTTACAAACTCATAACTAAGGAATCCAGAATTCTAAGACGGTTGATTGATTGAGTAATTGAATGACAAAATTCGTAAAAAATAATTAAAAGAAAATCTGTCAGCTATCTTCCCAGGAATGCAAAATTTTTCAAATCCGACATATAAACGATACATTTCAATCGATATTGAAACGAACATTGTAAGGTCTACCATTAATTACAGACTGAACTACCAGTTTTCGCAATCACGCCATTTTCAGGTACCATTATTGTACTTAAAGATGGCCTTACATCCGTAACAAATTGTACATTGTGTATTACAGTGTGGTGGTTACACACAGTTATCTAATCTTAAGTAATCAAGTCAACTTGCCTTTCGTGGCTTCCTCGTCCGTGCTTTTCCGGCAGTTTTCATTTGAAAGAATCCTTCCACTATAGCATTCATTAAACCACGACCCCTTCTAGATTCCCCCTGTTAATTGCCATCGAATTGGCAATGTTTTGCAAACGCACTTAAGGAGGTTCCGCCGCGGCTGTGTGATTCAAAACCAGCACTAAATTCCACGTTATTTATATTTTGTCCAAAAAATCCTGCTTTCGCTGGTGAAATGCATTACCTATAGAAACCGAATAGTAAGGTACAACATGTTCAGATTGTTCCACGAATGTATTTTACATGAGCACTTTTTTACAGCCATAAGAGCCGACTGCAGTGCCATTTCCTACGAATTACCGCATTTTGACTTCAATTACCGCATTAATTCTTCAATAACTATAAAAACAAGAGGTTAAGATGCCTATATTTTATTTTTATTCAGTTTCTCTGGATTATTTCCTTCTTAGAGATAGTTTTCCATGTAAATGGATATATATATTTTATGGAAAAATACTATTTTATTCCCCGTGTTTCTCTCATTCCCCAATTATGAACACAATATGTAATTTCAAGTTCAATTATTATAAAATAAAATAGCGCGGAAAGGTATTATTTTGTTGTTCATATCACATAAAAGACAAGTTTAATCTACAAGTAGACAGATTATGAATAAAATGACAATTGAGTCATTTTACGGTGGTGGCACCTTAAACACCATTTTATCTTCACCCATTTGCTCTTATATTCTGTTTCATTCACCACCCTACCACCGATAAATCCAAAATAATCTTTCACTTATGTCACCAATGCCTCACATACCTGGGTATCATTAAGAAAAACTCAATAAGAACAACTTAGAGATACATTAAAATCGAATAGGTATATCGGTTATGATGAAATGAAAATGAAAGGACAAGATATAAGAAACGATAGCCAAAGCCTGAAAAATATAGTCATATTCCACTTCAACGGTTTTCAAATCTAATTCATAGTTAGAAATTTAACTCATTTTGAGGATTTATAGGTACATAATTTTCATCATGGTGACATCAGTTTCGCGTCATGCGTGATATTTCTTAAGTACCTGAACTTGGGCAAAAAATTCAATCATTTTCAAGTATCAAGATTTTACTATCAATATTGACGACCGTCTTACAAACTTTCAACTTTTTTAATACATTTCATCATAGGAAAAAATCAGCTTGTATTATAGCCTACACCGAACTGTAGTGAAGTATCTAGGAGTTACGATAACTTCGGACCTATCGTGGGGAACACATATAAGAAATATATTTGTGGCAGAGCTCTGAAGAAGCTAGGATTCGTCAAGCGTATATTGTGGGAAGATTTTCGGATGAAAAAGTAAAAGAGAGGTGCTATTTCGCACTCGCCCGGCCACACCTTGAATATGCAGCGAGCACATGGGATCTGGTGCAGAAAGACTTAATCCGGGAACTTAACATTAAATACAAAGGAAAGCTGCGCGATTCGTCAAAAACTGCTACGGGCGTAAAGACAGCGTTGTTACACAGATGTTTAAACGAATTAGGCTGGGAGCCGCTAGAGACTCGGAGGCTGCGAGCTAGGCTTAGATTTCTTGAGCAATTGAGAATAGATATATCTTTAAGAGCGACACGGAGAGCATCATATTAGAACTCCACTATATATTTCCAGGTCCGACAGAAACGATAAATTAAGAGAGATAATTTATTGCCGAACGGATAGGTATGGGAATTCGTTTTTCCCCCGAACAATAAAGGAATTCAATAAATGCTAGGCTTAATTTCATTTGAGCGTTTCCTTTTTAAATATGTAAACGGCTGGTGTCCTAACACCCCCCGCCACACGCCTATTGAGGCGGCTTGCGGCGTAGTATATAGATGTAGATGTAACTGTCTGTTTAGCCCTGACAAAGATTTTGAGGGATTCGGGGCCCTAATTAGTACCCTTGCGGTTCCTTGGTTCTACTCTGCCATTCATAAAAGCAGGAAACATTGCATGCTGGGAGTGTAGGCAATCAAAATATCGTCACCATATTTCTTGAGGAGTTGTGCCTTTCTTGATTCGTGTGTGGGATCTGACTCAAAAATACTGGATGGTATAGATATTTGCCACATTTCCTGTTGACCAAATTGTTTAACGATTGCCCCAAGATGAGTGACAATCTTCAATAGATCAAATAATATTTCGTTATATTTTAAGCTATGGGAAATTGTTTTCATAAAGTTCAAAATACATTATCATGCAGATTTAATTCTAGAACTCTGTAAAATTAAATTTGCTCAATGCATTATTATCATAAATTAAACCTATGGCAGAAAGTATCCAATAAAAGAAAATGTGGAGAGAGCTAATTCCAATCTTTAAACCTGCTCTTCTAAAAGCTATTGGTTAAATCCCCAATGCACTGTAAATATTAATCGCATTTGCAACCATATTTTTCATAGCCATGTAAAGGGTATTCATTTTAAACAATGAAATTCTAACCTGTAACATAGGTTAATTGACCAATACCAGTGATACTAACATATGCATGAATAAAGAGTTGATTAACAGGTATTGAAATATGGGAAACCTCGAAATCTATGATTGAGTGAAAAGGCGTTTAATATTAAGGACGTTCTGTGGTTTAACTCAACTTAATGGAATTCGACGAAACTTGCTGGAAGCATTTATTATATTTTCCTAAAGCTACCTGAATTTTTTCAAAATTATCTTATCCTTAGATTTCTTAGGATATTTGATGTTGGAAGTGGGCATGTGAAATTACATATATGGGTTCTTAAATGGGAACTCGAGGTGCGACTAGATTTATTCATCGAAAAGAACCTTTTTATAGTTAAGAATAATAAGAAAAACAATAATAATTTAAATCATCAATAGAATAATGTATGAAAATCATTTGATATACTTTATTTTTATTATATATATATATATATATATATATATATATATGTAATGTGATAAGTGAAATATATTATAAATCTTTACTCTGCACATAATGCCAAACCAATTTGTAGATTAACAAAAAAAGCACATACAAGTATACATAAATAAAACTAAAACGGAACAACCTAAAACAATAGAGATTGCATTTGTCGAGCGCCACTTGAAACTCGAGTGGAAGAGGTTAAAAATCATTTTAGCAAGTAAAACTGAATCATAATCGCAAGTACGTGCAGTATTTAAACGAATTTCCACAAAAACAAAAGCTGGGTGCATAAAATTTAGAATAATATTGGTATTTATTAACAATTATATTGTTTTAATTGTTAATAAACGTGTTTAAAAATCTAAAAAAAATTATACAAATCTATTTTAAAACCTATTTCATTCATTTTTCAAAGCCTTACACTGTCGTTCGCTCCGCGATCGACATTTGTTTCGCAGCCGCCGTGCTCATTTGTTTTCAAGACCTCCGTTGCATGGCAACGAGCACATCTCCGCCGTGTCTTCCCTTAGCAACTCGCAAATATATCCCTTTTGTGTTCTTTCGTTCCGCCTTGCGTCTCGAAGACCTGCTTCTCTTTCTACGTCTTAATCTTGCTTGGGGAAAGAGATTATCAAGCTAATCTTAGAGATCTCGAGCTTGTTTTTTTTGCTAAAGTGTACATCTGACTCGCAAAGTTTTCCAACCATATCCCCCAACTTCAACATGGCGTCGGGAAGAGTACCACAGAGTACGTTCCTAGGTTCCAAGAGAAATTGGAATGCTGCTTGCACGGATCGTATGCTAGAAATAAGAAGGACGCAATTTAAGTGATGCAATGAGATAAGATGATGGTCTAATGACTATGAACAAGGACTTCTATGTCATTTAATTAATATATTCGCTACTTCCAGAAAGAAAACATGTTTTTTATTTGACATAAACAAGAAAATGCACCTCTACAAGCTATTCAACGGGATATGCAAACATTTTTACAGTAACTGATTGTTGTTTAATCAAACTGTTTTCTGATTTTGAGGTCACAAACTCTTTTTATTTGTCTAACATAAGTAGGTTAATCTATTAAAATATTTTACTTATAAAGTTAAAAAAACATTCAATTTCAATATAAATCTTCTTCCATTATCTATATGAAACTCGACGATGATTAAAGTTGGATTTAAATTTTAAAAATTATAATAAATAAAATATTGTTGCATAATAAGATTGAATTAATCGACAAAAACGACATGTACAATACTTTTGCTAGGAAACTAATCACAGATCACATATGGAGAGTTTGGGGTCAAATATACCCCGCTTAAAATTTATTGTAATTATTTGCTGTAGTATTGATTTACTATAATAAACTATAATAGCCTCGAGCATGCGTTCTTATTTCGAGACTACTCTACGGTTGCCAAGTGAATAAATGTTTCAATTATTGAGGCTCAGCAAACATTGTCGGTTTTGGAGAAATAAATTCTCAGGTTTTAGGCAAAAACAAAGTATTGCCATTATTGAATGCAAGAATTAAAAATGCACCTTTATCGTCACCCGTAACGAAAAATTCCAAGCCATAATTGCGTTTGCAAGTATATTTTATAAAAGCAAAAAACAATATGAAAAATCTGTACCGAATCCAATGCTTTTGTTATTGAAGTAAAAGGTTCTTTTAGAAAAAAGGACCCATGTGTGGACCTTGGGATATTTTTATATAGGTCTTCTTTATATGCCTATATTATCTTCATCAATTTATCTGGATTCTAATCGTGATTGGAAGCCTATTTTATAAAATCGGAAAAATATTAAATGCTTTTTTAAATGCCGCCAATGCTTTTCTAATTGAAGTAAATGGAGTTTTGTTTTAAGAAAAAGGACCCACGTAGGGACCTTGGGTCATTCTTATGTAGAAAATTAATTTCTCTGGGTCCTTAGGAAATTGTGTGTTATTTTTTGTTTGACTTATTCAAAGGGATTTTATTTTTTTATTTTATTTATTTACAGAACACCAAAAACAGTACAGAGACCTTTTACATTGGAGGACATGACATGTAAATAAGTTAAACATATTAACAACATCATCATATCGTTGTGCTGTCCCATATTCTAGTGTCTAGTTATTGACGATGGGCCTCTTTTTGTGGCTGTGTCATTCCACACTTCCTGTCTCACAGAATCCTCATAAGAACATCTTTACATTGTCGGTTCTAACTTCATCTATCCATCATCTCTCTCCAATGTCTTCCTTTAGGTTTTCTTTCTTCTCCAACATTATTTTAGGCAACCTAACATTTTCCATTCTCATCACATGACCAAACCATCGTTTTCTGTTGCTAGCATTTTGCTGTCTTATATCCTTAAGTTGGTTCCACCGTTAAATGACTCAAATGTCATTTTATTCATATTCTGTCAACTTGTAGAAAAATTTGTCCTCTTTTTGATATGAACAACAAGATAATACCATTCCAGGCTATTTTATTCTATAATTGAACTTTGAAATTACATATCGTGTTCATAATGCGGGAATGAGAGAAACACGGGGAAGTAAATAGTGTTTTTCCATAAAATATATAAATACCATTTTTGCGGAAATCTATTTACAAGAAGGAAATAATCCAGATAAATTGAATAAAAATAAATAATAGGCATCTTAACATCTTATTTATCTAGTTATTGAAGAATTAATGCCGTAATTGAAGTCAAAATGCGGTAATTCGTAGGAAATGGCACTGCAGTCGGCTCCTATGGCTGGAATAAAAGTGCTCATTGTAAAATACATTCGTGGAATAATAATCTGCATTTTTTTATACTTTACTTTTGGATATATATATATATATATATATATATATATATATATATATATATATATATATAGGTAACGCATTGCATCAGTAAGAAAGCAGGATTTTTTTTGACAAAATATCAAAAATGTGGAATTTATTATTTGTTTTGACTCACACAGTCGCGGCGGAACCTTCTTAAAAGATACTTATAAGAAAATTGAGGTAAGATATTTGCTGCCGGTGGTTTAAATCTTGAACTCTGAGGGTGGACGGGATAAGTTTCTCAGTGATAGATTACGATGAAGTTCAATAGCGTACTTCTATATAGATTTTAATAACAATAGAAGGACTATTTAGGATTTAAGTGTTGACGAAGAGGCAGAGAACCACATAGAAGAACAATATTCAAGGCTGGGGAAGATACATACTAAGAGATTTGTTCGGAAGACAAGAGGGTCACTTATGTCGGTAAACTGGTGTAAAAGGCCAGCAACAGCCATTGCCTTGCGCAAAGACGATGGAATACTACCAAGTTACGGCCGATATAAATATTTTCTTCACTTAAATACAATTATAATACATTTGATTGATAATTTTGACACATATATTCTATAGACTAAATCAACTATATTTTTATGTCTTGATCATTTCACTATCTTGTTAAATGGGCAATTTGTTAAACTCGTTTATACCTAAATGCGAGTAGCTGCTACCCATTATATTCAATTGACAACCATTGTATTCCTTAATAATAATAATAATAATTATTATTTTTTTCACACTCCTAGTTGTCCAATGTAATCCATTCAACAATAATGTTAGTGAAATAAGGCACCCCTATAGAAGCCTGTGTTGGGGTTAACATCCATTGATTACGCTGTGTTCGGCAGCAGTATATTTAAAAACATCATGTATATTATTATAGAAAGGTCTTTTTCTGTCATTCCGTATATATGCTCCGTTAACATACTGCACCTACAGTTATAAATGAGGTATCATTTTAAACGTTGAACCACCGGCTTCTAAAGAAAAATACAATCTCAATATCAAATTTCACTATTTACGCATTAATTTGACTTAAAAGTTTCTATAAACTCTCTCTTGCCTGTATTGTATTCATATGTTTTGTATATATTTTTTCAAGAAAACAAGTATGAATAAAGTACTTTATGATATACACCTTCTTCTCTATTTAAAACCCAATTACACCGTTTCCTTAACATAATTATTCCCTGATAGCGTGAAAGTGCGAAATTTTCGCACGGGTTATCTAGTATAAATATATTTGTTAGACATTGCAATTGACATAAAAGTATGTTGAATATGACATAAACTGAAATACATAGACTTTATACCTTTTACAAGAGAACAATACAAAACCAGTCCCAATTATTGGGAGTAGTGAATAAATATTAAGTACGAAATGATATTGAAGAATAGTTAGGTACAAAAAATATTATAACATAAAGAATGCCATCAATATTGATTGGATATTTTTTTGAAGATTGAAGTTTTATTGTTGGAATTGGCCTACAAAGACGCTGTTCTGTTAAGATTGTTTTACTTATTCTCAGTTATCTGACACGTATCTAAGATAAGCGTTCAGTGGGCAACATGGAGGAGATGATGAGATAACAATAAAATAACCCTGATCACTTTCAAGAGAATTTTAAATAACGCTCTGCCACAGTTTGTGAGAAAACTCGCAAAAACACAAGGCGTAAATAGTATTATAATCGATTATATAGCTCCCGATTTATCCGTCTAATCGCTTAACGAACTTTTGATTATATTTATACTAGGTAACCCGTGCGAAAATTTCGCACTTTCACGCTATTGAGGGAATAAGTATGTTGAGGAAACGGTGTAATTGGGTTTTAAATAGAGAAGAAGGTGTGTATCATAAAGTACTTTCTTCATACTTGTTTTCTTGAAAAAATATATACAAAACACATGAATACAATACAGGCAAGAGAGAGTTTATCGAAACTTTTAAGTCAAATTAATGGGTAAATAATGGAATTTGAGATTGAGATTGTATTTTTCGTCAGAAGCCGGTGATTCAACGTTTAAATTGAACGTCTGAGTGGAAGAACAGTATTGTTCCAAAATGTCATTTTTCGGGAAATTAAAAAAAACTTTATAACTAAGAAATTTGAAGTTTTACAAAAAACCTATCATTGAAAATATGTAGATATTTGGACACTAAATACTGTCTGAAAATGGGAAAAAACACAAAATTTTAGTTTTATATGTATTTACTATAATGCGCCATGGAATATTATCTTTCTTCCACTCAAAACAGTTTATATCAAAAATAGGAATAAATAACAGCTTCTTTAATTACTTTTTGAGACATAACTCTTATATTTAGCATGAAAAAGGGAAAATAATAATGTTTAGGGAGAAGTAAACATATTTTTTTTAAATATAGAAGAATGAGTTTCTTTTAAATGTGAGTCCATTTACTGATTATGTAATCATAATAGTTTTGATTCTTTTGTTTCCCGGCAATCTGTACCATAAAGAGTTTATTAGGACTTTAAATAATTCTTGAACTTAAACACAGCTTTCACCACAATATAACCTCGCAACAACAAACTCAACGAAAATAACAATATTATTGTACTGTCAGTTGTGAGAAGACAGCGCCCTGGGTGGTAGAAACGAGTACTAGGCGAGCACGGCGCGGCGTCTGAGTGGAAGAAGAGTAACATTCCTGGAATGTTATTTCTCTTCAACTCATTGCAAACTTTTAAGCATTATTTCAACGACAGGTAAGACGGGAATATTACTGTTCTTCCGCTAAACGATAGCACTACATTCAAACTACAAAATGGCTATCTTAACTTTTTTTTGTATTTTTTGGAATATTACTGTTGTTCTACTCAGACGTTCAATTGATACCTCAATTATCACTATAGGTGCAGTATGTTAACGGATCATATGTACGGAATGACAGAATAAGACCTATCTGTAATAATATATATGATTACATTTGATCGATTACTGAGGGAAAATTATGCATCCCTAGTGAGATATTTTAGGTTAAACAAGATATAATTGGTTTAGCTGTTTTTTATTATATTTATAATTTTTTTGCTCTCGGATGACTCTAGTAGTCCGTATGCCTTTGAGATCTCGAACCTATGTCACGTGATTTCTCCTGGTAAGATTGAGCCAAAGTTTAAATAAATGTTCCTGGGAATCAGATTATAATTTATGTGGTGCAAATTTCATGAGTATAGGTCAAATAATTTATTTATTTTTAAATTTTTGCCGACGTTTCGTATGTTTATTCATCCATATTCTGGGCTCTAAACAGTTGATACATGATGTTGAAAATGATTGACAGTTCTGTTTTGGTTACGTAATTGTAAATTTACAGACATTAAATATAAAAATACATGGACATTCATGATTTTTACATTTAAAGTTTGGTGCTGTTTATATTTATTTACACTTTTAATTTGGTTGCTATTATAAGAAATAGATTTAACACAGTTATATCCAAATCGAAACATGGATTAGGAGAGGAAATCATTTCATAAACGAAGCTTATGGAGGTTCGGTGCTTTCACTCTTAACTTAAAGAAAATTCGACGAAACTTGCTGGAAGCATTACTTATGTTGTTTTAAATGTACTTGATTTTTTTCAGAATTATTTACCGCAGATTACTTAAGATATTTGATCGAGAAGTGGATAAAAAATTACAAATGGGTTCTTAATGGGAACACAAGGTACGAGTAGCTTAATTCATCAAAAAGAACCTTTTTATAGTTAAGAATAATAAGAAATACATAAATAATTAATAAAAATAAAGTGTATCAAATGATTTTCATAAATTATATTATTGATGATTAAAATAATTGTTGTTTTTTTTAACTAGAAAACGTTATTTTCTATGAATAAATCTAGTCGCACTTAGCGTTCCCATTTAAGAACCCAGATATGTAATTTCACATGCCCACACTTCCACATCAAATATCCTCAGAAATCTGCAGTAAATAATTCAGAAAAAATTCAAGTATATATAGAAAAACATAATTAATGCTTCCAGCAAGTTTCGTAGAATTCTTTTAAGTTGGGCGAGACTAACGAACGTTCTTAAGTAAGTGTTATCCCGAGAGCAACTCGTTTAATTCACGGTCAACTACAATTGTTTAAGGCAGTGATTGTACTAAAACGTTGGACAAAAATAAAGAGTTAAGAAGTTCAAAATAATTACTGTATTCTTTTCCATCAGTAGAGCGTTTGATTAATGTGCTGTCTTGCAACTCCTAGGCAAAGTGAAGACAAGTCCTGTCAGCAGGTCTGTCGTAGGATTTATTCGCGCATCTCAGGAGGGAGTGCTCTAAGAAAGATGATACCTTTGTTGATCTGCGTTGAAGCAAAGGTGACAAAGCTGGGCCTGTCTCGAGAAGAACCTCAAATGCCTACCCTCACCTGTGACAGTAGGTGTGGATATTGAGGCTCGTTTTCGTAACCTCTGGTTTATTTTAACCACAAGATTACTTTACAGTTCCGTTTACTCCAGTTTAACGGAGAGTTTGGGCCTGTATACGCCGTTTGGGCCTGCATTAAGCCTGTGCCTCGCGTTAACTTTATTCTTAAATTTAATCATGAAATCGTTAATTTCGTTTAGGAAAACATAATTAATCCTTCCAGCAAGTTTCGTCGAATTCCCTTAAGTTAAGAGTGAAAACCACAGAACGTCCTCAAGAATGAAGAAGACAATTTTTCATGAGACTGGTTATGTCGGGCGAAGCTTTGTGGAACCTGCTTAACATTGTGAAATGAAACATGTAAATAAGTAATTCCACATGAACTTTATTTAAGACCAAGGTTTCGACTCATGAAGCCATCATCAGACCTTATGAAGATCATGACTTCATAAGTCGAAACGTAGGTCGTTAACAAAGTTCATGTGGAATTACATAGTTGCAGTTTTCACTTCACAATTTTTCAAAATGTTATGTTTAGTTGTACGTACAGAGACATAATTTGAGTCGTAAATATGATAAAATTAACATTTCCTGCTTGCTTTAAATCTAGAAGGGGAATAGCATCAATTGAAGCGCTTTTTTCTTTCTAATTTCTATCCATAATTGGGATCAATATTCAATAACAAGTGTTTCAATTACCCTGCCTGTTACTACAGACGAAACCCTGATAGTTTGTTCAAGTATTTTATCACAACCATTCACAGATATCTAATGGATAGTATTCTTTGGATATTGTTGTAAAAAATGCTTTATCTTTTTTTTTCTCTCCGACGATTCTGGTGGTCCGTATGCCCCTACGATCTCGATAAGCCATTGGCTTGTCTTCAGGTTTCTCTGGGGCTGAACCACCTAAACTTGACAGAAAAAAACCATGCCCTAGGCATGCGAAATAACGGCCCAGGAGGGACTTGAACCCACGACCCTTGGCTTAGCAGGCGAGGAATTTACCCCGCCGCCACCGGGGCTGGCGAAAAGATTGGTTTTCTATTCAGTATAATTGATATAAATACTTAAGTTTTTCATTTAATTCTGTAAAAGCGTTAGGGCCTGTTTGTTCAGGCAGAAAGAGGTAGAGTACCTAATCAAAAAGATTGTGTAATTTTATACGTATTCTATGTACAAGGTTGAGATACATATTTCTATAGTATTTATTAATATTAAAAAATATTGCTATAAAATAAAGCTATTAAGTGTATGCACATGTGAATATTTAAATACAGCAATGTCACCATATTATGTGTTCAGTGTATTTAAATAGCACGTAAGAGTGTTTTTGATCTACTTATATGTTATATTAGTTTGTATGATAATCCATGTGTACCTGTGAAAGAGTCGGTAACCCCAAAGCAGGAGGCTTTGTTTCCTAAGGGGTAACTATATTCCTCGATTAAATGAACTACTATTGATGTATATTCAATGTATTTATATCAAGAATATAATCAATATTAATATTATTATTTCAAAATCACTCTGCATATGCACATGTAAATCATGCCTGCCACGGGCTTTTAAATATAGAGCACGTCCTTTCTTTCTATACGGTTCTAAAGTCTAGACAAATATTCTTTCTTTTATAGCCTGAATTGATGGATAACTAACAAATTCTAGCATGGTGACAGCCAAGGAAATGTATTTAGTGTGTTTGGTGTTAAAAATCAATTCTGAGACGACAGCAATTTCGATTAAAAACCTTATAATTAAGATAGTTTGAGCGAAAAATCACTTCACTTAGAATTTGATGAATTTGGCCTCATTTTAAAGAAAAAACTTCCACCTTTCCAATGATATCAAAATATATCAACCCCTTGCCGAACTACTTTTCGAACAATTTGCCTGTAAATATACAAGCTGTTTTACATGTGGGATAGATTACGGCTGTGCGCTCCATGAGGGAGAATATTGAAGGAAATAGGAATTTATATAACACCTAGATATCGTCAAAAAAGTAACGGTGTATAGATTGCATGTTTTCTCAACTATTTATAAAAAATAATCTATTACTCACCCCTAGTAATTTTTACAGAATGGCAAATAAATCTGCTGTTTTGAGGAGTTTTCAGCCGTACGGCGAGTTAAAAGATGAGTCAAGTTAGAGATTTATGTAGCTTTATTTATTTAATAACTGAGAATTTTGGCCATATACAAGTATATCTCTACGCCATTAATATTACAACATTTATTTCATAATACTCACAGACGCTGAAATCAAAAAATAAAATTTGAATATGGTCTCCAATATGACTATATGAGAACTATCTCGCTCAAACTACCTTTAAACCCTTATAATTATGCGTAAATATTTGCGTTAATTAGGTGTCTAAAGCTATAATGAACTCTGGCTATAATAGACTCTAACTTGGGTGTGTTATCTAGTCAAAAATCTCCCTGAAAAAGTCGCCAGTTCTTGACGCGGGACGAAATGCCTTTTCGTCTCCCGATCTGCAAGTAAGCTGGCGGGAGCAGTCTTCCCGGCATGCTCCTTACTAACCGCCTTCCCCTACCTGTCTCCCCTCCTCTCCCCCCCTCTCTCAACTACAAGTCCCCTCCCCTCCCTTCTCGCCATGACAACTGAGTGACGGCCATCAATTAGCGTGACGTTGAAGTCCCTTGGGGCGCGTGTTGCTATAGCAACCGGCCGGGCGGGCCCTGGGCGCAGTAGGGGGGAGGAGGGGGATGGGAGGGGAGGGGGTCCGGCGGAGGGGAAGGGATTGGAAAGAGGGGGGGTGGGTAGGAGGAGGGGTAAGTAAGGCGCTGGAGGGGAAGTGCATAGTCGAGAGAATTCCAGAAGGCACCTTTGGGAAGTCAAGATACTAGATTTCGTGCTGTCTGAACGCTTCGTTTACCTAAGTTAAAGGTGTTAATTTTTGATTTAGAACATCTTAAGGACACGTTATACATAAAGGAGGTTCGGTGGTTTCGCTTAACTTAAAGAGAATTCGACGAAACTTGCTGGAAGCATTACTTATGTTGTCTCAAATCTACCTGATTTTTTTCAGAATTATTTACCGCAGATTACTTAAGATATTTGATCGAGAAGTGGACATGAAATTACAAATGGGTTCTTAAATGGGAACACAAGGTACGAGTAGCTTAATTCATCAAAAAGAACCTTTTTATAGTTAAGAATAATAAAAAAATAAAAAAAATAATAAAAATAAAGTATATCAAATGATTGTCATACATTATTCTATTGATGATTTAAATAATTTTTGTTTTTCTTATTATTCTTAACTAGAAAACGTTCTTTTCTAGTTAATGAAGCTGGTCGCACCTCGCGTTCCCATATATAGAACCCATATACGTAATTTCACATGCCCACACTTCCACATATCAAATATCCTAAGTAATCTACGGTGAATAATTTTGAAAAAATCAGGTAGCTCTAGGGAAACATAATTAATGCTTTCAGCAAGTTTCGTCGAATTGTCTTAGTTTCATTGAAACAACCGATCGTTCTTAACTTGTTAGGTCTTTCAATTGCTCTAGGTCTTAATTGCTAATTGATTTAAAACTAAACAGAGCAGTAAGCTTGTACCTTTTTTTCTAGCTCCAAGGGGGCTCCCCAGAGCAAATAATTCTTATCTGTAAGTGTGTGTAAACCGTTTTAAGCAACAACCAATGAGACGTTCCGATCATCACGTTGATAATAATTATCTCGTATCCATGGGAAACCAAACAAGGAAAACGTAAACAAACATGGCTGGAAGTAGTTCATGGAGTACGTTGAGAGGCAGTAATGTCCTTCTTGTTATTGTTGTTAGAAGAAGAATGCGTTAATAGAGCCATATTGCACCGTTGAGTATGTGATCAGAAAGTACAATTAAATAAACAATACATATATAATAGTTATTAACATAACAGTCATCTATAAAAGAGAGTGCATTTATCACTTCACGTGTTCGCAAAGCGTCTCATAGATGGCAGGACATTGCGGTTTTATGAACAGTTTTACCGTTCGAGCAAGCAAGTACGTTTTACGTACGGTTCATAAAACTTTCAATAAAACATTTTATAAAACTATTTTATGGAAACATTTACCGTGGACAACAGGCATTATCAACAGAATCAGTTGACTCAACTGTTGGAAGAAATAAGTTCAGAGCCTTTTTGAAGATCCTTAGAGACTATACACTATGTGTACTGTCTGAGAATCCATTTTGAAATATAAATAAGTTAATTGCAGAGTAACAACGTGATTATTATACTGCGTACTTCTATCTTCTAGTCATTTATATACTCAGTATTCCACTTCTGTTAGCACCAATTTTTGTTTAAGATTGAAGCTGTTCAATTGGATAAAATGAGTCCTCAAAGAAGCTTTTTTATGACTATTTTTTATTACCCCTTCATTTTTTTCTGTATCATAACATTTCACACATTGATTTATCGTTAATTTCATAGGAGTTTCCCGACGTTTTTACCGATTGGAGTTGATGAAAAAATCATTTTTATTTGGACGGGCATTTTAAATTTAAAATATCTTGACGAAGGAGTTTTAATTCTGTTTTTTGTTTTTTATTCCCCAAATTTGACTCTTTTTATCATTTCAAGATGCTTATGTTTCACAAACTCCTGTATCATTGTTTTTCGAATTTGATCATATTTTTTACGATGTAACTTTGCAAAATAATTCATTAGACCAATATAGTGAGTAATTTAATATTTTTCGGGAATGTTTAAATTTTAACAATGCATCGACGAATATGCAATCATTTATTCGATTTTTTTGATTCCTCTACCATTCTTATTATGTTATTTTACAATTCAGATACTTCAGTATGGGTTTCTTTGAGCTAAAAGGTTTTTTTTCTGTCTTTGGAGGCATCGTAATTTTTTTTAGATAATTTCAGAAAAAATACATTTGTTTTTTTACCATTTTTGAAGATTTATTACGAATAGATTTTGATTTTTTTCAAAATTATCTTCAAGTGCAACTTTCAGGACATCGTAACCAAGGTACCAGGAGAGAAGATTCCTTAATTAATTCTCATTAACTGCAAGTGTATTGATTCTGTAGTAATGGAAAGATGTCATCACATCGATTTTGTAATTCATTTTTTCTTTTAACGAGTACGTCTACATACTACCCCCCTAACCGCATCAATAGGCGTGTGGCGGGGGGTGTTAGGACACCAGCCGTTTACACATAGAAAGGAAACGCTCTAATGAAATTACGCCTAGCATTTATTGAAGTCCCTTATTGTTCGGGGGAAAAACGAATTCCCATACCTATCCGTTCGGCAAAATATCTCTCTTAATTTATCGTTTCTGTCGGACCTGTAAATATAGTAGGTTCTAATATGATGCTCTCCGTGTCGCTCTTAAAGATAAATCTATTCTCAATTGCTCAAGTAATCTAAGCCTAGCGCGCAGCCTCGGAGTCTCTAGCGGCTCCCAGCCTAATTCGTTTAAACATCTGTGTAACAACGCTGTATGTACGCCCGTAGCAGTTTTTGACGAATCGCGCAGCTTTCCTTTGTATTTAATGTTAAGTTCCCGGATTAAGTCTTTCTGCACCAGATCCCATGTGCTCGCTGCATATATTCAAGGTGTGGCCGGACGAGTGCGAAATAGCACCTCTCTTATACTTTTTCATCCGAAAATCTTCCCACAATATACGCTTGACGAATCCTAGCTTCTTTAGAGCTCTGCCACAAATATTTCTTATATGTGTTCCCCACGATAGGTTCAAGGTTATCGTAACTCCCAGATACTTCACTTCATCTGTCGCCTTTATGTTAACACCATCCTCAGCATATACATGGGGATAGTTGGACGACCTCCGCAAGAAATGTACCGCCGTGCATTTGCTCAGATTAAGTTCGAGTCCCCACTCTTGGCTCCACACATGAACATTGTTTAAATTGTATTGGGTGAGAGTAGAGAGTCGTAAGGTTTTGGCCAGTGACGAGCGGAAGATGAGTGCATCGATTCATTCATTTTATCCACTGAAATCAAAGTAAAATAGAGTAAAGTGGAGTAAAGTGGAGTAAAGTAGAGTAAAGTGGAGTAAAGTAGAGTATAAAAAAGAGTAAAGGCGTATGGGTGCCCTCATGTAATTATATCGACAGATGTGGCGAAAGGCTAAGTTTTAAAATTTCATTGTGTTCCCATTGAATGCGAAAATCGGTTGGAATGCATTTTTTTATTTTATATCCATGAAGAAATTACTGACTAGGATAGGGCCAAAAATCTGTGCCCTTAAATAAAACGCTCCAAACGCCTTGAACCCCAAACAAGAATGTGCAGATCAAGGGTCTGACCCTCACATTACTCCAAATGGTTATACATTTCAACCAGAGCACTCTAGCGGTTAGGCGCCAACTATCAGCGCAACAGCACGACATGTATACTATTTTAATTGAATATCTTGGAAGATTTAATTTGGGAAGTATTACTTATTTATTCCTCAGGGGGAACTTATAAAGGTAATTGTATAATCAATTCTGCATCCTGATAAGTAATTCTGGAACCAGTTTGCAGTGCGATAATAATAATGCCGTCCATTAGTCCTTCTCTTTTGGCGTATTCGCAGTATGTACTTTCTCGGCCATCTTCTTTGTTTACTTACGGTTGCCATGGCGATGTCTCTCGTGTTGTCCCAGGCGTATTTTTAATGGACGCCGATAAACGTCTTCTACAACAAAAAGGAATAATTATTGCATTTTTTCACAAAAAAAAGATTTATGGCAAAAACATACAATCTATATCTTTTTACGCATACGTATTTTTCTATTTGCGCCATTGAAACAATTGGTGGCGCTAGTAGATAGTAATCCATAGCACGAGATATCGCAATTCCATCAGACTTGTTTGGTGCCGACTGTCCACAGTGTCACTTCCTTCCGAACGGGCAGAGGTCAGCACCAACAGGAGAGGGGAGGGGGAAGGGGGGAGGGAGGGGCTTTTTAACCAATCAATTTACTCCCTCGGACGTGTCAAATAACCGCCAACCGTATCACATTTGATTGATTCGCTACCTGGGAGACTGTTATTGATCCTCATATCATTTCGTAACTCGTCCACTGTCCTCCGGCAGTCAACTGACTATATTTAGGAAAGGAACTTATGTTTTGAGTCACAACTCTTCATTTTTTCGTGAATTTATTTAACCCCCCGGTGGGCGCTACTTGCTGGAAGCATTACTTATGTTATCTTAAATCCACGTCATTTTTTTCAGATTTATTCACCGCAGATTACTTAAGATATTTTATCGAGAAGTGGCCAAAAATTACATATGGGTTCTTTAAGGGAACACAAGTAGCTTAATTCATCAAAAAGAACCTTTATCTAGTTGAGAATAAGAAAAACAAAAAATAGTAAAAATAAAATATATAAAATGATTTTTATAAATTATTCTATTGACGATTTAAATTATTTTTGTTTTTCTAATTCTTTAACAGAAAACGTTCTTTTCGATGAATAAAGCTAGTCGCACCTCGCGTTCCCATTTAAGAGCCCATATATGTAATTTCACATGCCCACTTCCAACATCAAATATCCTAAGAAATCCACGGTCAACAATTTAGAAAAAATTCAAATAGATTTAGGAAAACATAATTAATACTTCCAGCAAGTTTCGTCGAATTCTCTTTGAGTTATATGAAACCAACGAACGTCCTTAACCATCCGGTGGGCGCGCCCGCGGCAAAAAGCAGCATATTTTAGTTTCTGAGCTCTCCATTTGGTACTCCGTTTGTATTTAATGCCTGTGTCTCCAGGTATTTATTTTTAACGATAGGAGGGGGTATTTCCGATGTATACGGAATATCAATTATCCACCGGACGCTTCAGTAGCTGTGTGTCATTGAAGAGAGTTTGACTAAAGATATAAAAGAAATTATAGGAAAATATAAGAACAATGAACCGGTTCCTGAAGCACCTAAACCAGTAATATGCCATGTTAGCAGGTGGCATTCAAATTGCAGGTCGAACGTGTGCCAGAGATGTACGAATAATAATGTATGTTGGAGGCATTGTAGTCAAGAGACAGCATGTATGAGATAGGAAGATGAACAGGACTTAAGATATGAATTACTGATGATTAACAATGTGCATTGAATGTCAAACAATAAAAGATGTAACCGTAACAATTTAATCAGCCTTTTTTATTATTGAATTATCTTGCCCTTAAATATAGGAATGCAATTTATATTTGCGGTAAAATTGCCGCATCCTGCGCCCACTCGTGGGAGTGTATTTAAACACGCCAACCAATTAGAGGGTTAAAATAAGCTTTATTATTTTCTACTTTAGGGATCCATTCTTTTTTTTACTATAGCACAACGTTTCGCCGCTCTTCCTCGAGGTTTCTTGAGGTAAGTATATATATTTTCGTTTAAATTCTACCGATATATTTCAGGAGGGGAGTAACGTTGGTTGACGAGAATTGTTTAGTTATACAAGTTAGCTGATGACGAGGATCTCGTATATAAGGATGTAAGGAAAAGGCTGGTGAACAGTTTGATATAGTGTGTAGTGTTGAATGGGGGTAGAAACTAGGGATCAGATAGAAGAAGATGAGAATAGGCTCTGGACCACTTCTCTCCTATTTTAAAATGGAAGTAAATGTTGGTTAAAAACACGGACCTATATGTGGACATTGGGTTATTCTAATATAGAAGAGGAAAAAAGCGATGGATGAAATGACGTCAGAATGGAATCAAATAGAAGAAGATGAGAATAGGCTCTGGACCATTTCTCTCCAATTTAAAATGGAAGTAAAAGTTGGTTTAAAAACACGGACCTATATGTGGACCTTGGGTCATTCTAATATAGAAGAGGGAAAAAGCGATGTATGAAATGACGTCACAGCCGTAATGGAATGGTTTGTCCTTCCATTCAACTTTAAACTCATCTATGTATTTGGCAATTTTCGGAATCTTTTAGCGATGATTTGCAAATGATCATTAATAATGATCCCCAGCACAGTAGAGTAAAAAGCAAAAATCATGATAGAGCCCTACTTTACATCTTCAGTAACTCACGCGAGGGATTTCTTTAAGCGCTTGGAGTAAAAAACTGTAATTAATTTTTCTACCGATGATATAAATTATTATACATTGAATGATTAGAAAATATTGTCTCTGGATAAATAAAACCTTACGTTCCCATAACAACCCGTGTAATTTCATGCCCACATCTTGTTTAAATATCTTGAGAAATCTGCGGCAAATAATTCTGAAAAAAAATCAAGTAGCTTTAAGACAATCAAGCTAACGTTTCCAGCAAGTTTCATCGAATTCTCTTAAGTTGAGTAAAACCACAGAACCTCCTCAAGGAAATGGTAGTTCAAGCATAAAAAACCTATCAGATAATTTTTGTTTGTTTCTTCTACCGGTTGATATTCAACGTCCACCGTCTTCCGGTTGGTTATAAAAATATGAAGCCGTCATAATTTAAACTAATAGCCGTCATTGTCGCCCTCGGTGGCGGCGGGGTGACGTCCTCGCCAGCTAACCCAAAGTTCCATTTGTTGATTGTTAAAATACTCCGATGTAAAGGCCAAATCAGTTCTGTTTTCGGTGGTAACATATATTTTATAAAATTATAATAATTTGACGACATGTTAGATCCTGGCGATGTATTTCCCAATGCATTCTCCTTGAATCTACGATATTTTATTGACGTATCTACGCAAGTGTTTTAAACTTATCTACCTGTTTCTTTTCTGTTGCATTGGAATTTGTTTGCCTATATTTGCATTCATGATTAAATAAAATACTAGGTTCATTTCTGAAAATTTTTTACGACGCGTTTCACCAATGTATTAGTCGTCGACAGGTGCAGAGAGTTGTTTTAATGTGTTAGTTGTTTTAGTTACGGGGAAGGTTAGAGTTAGAATAATAAAAAAGTAACGTTCCTGCGATTTTTATCGAATTATCTTAAGTTGAAGTAAACCACCGAATCTCTTTAACTATTGATAAAAACATATTTCATCGGTTGTAATTGAGGGCCTTAGATTCAAAGTATTGCAAGTAACATTAGCACGAAAAACAATATTAGTGCATAATTTCTAAGTTGGTACCGTCGTATACCGTCAGGTATGTAGCTACAGGAAAAGGAATGCAAGTGGTCGAAAGTATGGGGCTGCGATCTTTCCGCAGTGCATTCATTACAATAAAGTTTTGTGCTTTGCTAGACTTTTTATCTCTTTAAAACACTAAACGTTTCACCAATTTTATGGAATCGTCAGCTGTAGTCGATTAACTACATCTAAGTGTTAACTACACCTGACGATTCCATAAAATTGGTGAAACGCGTAGTGTTTTAGAAAAATAGAAAGTGAAAAATAGTACTAAACTTTATTATAATGAATATTAAAAGTTTCCAAAAAGTAGAGCCTGAAGCTGTGAGTTTTATCCGCAGAAAACTTAAGCTACTTTGTTTTTTTGTAATTTCTTACCGGAGTAAAGTGATACGGGGTACACTGGACGATGTTTGTCGGTTGTATTACTTTTGACTCACAGGCCCTTAATTTAAAATTAAATCAATTAATCTATTTCCAACAATATGTACATGGCTACTACCAAAATAGGTCTGGAAATTTACTGGGGGGTTATTTTGTATCATCTCACCTCTTGGCTCTTGTTATTGGAAAGGCGGGAGATCCATTAAATCCTCTCTTAATGATCGGCTCACGAACGGTTCGTGAATTGTCGAAGCTTCAATTACCTTATATCAAATAAAATATGCCAAGACTAGCGAATACCACAGATTGTTCAACATCTTACGGAATATATCTTACACTGCACATACCACGAAAATCTAAATACAGTCAAAACTACAAGCAAAATGTAAGCGATCACTCAATATTTGAAAAAAAGTCCATCTATTTAGTGTTCGATTCACAAGCATGGGAAATGTATACCAAGAACGTAGATTTTAAGGCAATATTTGTTAAAACTATGGTATAAATAACTGAATTCCATTCTCCAAACACTGGCGGATATACACACGATAACAAAGGCATTAGCAACATTAAATATTTATCCGAAATATATACATAGATAGTTCAAGCTAATAATAATAACATAAGCATACCTTCAAGTGCCCAATATAATGGAATTTAAATTCCGGAGGTTCTTCACGTTTAGCAATTAATTACAGCAATACGATTGAAAATCGTATTTGTGTCTTTCGCGTCCTTGTTTATTTTCCAACTCAAGCTTCAAGTGGAGACGATGGTGGCTCCATGTCACGTTCTTTATGACAGGTGAGATGGAACCAATGGCAGGCGGAGATAATGAAACGGATCAAAGAGTCGAAAGATACGGATCAGAGCGAATGAATCGTCTAAAAGACCAGCACATGACCGGCTGGCTGAGTTGAACTACGAAAAAGTGAGATTTTATGACGTATTCTCACTAAAGTGAGATTACAAAATAACACCCCTGACCACGTTCTCCAGTAGTGTGGTCATTGAACCTACAATAGAAAACATTTATTCACAAAAATAAGGTCATAAGAGCAAGTGAAATTAAAAAAAATTACGTATGATTTCAGTTTTCTTTTCATAACTTATGCTTTCTCCTGCAGCGTTTTAAACATAAAATTATAGGTTATACTATATTTAATGATAAAATTTACAGAATAACTTTATAAACAATATTATTACCAAAACGTTACATTGATTACCATATATCATATGAACGAACATGAGTTATAGTACATGGTAAAATTCCATAATAATACAAATATGGAGTTATCTTTATTAAAAATTCAATGCACGTTGTTATAGGTTGTTGATTTTAAGATGTTGACCATGGTTTCCATCTTACATATGTTTATTTATAGTTACGAGGAAGTGAGATTGTATTGAACGAATTTTTATGCTGTTGATGGATAATGTGAAGCAGTAGTAAACACAAATTATCTGCTAATTCTATTAGTTATATCTGCAACACCAAACACACAGTGTCTCCCGAAGCTACTGAAGCAGAGATAATGACCTTTGTGTAGAGTGGTAGTATCACAGTTCCTAATTACGAATTGTTATCCCAATTTTCTACCAAAATGCTATGAATTTCTCAATAAAAACCGTGGCAATCACATTACATCAGACACTCCTCCTCACCCTTCAAGCGTGACAGTTATATCGCGTTCCGGCTTGCCCGGGAGGCAATTCTGCTCTCCCCCTGCCATCTGCCGATAAATGTCGGCATGGGTTCCGAAATTGAGACCGCGCTGAAAAATGGCCGAAGCAAGTTGTTCCCCTATTTAAAAATCAACTGTCCTCCGCCCTGACGTTTGTTATGCTATACCCCTCGCGGTATGGTACTTCGTACTCGAGAATATTACGAAAAAAAAATAATTCGGTTCCGGAACCCTTCCCGATTATACGGAATCGCGGAACTTCCCTCGATGTACGCAAATAAAACACTGACGCAATTCTCTTCTCGTGTCACCACCCCCCGAACCCGATCATTATTCGCGTCCCGCACGTTCTGGGTACGCCACGTTGAAATATCGTGATTACTTTTCCGTCCGCAGTCCGCGGTTGATGCAACTGGATAAACGAATGTTCCGCTGTTATTTCGGTTCAGTTAATGGACGGAGAGGAATGGTATTGGGGGGGGGGGTGAGGCCGAAACTCGAACGGCGATGATTGCTGCCGACCAAATTGGCGCACTCGCAATGCAGTCGATATATTCCGTCTCGATCGACGAGACTGACTTACTGACTCGCCTTGGGTCATTTAAAAAAATGGCTGACTTCCATAAATGCGAGAAGAATGTTCTTTCAGGTTTACGGACGTGAATTTTCACGATATATATAATTATTCTATGCTCATTTTCTTATGTTTTATTTCGTTAAATGAGAAGTGAGTTCTTTTAGGTTTACGGACGTGAAATTTCACGATATTTATAATTATTCTATGCTCATTTTCTTATGTTTTATTTCGTTAAAATGAGAAGAGTGTTCTTTCAGGTATACGGACGTGAAACTTCACGATATATATAATTATTCTATGATCATTTTCTTATGTTTTATTTCGTTAAAATGAGAAAAATGTTCTTTCAGGTTTTCGGTCGTGAAATTTCACGATCTATATATTTATTTTATGCTCATTTTCTTATGCTTTATTTCGTTAAATGAGAAGTGTGTTCTTTCAGGTTTACGGACGTGAAACTTCACGATATATATAATTATTCTATGCTCATTTTCTTATGTTTTATTTCGTTAAAATGAGAAAAATGTTCTTTCAGGTTTTCGGTCGTGAAATTTCACGATCTTTATATTTATTTTATGCTCATTTTCTTATGCTTTATTTCGTTAAATGAGAAGTGTGTTCTTTTAGGTTTACGTACGTGAAATTTCACGATATATATAATTATTCTATGCTCATTTTCTTATGTTTTATTTCGATCAAATGAGAAGAATGTTCTTTCAGGTTTACGGACGTGAAACTTCACGATATTTATAATTATTCTATGCTCATTTTCTTATGCTTTATTTCGTTAAATGAGAAGTGTGTTCTTTTAGGTTTTCGGACGTGAAATTTCACGATATATATAATTATTCTATGCTCATTTTCTTATGTTTTATTTCGTTAAATGAGAAGTGTGTTCTTTTAGGTTTTCGGACGTGAAATTTCACGATATATATAATTATTCTATGCTCATTTTCTTATGTTTTATTTCGTTAAATGAGAAGTGTGCTCTTTTAGGTTTACGGACGTGAAACTTCACGATATATGTAATTATTCTATGATCATTTTCTTATGTTTTATTTCGTTAAAATGAGAAAAATGTTCTTTCAGGTTTTCGGTCGTGAAATTTCACGATCTATATATTTATTTTATGCTCATTTTCTTATGCTTTATTTCGTTAAATGAGAAGTGTGTTCTTTCAGGTTTACGGACGTGAAACTTCACGATATATATAATTATTCTATGCTCATTTTCTTATGTTTTATTTCGTTAAAATGAGAAAAATGTTCTTTCAGGTTTTCGGTCGTGAAATTTCACGATCTTTATATTTATTTTATGCTCATTTTCTTATGCTTTATTTCGTTAAATGAGAAGTGTGTTCTTTTAGGTTTACGTACGTGAAATTTCACGATATATATAATTATTCTATGCTCATTTTCTTATGTTTTATTTCGATCAAATGAGAAGAATGTTCTTTCAGGTTTACGGACGTGAAACTTCACGATATTTATAATTATTCTATGCTCATTTTCTTATGCTTTATTTCGTTAAATGAGAAGTGTGTTCTTTTAGGTTTTCGGACGTGAAATTTCACGATATATATAATTATTCTATGCTCATTTTCTTATGTTTTATTTCGTTCAAATGAGAAGAAAGTTCTTTCAGGTTTACGGACGTGAAATTTCACGATATATGTAATTATTCTATGCTCATTTTCTTATGTTTTCTTACACATGAGAATCGGGAGTATTTTAATGGTGATCGATACCAATAATAAACCGGTATTTTATGAATGGAAATGATGGTTTACAAAATCAACGTTACCTCATTCATAATTGTGTTGGTTTTATGTGAACCATTTGGTTTGTTCAATGTGAGGCCTTTCAAGGATAGCAGATTGCCTTAATTCAGAACATAGCCTCGAAAAATCATAATTTATAAATTTAGTAAAAAAACATTCTATTTTAAATAATTGCAGAGAGATTTTTCTCCTGAATATGAAGCTGGTGAATAGGATGACAAAATGATGTTCTCGATACGCTGGATCAGCGGTGAAAAATTGATTGGAAGGCTGTCCAACATCTGAAATAGAAAAAGAGAGAAATCTAGTGGAGAAAACTATTAATATTGCTCTGATTTTTCATCGAATATTATAATAACTTCGTAAAATAAAAATATAATGGTTCTTTTGGTAGGTTCGTGTGTCTCAGTATTTTCGGTTGGTACCTCCAACAGAGAAAATTATAGAATATCAATTAGAACAACGTATAAAATGTAAAAAAAATATTTTTTTACATTTTATACGTTGTTCACGCTCATAGTCAAGTGTAGTACTTAAATGAAAAAAAAATAATTTTTTCATCACCCTCCAAAGGAAAGGTAAGTGCATAATGGAATTGATATAGATTGCATAAAAATGACAGAGGTTAAATGTTAAGATTAAGGAAAGGTACCCACGCTTTGACTTTCCTAGTGATGGAAAATTATTTTCTTCGACTTTTTAGTACAATTGAATATAACCTAGTTTAAAAAAATATTTTTTATGTATTTTTAATTTTAACTAGTTTAAATATATATTAATTGTACAACGGTTCTTTTAAGTTTTAATTCTTAGCATATTAATTATTTTCTTTAACTTTTTAGTAAAATTAAAAAAAAAAGTATTTTTTATGCATTTTTAATTTTTACTTTTTAGTGTATATACTAATATTGCAACGGTTCTTTGAAATTTTCATTCGTAGCATACCGCCTCACTATAAACGCTAACTTTTACTATCGCTTTCTATTGGCATAAGTATTTTTCCATATAAAATGTAATAAAACATTTAATTTTAATATATTTTTTATTTAAAAAAATCACTTTGAACAGAAATTTCAATTATTATTCTTACAATTAAAGTACAATTTGATATTTATTACAATTACATCCGTTATGTTAGACCAACCAATGCTATTAACTTAACATATTATTATAAATGAGCTTGATACATATAAATGTGAATGATATGAATATAATATTACATCCCTAGGTCTCGCTAAGTCAAAGACTTTTCAGCAGGTTTATAAAACATTCAGCAAAATTAATGTTTTTCATTTAAAGTTTATTCATTGTATTACTCTCCACCCTACAGATGCTTTTTGCATTGTCTTCTCTTGACAACCCCAATGGTTTGCAAATTCCTCAGACAGATCGGTAACTCGTTGATAATCTTTGGTACCTGTACTTGCTGTTTTAATAGACCCGTTTGTGTAGTAGATAAAGATGGTTTGAGCGAGATATAATTCCCTAGTCATAATGGTGACCATATCAATTTTTTGTTTTTATTTAAGTGTCTGTAATAAGTATGAAATGAATATTTTAATATTAATGGCGCAAAGATATAGTTATATTTATGACCAAAATTCTCAGTAATTAAATTAATAAAGCTACTCATAAGTCTCTAACTTGACTCATTTTTTCACGCCGTACGGCTGAAAACCCTTCAGAACAGCAGGTTTTTTGCGATTCTGTAAAAATTACCGTGGTGAGTAATAGATTATTTTTTATAAATAGTTAAGAAAACATGCAATCAACGTTAGTTATTTTATGGAATCTAGGTGCTAGAAGTTCCTAATTTGAGTAATATTCTCCCTCTGGAGCGCACAGACATAATCTATCCCATGTAAAACAGCTTGTATATTATGAGGCAAATTGCTCGAAAAGTAGTTCGGCAAGAGGTTGATATTTATTGATATGTCATTGGAAAGATGAGTTTTTTTTTCTTTGAAATGAGACCAAATTCATCAAATTCTAGGTGAAGTGATTTTTCCCTCAAAAACTACCTTAAATATGGTAATTAGTGAATTTTATGAGTTATTTGTGTATTGTAATTGTCCAGATTGTCTGAGTGTGCCTCATTTTTAGCTGGGTTGAACATTGAGAACTGGGTTATATTTCGATTAAAATATCTCATCCAGACAAAGCAACAGACAGCAAACAGGCGAAGTTTAAATACGCGTTTTAAAAAGTGGTTGCTTCGATTTCACTTTCAATTCAATGCTTCAATGCTACTGCTATTCAATGCTTTTCTTATTGGAGTAAATGTTAACAATATTGGGGTTTAACCACTTGACGACCAGTTACGTAATATTACGTGCGTTAGTCACGATGACTGAAAGACCACCTCCGTAATATTACGTTCTTATTTTTTTATATTATCAGCACTTATGAAGTAATTCTTGCATTGTGTTTTTGTCCTATTACTTCTTTGCCTTTGTCTTTTCAATATGTTAATTTTGTACAAATTTAGTGGTAAATCTTTTGTATAATTTAGATACCTAAGCCCTAGCTCGCCGTGGATGTCACTTCGCTACATTGCGCCTGAACTTCTTTCAATATATGGAACTTCATTGGATGAAAAACAATACGAATAGCCGTATAATATACAACCAGAATCAGTGTATTTCGTATATTTCTCTAGCTCGTTGGTGTTCGATGTTTCGTTTCATTCGGTGGAATTTGTATACATTGCTACAAAGTATGCCTTTGCAAACACACAAATATTAAGGTTAATATATTTCAGTTTAGTAGAAAACCTATTAAGATATGGCATCACAATTTGGGGAAATACTGGGAGCACATACTTAAACATATTAAAACTTAATCAGGATAGAATAATTATAATCACACACAGAAAAAATCATAAAAGTTGTAATTGTGCCAACATAACAACAATGTACAGAGAGTTAAATATACTTCCAATTGATAAACTAATTAAATATGTTTGTATATTAGAAAACTATTATAATAAGGAGTTACCTACTACGGGAGACAAAGTAGTTAACGTCAATCGCAGACATAATTCATATATTATACCAAAATTTTATTCTGAATTTGGGAGAAAAAAAAGGTCAGTTCAAATACCAACCATATTAAACCAATTACCCAAAGATATTCGAAATATTAAAAACATAAATGAAATGAAAAAAGGTAAAGGAATGGTTATTAAAATAAATATTCAGATAAATTAACTGTATATTGTTCGACAAAATAAAAATGCAATGATATTATAATTAATTTTTTATCAGCAATTATGTTTAAGGACATAAAAATTGTAATTCAATACAGCAGATGAACTTACATGGTAAAAACTGGCACCTGCTGACAAGTCTTAATGGACTTAGCAGGACCAAAATTGTTACAAGATGTGAACTAAAATGTATACTTTTATACCTAAATATTAATGTATCTATGTAATTTATGTATTAAATTTATGTATCCAAAATAAATGAGATTATTGTAAAAAAAAAAAAAAAAAAAAATATATATATATATATATTTTTTTTTTTTAATTTTAAATTTTATTATATATATATATATATATATATATATACGCGGCCTCTCCTGCTTTACGTCTGAGACCTACCCAAACATTCTCGTAAGAGTGAAAGCCTTGTAGACGTAAACCTCAAGCTTGTGAACTCTCTCCTGCCTTTGTGATTGCCAGTGACATTTTTCTCAGTTTATTATTTATATTTATTTGCAACTCATCGTGGAGTATCTGCCGTGTGATATTTATCGAGTTCAGCTGAATTTTTGACCTACTTTGGCAATTGGTGAATATTATACCTTACTGTCATCTATCAGTTATTATCACAAATTTTCGCAAGGATCTATGGTTACAAACAGAATATCCCTTTCATTGCTATTCAATGCTTTGGGAGTAAATGTTAACAATGTTGGGGTTAAAACATCTCCGAAAATTGCCATTTTTATAATTCAGAAACCTTCATCGGCAAAACAACTCACCAAAGTTTTTCGCAATCGGTTGAATGGTATTGGAGTTAATAAAAAACGAACATAACAAACATTCTAGGTATTTTATCTATCATATTTGACTTCAGGACGTTATTGATAGCTCCAATTTTCTGTCTTAAGTAGTTCGTCTGCTAACACAATTGAATTGCGTTCTTGCATCACAGCTGAGTAAAAATTCAAGAAAATTTAATGCATGTTCAGTTGTGAATACTGTTCTATTATACTGCTCTTGTTTAACCATAGTAATAAACTTAGTTCTGTTGTATTAAAATGGAGACAAGTGACGATCTTGTTCGTGCATCTGCAGCATTGTCACCATAAATACGTGTTTAAAGTGAATTCAATAGGTGAGATTCTGTATTTAAGTAATGGAAAGCATATTTAAAGCTGAACTAAAACAGCTTCATATAATCTACCTATGATGACTACCTACTAGTCTGACTTCACAAAAAATGGTGTAGGCTAGGAGATTGCGTTACTACAACTGAACCTACTGCAATGTCTGTAAATCTCTGGAGCTTATGGAGAGTTACAGTTTTGCAAAAAAAATAAGGGAAGGTAGATGGACCAATATCCAACTATATATACCAAAATATCCTCATTCAAACCTTCGACTTTCAGTCAAGACTTTTCGTAACTCGGGGGGATAATGTTGTATGCATTTGAAACTGCTGCTCTGTGAAAGGTTATATGTCTAGGTCAGTAGAATACAGACAGAGAAATGCAAAAAGGCAGAAAACTCGACCAAGAAGACACGCCTTTTACAGAGAATTAATTATTGCATACATTTCTACTCGTTTTACAATCGAGCATTACGTAACACGGAGTTGCGTCTATGATTTATCACTTACTCCACCTAAACAGTCGATATTTAAGTACGTTGAGTACACATAGAGAAAGATATGTGCAAAAAAAAGACAAGCGTTATGGCAGAGAATTATTTCCTATGAATATTTTATTTTAGTGCATATCCTTCTCCTCGTTTTACAATCGAGACTTACGTAACTCAAAGTTGCGTTTATACAATATCACTTCCTTCACTTAAACAGTCGATTTGTCTAACCGTTGAGTAGATGTTTATATATATTGAGGTTCAAAAATAGACAAGCCTTTGGCATAAAATTTTTTCGTATGAATATTTCATTTTAGTGCATATCCTTCTCCTCGTTTTACAATCGAGAATACGTAACTTGGAGTTGCGTTTACGCAATACCACTTCTTTTACTTAAACAGTCGATTTGTCTATCCGTTGACTGCATGTTAATAGATATAAAGGTGCAAACAGAGACAAGCCATTGGCAGATAATTTTTTCCTAGAAATATTTTATTTCGTGCATATAATTCTCCTCGTGTTACAATCGAGACTTACGTAACTCGGAGATGCTTTTATGCAATATCAATTTCTCCACTTAAACAGTCAATTTGTCCATCCGTTGAGTAGAGTTTTATAGGTATAGAGGTGCAAACAGAGACAAGCCATTGGCAGGTAATGTTTTCCTATGAATATTTTATTTCCTACATATATTTCTCCTCGTGTTACAATCGAGACTTACGTAACTCGGATATGCGTTTACGCAATATCACTTCCTCCACTTAAATAGTCGATTTGTCTATCCGTTGACCGCATGTTTAGTGATATAGAGGTGCAATCAGAGACAATCCATTGGCAGATAATTATTTCCTATGAATATTTTATTTAAGTGCATATCCTTCTCCTCGTGTTACAATCGAGACTTACGTACCTCGGAGTTGAGTTTACGCAATATCATTTCCTCCACTAACACAGTCGATTCGTCTATCCGTTGAGTAGATGTTTATAGATATATAGAGGTGCAAAAGAGGGAAAAACTCTGCAAGGGACACGCCTTTTGCACTGCAGGATGAAAGACTCTGGGGGTGGGTCTGGGTCGGAGAGAGAGAGCGATATATATCGAGAGCTTTACAGAGAGTGAGGGAGGGGTAAAGTGGAGAACTACGAGAGCCGTCCGTAAAGGAAGACTTGGGAAGCCCAGGCGGAAGAGTAGTTGGAAGGAGGGGAGGTTTAGGGATAGGGAGGGAGGAAACGAATGCTGCGGTAGGGGAAGGGACGTCTTTGAGATTGACATGCGTCTAGAACCCGATCGATCCACGTCTTCCCGCGCGACCCGACGAACGGAGACTCCCCTCCTACCCCTCCCCTGACATTCCCTCCTCCTCTGCAGACAACTGGACCTCAAGGAGATTGGGGGAGGATGGGGGTGACATAGCTCGACTGCTCTCTACGATTTTGCTCCGAGGACAGGAAATTGGTCCCGGAACACGCCCCTTTTTTAACCTCGATTATACGGAAAAGTGGGTAACGAATACTTTATAAATGTTCGTAAATGTTCGTTTGAATTTTACTAACCTCGATTATCTGAACAAGCAATACCGAAAAGTTTATAAATTTTCGTAAATATTCATTTAAACTTGAATAATTTAATACGCAAATTATGACTGTAGGTAAACCGAGGAAGATAGATAAATCGCAATGTTGGATATTTAATGTGGTTCCACATTAAATTGACTTAAATGTCATTTTATTAATATTCTGTCTACTTGTAGACAAAGGTTGTCTTCTATCTAATATGAACAACAAAATAATACATTTTCAAGTTATTTTATTCTATGATTGAACTTGAAATTACATATTGTGTTCAATGGGGGAATGAGAGAAATGAGAGTTTCTGTCATTCCCCCATTGAACACCCATTTGCAATTTCAAGATCAATTATTATTGAATAAAATAGCGTAGAAAGGTATTATTTTGTTGTTCATATCAGATGGAGGACAACCTTTGTCTACAAGTAGACAGAATATTAATAAAATGACATTTAAGTCAATTTAATGTGGAACCACATTAAGGCATTCGTTCAACGGTAATAGCAATGACTGAACAGATAACCATGGTTCAACGTTACTGGGGAGTAATATATTATATATATATAACTAGTTATTTTTAAGGTACCTAATGCGCCCATTGAATAATGATGAATATAAAAAAACTCATTCATCCACATCAAAAACTACAAAATACCCTGCAAGCCACCTCAGGGGTGTGTGGCAGGGGGTGAGTATTCACCGACATGCATTACACTATACCCTAAATTTAGTGTAACTACGACTAATTATGCATTAGCATAAATCGCTAATGCTTGTCACGAGGCGAAGCCCAACTACTACACTACAGGCATGCACTACTACACTACATATATTATAACAATGGAGAGAGGGACCGTTAATATATATATGTATTTTTCAACTACACAAATGGACAGAGACTCAAGACTTATGTTGAAAACATGCACGGCGTGCTGTTAGTACTAGGTAACAGATAAGGATTCAAGTATTAAGGAGAACTTCTACTACTACTAAGAGCTACACTACCTATCCACAAACCTAGATAAAAGTCTCATTGGCAGTGCTGCTTTGATTTGATATGTACGCGAAATATGTATTAAAAATTCAATTTCTTTGTGATATATAAAGCTACAAAACTGACTTACTCACTCCTTACTACAAATTCCTGGGCATTTATAATCGAGCTATAAGTTTGAAATATTCAGGGGAGGATTGCAATTTGGTGTTAAGCCTGGAAAAATTCGAAAATCTCAATATTTTAAATTTACTTCGAGCCCAGATTAGAATTTTTTGAATAGGGGTTTAACGAGAAAAACGAATAATTTCCGCGTAGATTAATTTTTTTTCATTCATTAAAATATGAAATAATTAAGATAGAATTTTTATTCCTTAAACAAAATGAGGTCAATGCATTATAACATTTAATGTTTGCAACCGATTTCTCTCTTTCGATCGATAAAGCTGAATTATTTTGAAGTTTAATCGCAATATAAGGGCAAATTTAGATATTGTTTCATTTTCGTTGCCAGGCAATGTTTTTATCATTGTTTCCAAGGTTTTTGACTGTAACAGTCAGTCCGTCAGTGATGAAAGTAATTACATGTATAATTCCCTGACTTAACGGTTTGAGATCCAGTGCTGTTAACAAATCCATATCAGATAAAACCACTTTCCTCTAAAAAAAAAACAGAATTGCTTTGACGATGTGAGTAATTCAAGGCATGGTTTTAGGTCGCAAACCGTGCATCAGAAACATTGTATCCTACTCCAAGAATATCACTGCTTTTTCCAACACAATGGTACCTACTTCTTTGGAAAAACTCATTGCATCAACTTGAAAAAAAGCACCGCCGTTCCTATAGTCGGAGAGCAAAAGAATATTGTGTGAAAAAATTATTTTTTTAAACATGCTTATAATCAAGTGTATTAAGAAGGAAAAAAATATTTTTTTTATCATTATCCCAAAATAAAGTGGTCACTTTTGAATTATATATTGATAGTAAAAACGATAGAGTTTGGATGTTTATTAAAAAAAAGTGCCGATGTTTATAAATACCGAGTGATAAAAAAATTATTTTTTACTTTTTGTCTGAAAATCTTGTTATTTGCTGCAAAAACGCACATTTTTCTCTGAAATCAACAAAATCATATTTCCTTGACAACCAGTTTTTAATTTTTAACGCATTTAAAATGCATTTTGCTTAGTAGAGGTAGTACCTCTACTAGAACTAAAGGTAGAACCTCTACTACCAGCACCTTCGATAGCATGCCCTGATATTTACATATATTGCAGAGAAACTACGCCTCAGTCGATCTGTGAAAAAGTAATTGGGGGTCATCGGCCATTTTAGCGCTTATAACAGGATTGGAAAATCGTCATTTCCAGCCTCAAATTACATTGCTCTTAATGGCGGAATGGTGTCGTCTTCAACATTTAATTATTTCTCGAGATTTTCCTCGACTAGGCTACCTCAAATAACGACCATATATTGATTAAATAATCAACGGATATAATGCATTTTTTTGAGGTTACCTTATCGGCCATTTAATGCAGATATTTATGTTTGAAAAGCGATGAAGAGTCTTACTTTCGTTCCGTAGCCGCCATATTGAAACAGACTTGGCAACCATGTTCGAGGATTAAACTGAAACATAGGAGTGAAACTATGGAAACAAACAAAGTTGCCGGACAGGGAGTGAAACTATGATATATGTTGACAGCTATACAGTTTTGTCGAGTTCATCGTCACTGCTTTCGTATTTTTTTACAGCTACCCTCCGCGACAAAACCACACCCCCTTCTTCCTTCATGGTCACGTGACTCCTCCCAAACCACCAAAAACTCAGCTGACATTTAGAATTGGTTTATTTTAAAACAATAAAAACGTAAATACATTCAATACATTCCTCATTTTCCGTCCACACCTTCCCAACCGTGCTGCCAAACAGTCCGAAATGAACATCTAACACCTTGAAACTACATCACGCCTCACGTGTGACCTAAAAAACAAATAAATAAATAATAAAAAAGGTATTTTATTCATAAAAAAATACAAAATACGCCGAAAAAATGTTTACATTGTGGTTACATGTCAATCAATATTTTTTTAATTTTACTAAATTTTCACCATTGTTTTTATATTTCATTTTAATACCTGCTCTTTTGTTTTTGTTCTTTGTGTAACAAAAAATAACGAGAAATATATTTTTAACCTTACTGATAAATTCCAATCAATGTACAACAAATTTTTTCAATACTTTGTGCTATTAATTTCATTCAATTTATATGATCGTGCTTGTCCTTTTTTTTAAATTGTTTTGTATCTAGATCATCTTAAGCTTTAACTGGAGCATTTTTTTAAATATACGACGTTCATATGTTTTATGTGTCTACTTCTAGTTCGTAGACGATCGTCTACTTTTTTATTTCTTAGTTTTTTTTAATCAAAGCACTTCTGTTTTATTATTTCCTATTTTTTGTTATGTTTCTTCATTGAACATTTAGAAATATAGACTCTACTATGGTTCATACATTGATTTACAAATTTTATTTCGTATTTTTTGTTTCGAAGTATTGCCAGCTTTATATATATATAATCCAACATTTGTCTGCTTTACTCATTTCCTTTCGCTGCTATTTTGTTTTTGTTATTTATTTTGTATGTACTACATGATCCATCACCATAACAACTCCGAAATTACGCGGCCCCCGTTTAGCGAATGACTTATTTTCCATTCCTCTATTTATTTATCAATAATGTACATATTTTCCAAAAAAAAATATTTTACGCCATCTTTTGACGGCTAAACCAACTTCACCTATTGTTTTTAGGAAACATAATTTTCAGAACGAATACTTACGCAAAAAATACTGAACGTTACGATATTTGTGTATATTTTTTGAAGATATATGTAATACTCATGATTTATGGCGTAGTGATATAACGTATGTACAATGTTGCAGGGTTTCGCACTTCACCAGCTTCGGAGTAAGGAACTTGTTCCGATGACGGTGTTAAATTTGGCAACATCCAGGAACAACCAGCACCCCTGACGATTGAAGGTAAGAATGACGGCGATTATTTACTTGCAGAAGTACCTACCCTGATTTTATGTAGACGTAGGGTACTTGAGGTACCTATGGGGTACCTGAGAATTGTTTGTTGCATATAAAGGATGGATTGGATAAGAAATTAGTGGTTTTTATTAAGAATTAGTCGAAGGAACCCGTTGAAATTCAACGGGTGCTGGGAAAGATGGTCCTCTTTTATGCACAGGAAACCCAAAAATGAGTTAACCTTAGTTAAATGCTTTTTAACACCATTAACCACTTCCCTGACGGATTTTTTGAAACAAATAGTTAAAAAAAGTCATATTTTTTAACTTCACATTCAAAAACATTAAACGAAGGCAAATCCGAATATTTTTACTTAATTTTTTATTCCAAATATAACTAATGAATTATTCAATAATTTCTGAATGTTGCCCCTTAACAAGAGATAATTAGGCCACCTGCATATCAGTATAACATTACCCGAGTATACTCGGGCGCGTCAGGGAAGCGATATATACAAATAACTTTCAACTTTTATGATGTGAAAATTTGTCTTCAATAAACAATTCGCAATCGTAATGAGAGGCAGACGGTTCCACTACGAGTAATACATCTCAGTATCAAACTACAATAAACAACGATGTGTTTGTTGTAGTAACATAGGCATTATAACCATTACGATTCGCTGCACGTAAATATCTCATATACATGCAGTGCCCATCTGAGAGCTACTATAGGAAAAGACATTGAAGAGTATACTTGCTGTAAATATGCATTGAATTGATCGATTACCCCCTGAAGCAATCTATCATGGGGCCCTTGGGACTCTGGGCGCTTCTTATACAATATTTCTTTCTACGTGATATCATACGCCTGCAGGAAAACGTGATATTTAAATGCCAGATGCGTGAATATCCTTTGAAAATCAAATCTTTGGTTGTCAAGGAAACATGCTATTGTTGATTTCAATGAAAATGTGAAATTTTTCAGCTGAAAACATGATATTCAGACAAATATATGGCGCGAAAGAAAATCGAATGTAAGAATTAGGAACTTCCTTTATTAAACCAATTGATTTAAAAAATCCCAACCCTATATCTTGAGCGGAAGTAATTTTAAAATGCAACCCTAATGACATAAGTTATGACTCTGTGCCATGTTGGAAAACATTTGGAATTTAGAACACCTAGATTACTACTCTCTACCTTGAAAAAAGGTGGATTCCAATACCACCGAAATATTGGAAGTTTTAATTTGTGTCTTTCGCTTGTTTCTATGTTTTATCGACCATGTATTTAAATTGAAATATTGGAAGTTTTAATTTGTGTCTTTCGCTTGTTTCTACGTTTTTATCGACCATGTTTTTTTTCTTTTGTTTTCCATTTTTTTCCCCTTTTTTTATCTTTTTTGTTTTTTTTAATTTATTTTTTATTTTTAAATCTTGTTTCTACGTTTTTATCGACCATGTTTTTTTTCTTTTGTTTTCCATTTTTTTTTTCCTTTTTTATCTTTTTTGTTTTTTTAATTTATTTTTTATTTTTAAATCTTGGCATATTTTATATTTATCACTCGAGTGATCCTTCAAGAATTTATGTATACAAATCTGTGTTTATTACAGTACATAACATTTCTTTACCCATTAAATATTATTATTATAATTATCTAAGTAGACATTTTGCAATGTATTTTAAATTATTGAGAAAATATCGGTCGTTAAGGGTTTTTTTTTTTTAAACCACAATATTTTCAGACACGAAGTTTTTTGGTTGGTTCGTTTTCCAATAGAGGAGCGGATTACAGAGAGACAGACAGACAGACAGACGGACAGAACGTAACATGATAATGAAGAGACTCCATGCCGTGTGGCTGCTGTAGGTATATATATCTTTCTCCCCGATTCCATATCGAATCCAATCCTGTATCCTTCTTTCTTCTTTTTTCATTCATTCCGATCAACGGCCAGGGTGCGGAAACCGACGCGTTATTACCGTATTTAAACGCCGTTCTTGTGTTTTATTTTTTATGTTTTTTTTTCTATTTTTTTCGGCGAGAAAAATTACGGGGTAATATACCTATTCCTTTTTTCTCATCCCCTTCCCACCAACAATACACTCTACATTATCCGTTAGTAGTTCAGGGATTGACCGCACCCTCACTCCCACGGGTGCCAATTTACTTCATCCGAACCTCACACCACACCCCTATATAACGCTCACCAACTCCATCTACCAACGCGGCAATTAAACACGGCGCGCGCGGGAAAGGGTGGACGGGGTGATAGAGAGTTGATAGAGGGAGAGGTTGTGCAATACGGATTTCAATTGTCCGAATCTCCACCCCCGACCGCTGCTCGTATGTTTTTTTTATATCAACCCACACTCACACACGCGCGAGAGAACGCTTTTTTATTTTTAGTTCTTCACTTGTTTTTATATTTTTTTTTTCGCTCTTCATTTATTTTCCCGCGCGCTCGTCGATCGTCACTTTTTTTTGTTTTTTTTTCCATCCCGTACGGTTTTGATTCCGTCCCCTACCACTACCAAAACTCTCAAAAAACTAACGTGCGCGCGCATAAAAAACTCTTCGGTAGTAGTAATAAAATACCTATTTATGTATATATATAAATATATGTAATGTATGTATATATAAATCGAGTCAATTCTCGCAAAAGCCGCGGACATACTTCAAGGCTTGTTTTTCTCACCGACGAATTTAGTTCTCGTTTTGTTTCTCGTTCTCGCGGTGCGTTGCGTTATACGCTTTTCTTTTTTTTTATTCTTCCTTCTTTCATTCCCGCCAGAAATTGTTTAACGCCACCCGTTCTTCAATTTTTTTTTTTAGTTCCCCCGTCCACCATAACTTCCCCCTTTAACTCTCCCCCCCCCCCCTCCCCGGAACTCGCAACAATCCCCTCCTCCTCCTTCCCCTCTTAATCTACTTCCCCTCCCTTTCGTCTGCTCAACGCCATTTCCGGCCGATTGACGCGTCAATACAACCGGACGACGTATTTTTCGTGATTTGACCGCAGTGGTGGTGGTGGGGGAGATGGTCGTTCAAAAATGGACGTTTGAGGGGGAAGGGGAGGTGGAACGGATTAAAGGATCGAAAAATGCCGTTGTTTGAGGGGAAAGGGAAAGAGTTGGATAGCTTCCGAAAAAGAGAAAGAGTTGGGGTGAGTTATTTTTGCATCATCGAACACACACAGAGAGTTGGTTGCATGTGTAGAAGGGGATTTTGATTCCCGATGACGAGTTTTGAAATCGGAATTTGTGCGTAGCAGATGAGTGGCCACGCTGATTACGACGATTCGATACATCGAAGTATCGAATGGAGCATGCATCGATACGACTAAATCATAAGTCGATACATAGACACAACGAAATATTATCAATCGATCTATCGATGTGAACACATTTACACATTGAACCTAAGCATTGGTAGGTACTTAAAAACATTTTAATTCTTTTTGTGAAAACATCAGCGTGTGTGGTCACACCGAATCGGACGATTCGATGTATCGAAGTATTAAAATCATCGAATACAGTGACCGAAAGTGAAGGAGGGATTGGTTGCAGGTGTGAAAGTGGGTTTTGATTCCCGATGACGAGTTTTGAAAGCGGAATTTGTGCGTAGCAGATGAGTGGCCACGCTGATTACGACGATTCGATACATCGAAGTATCGAATGGAGCATGCATCGATACGACTAAATCATAAGTCGATACATAGACACAACGAAATATTATCAATCGATCTATCGATGTGAACACATTTACACATTGAACCTAAGCATTGGTAGGTACTTAAAAACATTTTAATTCTTTTTGTGAAAACATCAGCGTGTGTGGTCACACCGAATCGGACGATTCGATGTATCGAAGTATTAAAATCATCGAATACAGTGACCGAAAGTGAAGGAGGGATTGGTTGCAGGTGTGAAAGTGGGTTTTGATTCCCGATGACGAGTTTTGAAAGCGGAATTTGTGGGTAGCAGATGAGTGGTCTCGCTGATTAGGACGATTCGATACATCGACGTATCGAATCGAGCACGCTTCGATACGGACAAATCATAAGTCGATACATAGACCAATCGAAATATTTGCAATCGATCTATCGATGTGAACAAATTTACACATTAAACCTAAGCATTGGTGGGTACTTACTATTATAATCCTTTTTAGGCGGCTTTACACATATGGAAGTTACTTCCATGACAGTAGACTTGCAATTCGGAACTAATCGACCGCGGTTCGCACTTGCAAGGGAAATAGACTCGCTTCTATTTTGCCTGCAAGTTGCATTTCTATAATACAGCAAAATATCCGGTGAAATTTTCTGCCTGGTTAATATATTAAATAAGTATTTTATTAAAAGCTGTGTTGATATTACCTTCCAAAAATGTCTTTCAACTGGTTTGAATTAAAAATTACCTTGATACTCTTCTTAACTCAGTTTGAAACAGGATTCATTACACAATACGACGGAACTATTTCGCAGG
The DNA here is from genome assembly GCA_963573305.1 of Pyrrhosoma nymphula. Taxonomy (NCBI): domain Eukaryota; kingdom Metazoa; phylum Arthropoda; class Insecta; order Odonata; family Coenagrionidae; genus Pyrrhosoma; species Pyrrhosoma nymphula. Next base: position 29,767,121 of record OY754340.1, read on the forward strand.
CGCGTAGGCTCACTGTTGAACGTACACAGACTTGTGATTCGCCGTTGTTTACTTTCTGTTGTGAAAATTCGGTGGCTTTGTTTCCCGATAACTCATGTTAGTAACCAGATTTATTTACTGAAATATCAATTTAAAACAATTGTTTGAATAATGCGGGTGATGTGAGCGACAAATTCGTTTGTTTTTGATCTAGTGGCGTTATTTTCCATGTGCAATTTATGTGCAGTCCTTTGTGTATAATCTCGTCGTCCATTTAGCAAACGCAAAGTTTTCTTGGAGGTTTTCCACTAATTAAGATAGCCAGATTAATTACCAACTAAGTGGTTTCGCCGAGAGATACGTATGTCATCACTCTTATGGAATTCATAATTTGGCTGTGATAAAAAGACTGTGATAGTGTTTTGTGAAATTATAGAGCTATGCCCTTGTCGATGGATTTTATTATTATTTTTCCATTGTGTGCCCATACCTATGTTTCATTGTACATCATAATTTATCTATTAAAAGCGTTTAAATGAGCCTGAATTATTTCATTACCTTCGGGGGAAGGCATTCTTCATGAGGTTGTATGTAAATAGGTTAACCCTGTCATTGCCTCCTGCCCTCCAAGCATGGCTGGCTCAACGAATGTGAATGCGGGGACTTTGTATGGCCTAGAATGGTTCATCGAATCTCTTAAGTGTGGTGTGGGAGTTTTTTATATAGACGGAAAGGTAGTTTCAGTGGATGGAGCAAGGGAGTGCCAGCTCATTAGTCGGCAAGTAAGTCTGTAGTGAAAGGCAAGAAAGTTTAAAATGAGAGTAACTGTACATCATAGTTAGTTATATTGAAAATTCGTTGTGATAGAATGCATTTAATTAAGAGGATAAATCGTCACAACCTTTTGCTGAGCATGTTTTGAGAGGAAGATGGACGTATTTTAAAAACAAAAGCTGGGCATATTTCGAGTAAAGATCATCTTCTAGGGAGAGGTCAGCCCTTTCTTGCAAGGTGATCCTTCACCCAACAATGTCGTCTTCCCTTCGGTCGACAGCCATTCACCAACTCCAGAAGAACAACGGCTAAAAGAGCTCGTCTACTTCTTTGCATTTGAACTTGGTACACCATATTCGTTGTTTTGAGTTAACCTCCTTTCGCCTCCTTAGTTCCGCTTGTCATTTATTTGCGGATAAGCCGGAAGTAACGTGTAAGCTGAGCTATGCCCTGCAAGTAGCGATATAAATCGATATTTCGCTGCACTCGCTACTTCCATAGAAGTCAACTTCCATGTGTAAATCCACCTATACGTCTAAATCATAGGTCGATATATAGACACATCGAAATATTTGCAATCGATTTATCGATGTGAACACATTTACACATTAAACCTAAGCATTGGTAATAACTTAATGTGATTTGAGCGGAAGATAGTTCCCTACTAGTCATAATGGAGACCATATTCAAATTTTATTTTTTTTATTTCAGCGTCCATAATAAGTATGAAATAAATATTGTAGTATTATTGGTGCAAATATTTCGTTATATATGCCCAAAATTCTCAGTAATAAAATAAATAAAGATACATAAGTCTCTAACTTGACTCATTTTTTCCCGCCGTACGGCTGAAAACCATTCAAAACAGTAGGTTTTTTAAATTGCGATTCTGTAAAAATTACTGTGTTGTATACATGAACCTTACAATGAGGACGAAAATCTTGGTGCGCTTCCGATCGTCATTTGCTCAAATTACGGGTCGCCAGTTAATGCGCTGGTGTTGCGAGGGAGGCCTCGGTAAATGTGAGCTTTCGTCCCGCCAGCGTTTTCGTAATTTCACCCACTTTTAACAGAGATATCGGAACCAATTTCACCTCACTTATTATGAAAACCTTGCGCATTTGTAAAATACTTTCAACACAACAATCCATCATTTACTCTAGGAATGGGAAACTTTTAAACCTGAGAAGTGCGATTTTTCCTCTCCGCCATCTTGTGAAAAAATGCCGTTTCCTCTTATCCACCGTACGTGGCGCAGCGATCGAGCAGTTGCTTCTCTAGCATACACAGATCTCACCTACACAGTTTCTTCCCTCCTTCCACTCAAACTCGCCCCGCAACAGCCATTTAACACAATCATTTTAAGACTAGAAATTCTTGGCCTACCACGCAGTTGCAGCCCCTCTAGTTGGAACTTGATTTCTTTCGCGGCCGTTGATAACACGATCGAAGTAGGAGATAAACGTCCTATTATTAGGTTCTTGGTTGTATAATAGATTATTTTTTTATAAATAGTTGAGAAAACATGCAATCTACACACCGTTAGTTTTTTGACGAAATCTATGTGCTAGATGTTCCTAATTTTATTAATAATCTGCCTCTGGAGCGCATAGCCATAATCTATCCCATATTTAAAACAGCTTATATTTAATAGGCAAATGTCTCGAAAAGTAGTTCGGTAAAGGGGTTGATATATTTTGATATCTTTGGAAAGATGAGAGTTGTTTCTTTTAAAATGAGACAAAATTCATCAAATTCTAGCTGAAGTGATTCTTCGCTCAAAAAATACCTTAACAACATTAGAATCCTTTTTGAGAGAAAATCAGCGTAGCAGGTGAGTGGTCACACCGATTAGGACGATTCGATATATCGTAGTATTAAAACGAGCAGGAATCGATACGACGAAGTCATGAATCGATACAGTGAACGATTGAAATTTCACCAATCGATTGATCTATTGAAACACATTTGCACACTCAACCTGGTATTTCGAGGTTAAATTCCTTTTCAATGAGGAATTCGCGTAGCAGACCGTAATAGTTCAACCATATGCAAGATTGATTCGATATATCGATTCGGCAGCGTGACTGATGGGTCGAATCCCTAATTAGGACGATTCAATACATCGAATTATCGAAACCTATAACAATCGGTACAAAGTATGAAAATATGTGAATCGACATATCGACCTATCGAAAAGGCAGGTTAGTCATGTATCGAGTATAATATGTTTCGGTACATTCACCGATGCCGCAGTAGTTCAATTGTAATTGCAATTCCTTTTTATAACTCGTAATTCAAAGAGGTTATGATTAATCTCTTTGACAAGATTAAATCGAAACAGTTTCGAAAATATGTTGTCTAATCTTTTAATACGATTTGATATATCGATGAATCGAAAAGCATGAGAGTCGAGTGGTCGTTTTTATCAAATCCGCAGTCAATTCGTGGAACCAATACCTAGAACCAACAGCATGCATCTAATCCAGTGTTTCCAATATCATTTCCGTGTTGCTACTGGTTAATGCCTCGTTTCCAATACGCTCTTTCTGACGGAGGTTAGAGCATGCTGGGTAACCGGCCTGCGTTCCAGGAAGGAATGTATTTACCCACGTTTACGAATGAACTAATTGGGGGTTTATTGTGTTATTTCCATTCAAAACTTCCAAAGCGGAATCTCAGCACAGACTACGAGTGAAATGCGTTCGTCACTTGTTAATGTATGCAGAACTAGCATTCCCATTACGATATATGTCACGCGATACCGGCTAACATGCGTCAGCCAACCGAGGTTAGAAATCAAACCATAGTAGGTGCTAACTTATGCCTGTTGCTCACGGTAAAATTTTCGGTAAAACGTTTTATAAAATCGACTAATTTTATAAAAATGAGCTTGCTAACGATAAAACCGTTTTATAAAACCTAGTTTTTATAATGCGTTTTACGGAATAGGACCGGTTCCATATTTCCATAAAACCGTTTTATGCAACAACCAATGAGAAGTTCCGCTCATCGCGTTGATAATAATCTCGTATCCATGGGAAGCCAAACAAGGAAAACGAAAACAAACATGGCTGTAAGTAGTTCATGGAGTACGTTGAGAGGCAGTAATGTCCTTCTTGTTGTTGTTAAAAGAAGAATGCGTTAATAGAGCCATATTTCACCGTGGAGTATGTGATCAGAAAGTATAAGTAAATAAACAATAAACATATATAGTTATTAACTAAACAGTCATCCAAAAGAGAGTGCAGTATCACTTCACGTGTTCGCAAAGCGTCTCATAGATGGCAGGACATTTTGGTTTTATGAATTGTTTTACCGTTCGAGCAAGCAAGTACGTTTTACGTAAGATTCATGAAACTTTCAATAAAAATTTTTATAAAACTCTTTTATGGAAAATTTTACTATGAGCAACAGGCCCTACCATTACAAAATGTTACCGACTTTAGACCTAACCGGCGTAAGATGAGCGTAGCGGAAACGGGGTATAACATACACATGGTTCCCGGTTGCATAAGACGCGACTTCAATTCATTGCCGAGATTGCTAGATTGTAAATAGGTGGCAACTTAGTGCTGCACTTATTAGTTTGCGTTATGACGAATCGTGCTCGCTTATATAACGATAGTTGTAAAAAATAATTTCCCTTCGTCAAATGAAAGAGTTCAAGCTTTAATCATAGAATAGTCATTGTATAGTCATTGTATAGTCATTGTATAGTCATTGTATAGTTATTGTACAGTTATTGTACAGTTATTGTACAGTTATTGTATAGTCATTGTATAGTCATTGTATAGTCATTGTATAGTCATTGTATAGTCATTGTATAGTCATTGTATAGTCATTGTATAGGCATTTTATAGTCTTTTTAAAGTAATTGTATAGTCATCGTACCTATAGTCATTGCATAGTCATTGTATAGTCATTGTATAGTCATTGTATAGCCATTGTATAGTCATTGTATAGTCATTGTATAGTCATTGTATAGTTATTGTACAGTTATTGTACAGTTTTTGTATAGTAATTGTATAGTCATTGTATAGTCATTGTATAGTCATTGTATAGTCATTGTATAGTCATTGTATAGTCATTGTATAGTCATTGTATAGTCATTGTATAGGCATTTTATAGTCATTGTATAGTCATTGTATAGCCATTGTATAGTCATTGTATAGTCATTGTATAGCCATTGTATAGTCATTGTATAGTCATTGTATAGTCATTGTATAGCCATTGTTTAGTCATTGTATAGTCATTGTATAGTCATTGTATAGTCATTGTACAGTTATTGTACAGTCATTGTATAATCTCATTTTCATGATTTGTCTTGTGTTGACTTCCATGCATAAATATCTAACGAAAAGAAACTTCTACATCAGGTTCAAATTTGTAATAACTATTCTAATGTAACGTGTATACATTAACTTTTTTCATATTGTGGAGAAGCGTAGTGGACACGGGGCAAATTAGAATAGTCATTGCCATTATTTCGTTAGAAGCCAGAATAAAGAGTCCAAAAAAAAGGACAATTCAGTTATAAGAATTAAATGTATTGTTCGATCATATGTGTGTACATATTTATGTAACTATATCCGATATCGTAATTATAGTAACCAAAATGATTTATGTAACTGTATCTGATATATTAATTAAAGCAAGCAAAATGCACTGACCTTTGAGGAGTGGAAGCATTTATGTTCGAATTAATGAAGCTATACCTAAAAGCAAAAATTTGCGGGACGAATTGTGTATTATGTTCAGAAAAATTGAAAACCCTGAAAAATGAATGACTTTATACTTAATTGATTGCAACATCATTATTTGACAGTTTGAAACATAATGTTCTGCGAATTAGTTTCGTTTTATTCATGTCACCACAATATTTTTTCCGCGATACTGAATAGCTCGTTATTCAAGCATAATGAGGTCAAACAACTTTGTCAGCTGATATTTTCATAATTTACAACTTTCTACGTAACATGACGGATCGGTGAATGCGAAACAATTAACTAAATATGGTGATTTGCCAAGCACATTTTAAATGAAAGACAAAGTTCGCAAAAATGTTGGAATCATTTCAAACTAATAGCCTCAAAAAATCATCGTAATAGCGACTTTTTAGACGTGTCATTTTGTTATCATTTAACGAGACTAATTGATATATCAGCTTCATGTTCAATTCCGTATCAAAAAGTGATTTGAGCCAATTTGTGACGATCGTCCGACATTTTTAAACATATTCCACTGAAATTAAAAACAAACGAATAAATGAACGACGTTTATCATAAACTAGCTGAATTACCTGGCGTCGCTTGCGATCACACTTGTTTGCCTCTTAATGGCGGAATTGATTCGTCCCTCATTTCAACATTTTATTATTTCTCGAGATTTTCCTCGACTAGGCTACCTCAAATAACGACCATATGGTGAATAAATAATCAACGGATACAGTGAATTTTTTTCAGCTTAACTTATCGGTCAGTTAATGCAGATGTTTATGTTTGAGAGAATAGAGATAGAAGAATGTATATCCAAGTACTGGGAGTACAATAAGGAGTTCTACGCAATTTTTATCGAGTTCCAAAAGGCATATGACAGCATAAATAGAGATATATTGTGGAGAAAAATTGATATGATCGGTATCCCAAGAAAATTGATAAATCTAGCATAGCTGAGCAGCACAGAATCAAGGGGCTTTGTACGGATCAATGGAAATATTTCATAGCCGTTTAAAATAAGCAAAGGGGTAACGCAGGGATATAGGCTCTCTCCAATTCTATTTAATATTGCAATTGAGGAAGCACAGGAAAAAGTAGCAGACATGGACCTAGGCATCAAAATTGGGACCAAAATAAACGTTTTAGCCTTGGCAGACGACGTAGCGATATTCGCAGAAAGTTTAGAAGATTTAACAATGTTGATAAATGTATTTAGGAAGGAAACGAAAAAAATAGGACTGAAAATAAATGATGCAAAAACTAAATACATGCATTTTTCAAGACGCCAAAATAGAAGAACAGGTCCTCTGCAAATAGATGGTCTTGCATTTGAAAAAGTAGACCATTTTAAATATTTAGGAGTAATTTAAACAAATGACAACACGGTAGAGCCAGAAATACAAATCAGGTTAAACATCGCCAACAGATGTCTGCATGCATGCAACAGAATTCTATCTTCTAAAGTCCTGTCGCACAAAACCAAAATTAGGCTCTATGAAACACTAATATCCCCAGTGCTACTCTACGGATCCGAAACGTGGAGGCTGTCGAAGAAGGATGAGAAAAAACGAATAGTGTTCGAGAATAAGATATTGCGAAAAACCTATGGGTCCACATACGAAGATGGAGAATGGAGAAAAAAACACAAGAGAGAAATCAGGAATCTATGTAAACATCCAGACATGACAGGTGAAATAAAGCCAAGAAGAATCAGGAGGGCTGGACATATTCTAAGGAAAGAGGAGGGATGTCTGCTGAAGGAGGTACTAAATGGGATTCCTGAAGGAAGAAGACCACGGCTAAGATGGTGGGACCAAGTGAGAACGGATATGCAAAATATTGGAGCAACAGAAAGAGAGGCAGAAGATAGATCCAGGAATGGAGGGGATTTGTTGATGTGGCTAAATATCGCCTGAGAGGTAGATGGCCCTGGGAGTAAGAGTAAGTAATTATTCATGTTTGAAAAGCGATGAAGAGTCTTACTTTCGTTCCGTAGCCGCCATATTGAAACAGACTTGGCAACTATGTTCGAGGAGTAAACAAAAATATTGGAGTGAAACTATGCAAACAAACAAAGGTGCCGGACAGGGAGTAAAACTATGATATGTTGACAGCTATACAGTGTTGTCGAGTACATCGTCAGCAATTATATACATATAACATTTTTTTTAATTACGTTTACATTAAAAGAGCAAAAGCACTCACTAGTTCTGTTCTTTTAATTCATCCCTAGTTTTTTAATTATGCAGCTTTACTGCAGTTCAAGAGAAAGTTTTAAAATTACCTCTGAGACATGGCGTCAATATAAAAGCCATTCTTCATATGACAGGATTACTTCATTTTGTAGAAAACTCATGTACTGTACAGCCATGTTCCGAAGTTAAGCAACGTTGGGCCCGGACGGTGGTTGGATGGGTGACCCTCCTCCATACCTCGACCAGGCATGGATGGAGAGATGATACTCCCTCCATACCTATACCGGGAGGCCGGAGGGAGACCCAGACCGGGCCGGTTGGAGGGATGACATCCTCTATACCTGGTACTGGGGTGAGGCAGGGGGAGGCCAATCCTCCATACTTCTACCGAGGTGCTCTTGTCCCCTGTCTGCAAGTGGCAGACAGGCAAGGGGTTGGCACAATGGACCAAGAAAGGGTCTAAGTGCCCGGGCTCCTGACGAAGGCCCCCCCAACAACAATCTAAGACGTCTATCTAAGTACAGCCATGTTGATTGATTGAAAATTATTTTAAAACTATTATTGATAATATTTTGAGCCATTTTATATTGTTTTTGTCGAGTTCATCTTTATAATGAAAGCAGTACTTCGAAGCGCAGGTTCTACCATAAACTGTGACTAGTACATCTTTCGAATACAATATCTATTCGTGAACTATTCCTCAGTTGGCTAGTGAAATATGGTTTGAAAACATGTTCGTAGTATCCGGAAAATGTTGTAGCAATACCAGGATTAAGCACGCGTATTACTGCTGCTTCGTCAAATAAATTGGCTGTTTCATTTGGTTGGCTGTGATTAAAGCTAATGTCACATTTTGTTTGAGCGCATTCAATATTATCCGACTTGTTGGTTGGTTTTCGGAGTTTTCCATCATCTGAAATAGATGCTGGGTACATTTGGTTTTCATTCGAAAATAATTCATTAATGTTGTCATCCCGTGCTTCAAATGCAACGTATAATTTGCAGAACAAGTTCGAGTCTTGACGCAAGTTAGCATCCTTGTACTTTGCCTTATCTGTTTTTCTTGTTATAGTCTTGAAGATGTGAATATTGGTTCGAGTAATAGTTTAATGAATTGAATGTTGAACTTGATCAAGATGGCACACGACATATTCGTCATACTGATTCAGTCCTACAGTAAATGCAGTTCTTATTCTTTAGTAGTATATTTTAGTAGTTTTAGCAGTATTCTTTCCATATTTCGGCTGAAATTCAATTGGCATCCTCTACTAGTTTATTAATTCTTACGCTAACATATTACTCGTTCTTCTTAAGAAGAAGAAAACTTTGGGTGTAAGGTTCGTAGTGTTACCCAAGAAACTCTCAAGAGACGTACGTCGTGTATATAATTAAAAAAAAGAACTTTCTTTCACAAATTTTAAAAGAAAACACCACCTTCTAGGAAGTACACTTTTAGGTAAGCACATTGATCATTAAAAATGATTCACGTTGGTTCATCAAAAGCAAACTAATTCTTAATTGTTGTCTTTTTTTCTTTAATACTTACATTTAATATTTTACATTGAATACATATTAATGCCATTTAAACTACAATTTAGGCCCCGCTAAGTCTCAAGGACTTCTCAGCAGGTTCCACGAAATCATAAAAAATATGGAAACGACATCTTTACCTAATATGTACGAGGGTAGACTTAAAAGTCAGGTCTCCAATTTTTTTGTCATAGAAAATGACATTTGTTTAAATTGTTGGATACATCGTTGCAAAGGTCATGGCTTCAGCTATTTTTCGATGTAGTCACCCTGGCGCTCGATGATTTTCCTCATCCGCATGATGAACTTTTGAATAACGTCGTCATACCAGCTTCCGTCCGCGTTGCGAAGATAGGGGTTGACCTCATCTTGCACCTCCTTCGTCCGTCGCGATCATCATCCCTCCTAGGTGTTTCTTCAGGGTGAGGAACATGTGGAAATCACTTGGTGCGACGTCGAGGCTGTACGGAGGATGCCCGATCACTTTCCACCCAAACTTCGAGATCAGTTCCTGCGTCTGACTAGCCGTATGCGGTCGCGCGTTGTCGTGATGAAATGAGACCCCCTTCGTCAGCATTCCTGAACGTTTGTTCTTGATGGCGCGCCGAAGCTTTTGTAATGTGTGGCAGTATCTTTCCTTATTGATAGTGGTTCCCCGGGGCATGAAATCCACCAGCAATAATCCTCACCCTGAAGAAACACCTAGGAGGGATGAAGATCGCGACGGACGAAGGAGGTGCAAGAGGAGGTCAACGCCTTTCTTCGCAACGCGGACGGAAGCTGGTATGACGACGGTGTTCAAAACTTCATCATGCGGATGAGGAAAATCATCGAGCGCAAAGGGTGACTACATCGAAAAATAGCTGAAGCCACGACCTTTCCAACAATGTATCCAACAATGTAAATAAATGTCATTTTTTATGACAAAAAAAATTGAAGACCTTATTTTTAAGTCTACCCTCGTACATATATTTTTCCCTATTTACATTATATATTTACACTTGCATACTCGATTAAATTCAATTAAATACACATAGACACATATGCACACATTTTTTTTATATATATTCAAATATCCAGTACATATTTATGAAGCTTTTAGTAAACAATATAATACATGATTACACGGTTTCTATTACCCATTATTTTGATATTCTAGCAACCATTTTTTAATTTTAACCTTAACTTCATTTCTTTTAGTTAATGTACGTATACTAAATGGTATTTCATTAAATTCTTTTGGTACAACCACTTTAAATGTTACGGAGGCTTCCGCGGTGATTAATTGGAAAAATATTTTCCGGGTTAAGGCCGCGTTGGTCCATTTGTCCGCCCAAATGGACCAACGCGGCCTTAACCCGGAAAATATTTTTCCACTTTAAATGTATTATTACCATAACTTGTGTATTGCAGAGGTACAATAGAATTTCTAAAAGAACGGAAAATTTCAATATTTTTAAAGGAACGTATTTTTTTATAAGTATTACAGAAATATTTGTACTGGATTATGATATATCTATATAATTTGTATTTATTTGTCTAATTAACGCCCTAGTGAACAATGTACCATGACCATTTCTGAAGAATTAATAAATTAGATTCCGTCAGTTTTTTTTCTCGTTTTCAAACGACAACAACAGCTTTGTTTACAAAAATTGTTATTTACCAACTAAACAAAAAAATGAGCACCTTTTTGGTCGTATATTAGAAGCCACACTGTTATATCTGTCGTCTCCGTACTTTAGTTAGTTGCTTGTAACGCACATAGTACGAATTTTTTTATTATTTATTTATTTCGCTGTTACTGTAATTAGAAATTATCTGGTGGCAATATATCATTATTTTCGGTTGAAATAAAATTAATAACAAGGTTTAAAAAATACATAAACCTACATACAACATCAAACACTCCTCTCGTTTTTTATGAGTAATATTTTTTTTTAATATTTATATTTTACCATTTTTTAAACTGATGCTACTCTCCTAAACTAATTTTTTTTAAATCAAGCTTTTAGTTTTTGAAAAAATAATAACAATATTGAAGTCGGATTTAATAATGGGAAGTGTTAATAATCTCTTTGACTTCAGGAAGTCTGTTCTGTAATTAGTAGGTACAAATGTTTATTGGGCTCACAGGCAGGGCAATTGCTTACGAACTTTAGCACGCAAATAGTCCTATAGTACCTCTTAGAGTACACGCTACAGTCAGGCAAAATATCAGCCCATTCGGTTCAGATACTTTCGAGCAAAAGAGTATTGAAAATAAATAATAACAAGAAGGCAAAAGATCACTCAATTATTATATCTTAGTAAACCTTGAGTGTAATGATAGATTTAATGCAGCAATTTATCAGTTAACGTTCATAAACGAATGAACTACGAATAAAGAATGAGTAGCTGATATCTGGAGGCAGTGTAGCGATAATGTTTTCAAAATATAAAACTCTATGCTGTATTTCGACGTTGTTTACGGTGGACCCTGTGGTTGCTATGCAAATTGAACATGGAGCTCATGAGTTTGAGATTAGGAGTTTTTTTTAAACATAATTCAATAATATATGTATAAATTATTAGGGCAATTTAAGATTATATTTATTATGCAAGCATGTAATAAAATTAGATAACTATTTTTGTATTAATTTTAAAACAAACCACGTTATTTTAAGGGGATTAAAATGTTTCAGGCAGAAAGAAATTAAATTGTGCCCTTGCAACCCTCAAGCTATGTTAGGAATTCATTTTAAGAGGTTGTTCCAAAAGGTTTTAATCAGACGCAACATGGTGTACGTAGATTAACTACTAGAAATGAAGTTATGGAAAAATTTCAGAGATGGCAGGTATAAGAATAATATTGCTTTTATTGCAGACATATATTCTAGATACTTCTAACCCAAATGGTTGACTCATTTTTTCCCACAGTAAATCTGAAAACCCTTCAAAACAGTAGGTTTTTTGTAATTAGTATGCTTAAGTAATTCTCAAGACTTGCATCTACGCAGTAGTCACAGCCAGGGTATGGAGAGAGAGAGGAGTTTCTTCACAGCGGAGCATGATGGGAAAGAGGAGTGTTGTAGGGGAATGTAGGAGAGGGGGGAGGGAGGGGGGTGGGGGAGAAGGGGAGAGAGGGGAGGTTAAGGCTATAACGGAGGGGAGGTGAGGGCCCGGAGCCGGTCGTCATGACAACAGACTGACAGCTCTCTTGATGGACAGCTAGCACTGGGGGTCGTTTGGAAAAGGGAACTAACCCTAGGGGTGGTGGGGGGACGGGAGAATTGGAGGGGTATAACCCTGTGTGACGTAGGGAGGGGCCCCCTGAACTCCGGGAGAGGGGTATAGCTAGGTAGGGGTACGCTGTGTTGGGAGTAGAAAGGGGAGGATTTTTATTGCGTTGAAGGTAGAGGGGGTGGATTGGCGCATAGGGGTATGGGGGAAAAGGGTGTTTTGGCTGTGGTTCTGGGGGGTGTAATGGTTTTGGTACGCTTTGGGGGAAGGGCTGGGGATTGCCGCGAAGAGTAGGGTGAGGTTGGAAGACGTACGATGAAAACGGAACTAGAGAAATGGTATGAGGAGATGGAAGAATTAAAGAAGACCAGGAATGAAAGATAGGGATGAAGAAGATGGCAAGGAATGTTTGAGGGAATGTAGAAAAATTAACATCCTAATGCCTATTGCTCACGGTAAAATTTTCCATAAAAGAGTTTTATAAAAACTTTCATTGAAACTTTTATGAATTGACACTTAAAACGTACTTGCTTGCTCAAATGGTAAAACTATTCATAAAACCGCAATGTCCTGCCATCTATGAGACGCTTTGAGAACACGTGACACGTTTTTTGGATGACTGTTTAATTAATAACTATATGTGTATTGTTTATTTACTTATACTTTCTGATCACATACTCAACGGTGCAATATGGCTCTTCTTAACGCATTCTTCTTCTAACAACAACAAGAAGGACATTACTGCCTCTCAACGTACTCCATGAACTACTTCCAGCCATGTTTGTTCACGTTTTCCTTGTTTGGTTTCCCATGGATACGAGATTATTATCAACGCGATGAGCGGAACGTCTCATTGGTTGTTGCATAAAACGGTTTTATGGAAATAGAACCTCTCCTACTCCGTAAAACGTTTTATGAAACTAGGTTTTATAAAACGGTTTTATCGTTAGCAAAATCATTTTTATAAAATTAGTCGATTTTATAAAACCTTTCACCAAATATTTTAGCGTGAGCAACAGGCATAAGGTAAAGAACAAGACAGAAATGATAATAAATCTCTTTCGTTTCAGTTTCGTCGGTTTTTCTCCTGGAAGAAATATGAGTAACTTACGTATAGGACCGGACAGATCTAATCAGGAGGGTTAAACAAAACTATGCTTGAAAGATATTGAATGAGTAGCAGTAACTTTGTAATTTCACATGCAATTATTGGAAACGACCTAGGTTTCGACGCAGCACGTCATCATCTTGTACAAATATCACAGAACACTCAGAATATATAGTCACAAACATTAAGGGGGAGGAGGGCGAGAGGGAGGGTGACGTAGATAGGGGTAGGATGAGTTGTGGAGAGTTATGTGTGACTAGCAATAAATACATGTGGAATTACAATGTTACTGCTTCTCATTGAACATGCTAATAAGATTCCATTAAGTTACCCCTGAGTCAACGGAGTTTTTGCTTGAAAGGATCTACTGACCCAAGGACCCTGTGTAGGTCCCATTTTGTTAACCAACATTTATTTACAATTAAAAAAAACAAATATGCTAATAAGATTCCATAAAGTTACGCCTGAGGCATGGGAGTTTATGCTTGATAGGATCTAGTGATCCAAGGACCCTGTGTAGGTCCTATTTTGTTAACCAACATTTATTTACAATTAAAAAAAACAAATATGCTAATAAGATTCCATTAAGTTACCCCTGAGGCATCGGAGTTTATGCTTGATAGGATCTAGTGACCCAAGGACCCTGTGTAGGTCCTATTTTGTTAACTAACATTTATTTACAATTAAAAAAAACAAATATGCTAATAAGATTCCATAACGTTACGCCTGAGGCATCGGAGTTTATGCTTGATAGGATCTAGTGACCCAAGGACCCTGTGTAGGTCCTATTTTGTTAACTAACATTTATTTACAATTAAAAAAAACAAATATGCTAATAAGATTCCATAAAGTTACGCCTGAGGCATCGGAGTTTATGCTTGATAGGATCTAGTGACCCAGGGACCCTATGTAGGCCCTTTGTTGTTAACCAACATTTATTTACACATAAAAAAGCATTAGATCTTGTAAAAATGTGAACTTTATGCCTTTTGAAATTAATTGCACTCTTCATAAAGGTTTGGAATTTTTAGATTTTGGACAAAAGATAGAAATAGAGTTTTCATTGTTGTATTTGTTTATGAATTCAAAATAATACATGCATTTTTAATGTCACATTATTACAAAATTCCTTTCGATGTTTTTCTTTAAGTAATGATTATTTTTGGTTCTATGTTTTTTTCATTTCCGCATTTAAGAATTTTGAAGTTAGCTTAATTACAGGTTTATTACCTTATAGACTATCTTACTTCCCTGAATGGAAGTATTTCCCAAATGAACATATGTATGGGAGAATAAATATTATAAATATTATATGCTAGGTTCTTTGCAAAAATTATTTATTTAAATAGACTTGGTTTTATTAAGTGTAAGTCAGAAATAAAAAAGATTACCACAGCACTAATCTAGGCAGATCAGAATTCATTTTTGAACTCCAGTTTCTATTCGTTAACGTCTTCGAATATAATGTATTTCATCTTCAGGTATGAGAACAATACAATACAGGCCAACAACGGCATTTGATATGTGTATGATAAGATAAAGTTTATTTACCTCTGGGGCTATATAATCCCATGGAGCACAAGTACTCGGCATTTACATTTGTTAATATTTTAAGCTTCTGATAATATTTACAAAAACAACATAAAGTAATAGCTTCATAATGACATGCAGAAGAGACATATGTAATAAGAGGTAAGGTATTACGTTTACATTAAAAGAGCAAAAGCACTAACTAGTTCTGTTGTTTTCATTCATCCCTAGTTTTTTAATTATGCAGCTTTACTGCAGTTCCAGAGAAAGTTTTAAAATTACCTATGAGACATGGCGTCAATATAAAAGCCATTCTTCATATGACAGGATTACTTCATTTTGTAGATAACTCATGTAATGTATTGTACAGCCATGTTGATTGATTGAAATTTTTTCAAAAATTATTATTGATAATATTTTGAGCCATTTTATATTGTTTCTGTCGAGTTCATCTATGTAATGAAAGCAGTACTTCGAAGCGCAGGTTCTACCTTAAACTGTGACTAGTACATCTGTCGAATACAATATCAATTCGTGAAGTATTCCTCAGTTGGCTAGTGAAATATGGTTTGAAAACATGTTCGTAGTATCCGGAAAATGTTGTAGCAATACCAGGATTAAGCACGTGTATTACTGCTGCTTCGTCAAATAAGTTGGCTGTTTCATTTGGTTGGCTGTGATTAAAGCTAATGTAACATTTTGTTTGAATGCATTCAATATTATCCGACTTGTTGGTCGGTTTTCGGAGTTTTCCATAATATGAAATAGATGCTGGGTACATTTGGTTTTCATACGAAAATAATTCATTAATGTTGTCATCCCGTGCTTCAGGAAAATTGAATAAAAAGATTAAAGGAATAACACTTGCAACGCATTGTGTAAACAGCCACTAATATTACATTATTTTATAAAAAAATAAACAACGAAATAAGTAAATGTTTACATTTTATATAATACCAATATTTAGAACATAAATACTCTTTCACAGCTCTATTGAATGCATACAAAAAATATCAACCTCTTAATTATGTTCTAAAGGAAGTGAATGCCGCAATTTACACGATGTTACATAAAATGATTTATTGTGAGTTGATGTTCCATGGCATGGTATCATTAAGTTCGTATTATTTCTAGTCATTCGCTTGATATAGGTAATAGAATGAATATACATATTGATCAAAATCTTCGGCACAACTGTACGGGCACAAGTGTTGCCTAGCTTTCCACAAACGATAGGTCGGCGCTGTTATCGGCATGGTTCGCTTTTGTGTGTCACCTTATCTAGCCCGCCATTTTATTCTTTTAACCCACCATTGGTCGCGCTATGAGATATTTTCTCTCAAACACCAAATTTAAACTTGTGCTCACTTTGTAATCAATGAGTTATAAGAATAAGTTCCCTTTCCTTTTAAGCTGACTTTTAATATCTCTTGTCCTATTGACGGACTCATCTCATATAAAAGTATAAATGAAGCGTTTAGCAGCTGTGTAATAATGATATATGTCTATGATACCGTCATGGCTACAATTAGGTGTGAGAATTTTCCTCATCGCGTGACCACTGAAGTTAAGTGTTTTTGTATATAATCACTCAGTTGCGTTACACTTTCGTAACATGCGGGCAAAGTTAATCCATTTCGTGGAGAGCAGATATATTTAATGCAAATATATGAGTCATTAGAATGCATGTTCTCATATAATATAAATATTTCTTCTTGAGAATGGTAGTTTTCTTCATTTATACCAAACGATATCATCGCCAGTAACATTAGCAGTGATTACGTAATTGTATCTGTAATTATGTGCAAGTGGAAATCGCTGTTTCAAATGAACATTAAGTTAAATAAATTTAAATCTAAATAAAGTGTAATATATTTTCAATAAACGCTTTATGATAAATATAATCAATGGTGTACATCTGAGTGTGATAAATAGTCTTAACACGCGACCGCTCGCGTGATAAGTAACTTAGCGACCACTCCCTGGCTATATTGGCGGCGCTACGATCTACTTGGTCCTGATTTTTCGGTGCATGCGAAATGTTTGGCAACACCCAATAGGGGCAAGTTTAAGATCCATATATGTATAATTCATGGGTAATAGATACACGGCATGTAAATCTCAACACCACAATTACATTAGAATAAATTATTAAATAACTTCAGCATTAAGGTGTACTTTGGTTGTAAGGATTCACATAATACATTGATAATACACAGGTAATTGATAGCACCATATTGAAAATTGTGCCTATAACTGTGTTATTGAGACCACTCTGTACAGATACAGGAACTACATATCATAGACACACCATTTGTAACCTACTGAGAAACACAATTATCACTGGGAAATGGATATGGAAAATAGATTCACCTGAACTGGAAGGTAAATCTGAGGATTTTGAGGAAACCGGGACTAGCTACGGAAGTAACCTCATACAGAGTCTCCCGCAAGTGCAAATAAGTGCGATATTCCACAGAGGAAAAATCATTCGCCTCGACTGGGATTCGAACCCGGGTCCGTCGATTTCGAACCTCGATCCCCGGGCTTTATCCTCGCGGACTGTGGCGCTTAGCGCACGACTTGGACTGCTAATGGCATCCTATGTCTAGCAGTTCTGACCACCATGCTCCTATAAAGCCACCAAATAATCCACAGGGGAGAAGGATGCCTCGGTAGCTTTCTGGTTAAAGCACTCGGCGCGATATCGAGGGATCCGGGTTCGAATCTCGGTCAAGGCGAATGATTTTTCTCCTGTGGAATATCGCATATCTGAGGATGCCAATTCCAGGTGAATATAAGGTGCATTTTGTCGACATATCTGTACCACATGCTTATTAAATAAATTACACATTGCGCATCTCGAAAGAGGCTGTTGGTTGCGTTGCAAAGAAAGTAGCTTGAACAGGCACATCAGTTTTGAGAAAATTAATCACACTTAATATATAACTAGTTTTTGAACTAAGAACAATTGGAATTATGTATTTTCTCTTTTTCTAACCCATTTAATCCTCCTTCCATAGGTTTAGTTAATGAAAAATGTTCCTAGATTTTAATAAATTCAACTTTCACCCAAACAAAATCTCACACTATAGTTTTTGAAATTTCCCAGGATGTCCTATTTAAAAGAAATAACCTTTTAATAACCTTAAACTTGTTATTCACAATAAGATCAAAAGCCCACGTAAGACTTTATCATTTCCTCTAATACTTAGAGTCAAATTATCTTTTTAACACGCTTACTTCACCTTCATTTGTTATTTTGTTGTTTATTGGTTTGCCTGGATGGAATCTTGTAATCGAAATCTAATTCCCACTTCCCCAATGTTCAATAGAGGTGACATTTGGGACACCTACTCACTCACTATCGATAACTACAATGCATGAATCAGTCACTAATTTTCAATCAAACATGAGTCAAATTCACTAATTACCAAGTTTATCTACTAAAATTTAATGGTTATCACATTTTGTATGGAAAAAAGTCATAAGCCAATAGATGGCGCTAGTAAAAGTAAACATTAATATTGAGAAGAAATGATATTTAAATTTCAAATAACCATTGCACAATAAATATAACGACCTAAAGAAATAGAATATAAAAAAATGTAAAAAATATACTTTTTTTTAAAGCCGCGCTTATATTCAACTGTACAAAGAATTAATAAATGATGTTTTCATAAACTCGGAAAATAAAAAGCGGCCAAAATTTGTAATATTTATTATCAATATCTATTTCACAAGCACCCTCCTTTTAGTAGGAAATCGATGAAAAAATTATTATTTTCTTTTTGGTTTACTTGACTATGAGCCAGTTTTTTGTAAAAAGTATTTTTTTACATTTTATTATTATTATTATTGTTATAATATCCATTCTGGTGACAGGACGTGTCTTTCGATGAAAAACGTCATCGAAATGTATTTATTTATTTTACACACGTTTTCCTAGTAATTTATAAAATGCTTCCCAAAAATATGTATCTAATGCCATGTTATATGCACGCATATTGCTAGGAGAGGTATAGTTGACCTTAAAATTCGGCGTATGGTTCGCATTATACACGCTGTAACATTTAGGAATCTTGCCATTCGAGCATATTTCCCGTTCGGAAGTGGTTGGTCTGAGGTCTACAGTGAATTAAGGCAGTTGGAGCGAAATATCACTTCACCTAGAATTTGTTGAATTTGACTTCATTTTAAAGAAAAACTCTCATCTTTCCAATAATATCAAAATATAAACCCCTTAACAAACCACCTTTCTAGCAATTTGCTTGTAAACATAATCTGTTTCACATCTAGGATAGATTACGGCTGTGCGCTCCATGAGGGATAGAATATTGAAGGAAATAGGAATTTATATAACACCTAGATTTCGTCAAAAAACTAATGGTGTGTAGATTGTATATATTTTCAACTATTTATAAATAATAATCTATTACTCATTTCAATAATTTGAACAGAATCGGGTATAAAAAACCTGCTGTTTTGAAGGGTTTTCAGGCGTACGGCGGGAAAAAATGAGTCAAGTTAGAGACTTATGCAGCTTTATTTATTTAATTACTGAAAATTTTCGTATCATATAAATGTATATTTGCGCCATTAATATAATACAATATTTATTTCATATTTCTTACAGACGCTGAAATAAAAAAATAAAATTTTAATATGATCTCCACTATGACTAGGGATCTATGTCGCTAAACCACCTTAATACTGACTCAGCACCACAATAATATTTTTTTGTTTCTATTTAACTTATAAAAATAGCATATCTTCAAAACTTTGACCTTAACACTAGAAGGTCCGATTGCGGTCAATTGACCGTTCGCAACTTTCTTATCGTCCTCACTCAAAAAGTAATTTTTGTGCGGATCTGATTTTTTTTGACTTTTCATATTTTAGGGGCATAAGCCACTGTGTGAAATATTTTGTAAAATTAACAAGTACTTTTGGCGCAACAAGCGGGTCTAACTACAAGGTCCGCGAGTGGTTAATTGACCGCTATTGCATTTGAAGCGTTTCCGTTGACATTGGGCACGTTTCCTGCCTAATATGGGTCCTAATATCTAGTTATATCATAATAAACGATGATAATCATGGGTTTTATACTAAAAAAATCGTGTTTCTTTCATTTGTTGCTGATTGAGGGCCATAACTGTTGAAGCTTTGTTTCAAGTTCCCGAATAAAATCCCCCCATCCCACCGATCGCTACCACGGCAGTGTGCAGTGCATATTCACACGTTTGGACCGATGCCTGTCTTGTAGGCTTGTGTAGCTCAATCAACCCATGTTAATGATCTGTGGCACACACAATGGGGCCAACCATTTTTTTTTGCGACAATGTGTAGAAATCGGTTCAAGGAAATCATGAGATTTTTACGTTTTGATGACAGGGCCAGCCGTGCTGCCCGTAAACAAACCGACAAATTTTGCTTGGTTTCAGATCTTTGGAATAAGTTTGTTGAAAATTGCTTAGCATGCTACAGACCTGGCGAAAGTATTACTGTTGATCCTGTATCCGGCAAAGTGCAGGTTCCCATTTTTACAATACATGGCAAATAAACCCGATAAGTTTGGGATTAAATTTTGGGTCGCTACTGATACGAAAAACAGGTTCGTGGTCAATATTATTCCCTATGTAGGCAAAGATGAGGCAAGGCCCAGTACAGAACGTGTCGGCGAAAACATTGTGAAACAACTTGTTGAGCTTTACATAAACAAGAGCATAAACGTCACAATGGACAATTACTTTACCTCCTTGAATCTTGCGAAAGAATTCAAGAACGAAAGAAGAAAAAAACTAGCCTTGTAGGGGCGCTAAATCGAAATAGAAGAGAAGTGCCGCCTACTTTGAAGAAATGTGGTGATTCTCGTTTTAGCACTGTTATCTATAAGCACGAAGAAATCACCTTGACCGGTTATCAATCTAAATCTAACAAAAACGTCCTAGTTCTTAGTAGTATGCACCCCTGTGTACAAATTGACGGCGAGACGGAGAAAAAAGCGAGAGACGGTACCTTTTTACAATAAGAACAAATGCGGAGTCGATACGGTTGACCAGCTGACTCGTAAATACAGCGTTCGGTCTGGCACACGGCGATGGCCCGTGCATGTTTTCTATAACATCCTAGATCTAGCCATGATTAATGCTCATCCATTGTACAAGTTAGTCTTTAACTCTAATGTTTCACGTAAATCGTTCATTTTGGGAGTTGCAAAATAACTGTCAAAGACTAACGTAGAAAATAGAAACATGCAGCGTGTAGCAGACGTCTGTCCTCCTGACTCAGGTAGTCGCAGGCAGTGCCAAATTGGGCTCTGTAAACAAAACAAAACAGAGAATTCATGTAACAGATGCAAGAAACGTATGTGTGGTAAGAGTGAAAGTGATATTAGGGTTTGCAAGAAATGCGAGGAAGCCTAGAAATACAATAGAGGTTAGGCCTCTTAGAGTTTACGATTTTTGTTACTCAAAATTTCATTTTGATGTGCCTCCTAATAGCGCTAATATAATATGTACAGGTTAAGGATCTTAATTATTTTATCTTGTACGTTTTTTTTACATATAGAATATGACACTAAGCAAAAACCTTTGTTACTTACCTCAAGAACAAAAACCATGTTCTTTCGTACATATTTTTGTTCTGTTCCTGAAAAAAATGTAATGCAGTGGAAAGCCTCATGTAAAATGTCTTCTAGTACATATAATCAAAGAAGAAATATGTTAAACAAATCATACTTACCGTTCAAAGCAACTTTTGTATTCACCTGCAAATTTGCCATGTTCTCTGTGACAGTCACTTTTTCACTAGAAAATCTTCTGTCGAGATGTTATTCTTACTTTGCTGTGTATGATGATTTTCACTTCTTAAAAACCAGTGTTTTAAAAAAATTTCATGTAATTGTGTTATAAAAGAAGATATCTGTACATTAAAAAAAAAGAAAAAAAATCGAAAAAAATAAAATTATTTCCGACCAATTCCATTTTATGAACTGTAAAACCACTCTAATCCGCCTAAAATCCAACTATAACCGGGTTCAAGCGGCAAAATGTAGTAACAGAAAAGCTCATGGCGTAGACAAACAATAAAAAGGGTCATCTTAAAGCGCGAATACAGCGAAGTCCTTCTAATAACGCATAGCCGTCAATTGACCGCTCGCGGACCTTTTAGGTAGGCAACATACCCCGGACCTTCTAGTGTTAAACGTTGACAGATATGATGCCAAATACCTTGTGGAACACCCGTGAAAAGAGCGGAATAGAAAATAATATATTTCACCCTAAATAAATATATATACATATTTTAACAAATAAAAAAATGGGATGAAATTAGGCATCCCAGAAGGAAAACTTTCTTGCTTTTAGGGATTGTCATTCCTTGAATAAATTAGCTGTAGTTCGGAAGCTAGCATTTAGAAAAATAATTGTAAAATAAATTCTTGCTTTTACATAACATAAATGTGTTTTAACATAACAGTTTTGAGTTGCATTTTTAAAATAAAGTACTAGATTTTACAGTTAAATAGAATAAGTACGCATACCATAAAATAATCTTAATATGGTTTTCAGCAGGTATTCCACATTAGTTTTCTCTAACAACCAAATTTCTGAGGAATGTAGTTTTATTCCTAAATAATGAAATCTCATTTGATGTTTTTTGATGAATTGAATGGGTAATTAAATCATAGAAATATTTGTAGGCTTCAATATTAGTTTTAGGTATACTAATATAATATTATATAATTACTATACTATTATATATAACAGTACAATCATGAACACGATTTAATCTTATACCTTAAGGACACGGTTTAGAATTTAGATCTCCTCGGTTTTAAAAGATTCTTAACACTTATACAAATAGAGATGAAGAAGAGGTAATACTTTTAGTTTTTTAATTAATGGAATGAGGATTCTCTGGAGTTAGTTCCCAGCAGGGATGTGACCCGAAAAGGCACTTTACCGTTAAGTGCCGTACCTTGGGAGGCACCCGAACTCGGAGTCCGAGCCTCGTCGTTGAAGGAGACCCAACCCTTCGCTGCGGGTGGTTTATGGAACCAACTGGCCAGTCACACTATAGTTCATAACTCCATAAAGTTAAACATAAATCGCATAATTATGTTCATCTTTGTGTTGCACTTGTCACACTGATGAAAATGGTTTTTTAAACAGAGTTGTGCGATATATATTAACCATTTTACGTGCTTTAGTAATTTATTTTACATTAAACTAGCTTGGTTTACTAATGTACGTAAAATGGCTAATATATATCGTATAACTGCGATGAAAATACCATTTTCATCAACACTAAGGCGATCATAATTTTGTGATTTATGTTTAACTTTATGGAGTTATGAACTATAGTGTGACTGGTCAGTTGGTGCCATAAACCACCCAATGGTGAAGGGTTGGGTCTCCTTCAAAGCCGAGGCTCAGACTCCGAGTTCGGGTGCCTCCCAGGGTACGGCACTTAACGGTAAAGTGCCTTTTCGGGTCACATTCATGGTTCCCATGTTGACTTAAATATTATATTTCAAATTCATCAGGAAAATCTTAGATCATTTTTCAGGCATGCAAGGAGGTTAAAATGTAATGGAGGAGACATGACCATGTGAACGCTCATGGGCGAAAGTGAAGCAAGAATAGGGGTGCTTGGGAAGGATTTTGTGCCCAGTAGGTGTTGCCAAACCAGTCACAAAACGTCGCCTTGCCTGAGGTTTGTAACTTATGCCTGTTTGTCACGGTACAATTTTCCAAAAAAGAGTTTTATAAAATGTTTTATGGAAACTTTTATGAATCGTATCTACATAAAACGTACTTGCTTGCTCGAATGGTAAAACTGTTCACAAAACCGCAATGTCCTGCCATCTATGAGACGCTTTGCGAACACATGAAGTGATAAATGCACTCTCTTTTGGATGACTGTAAAATTAATAACTACATATGTATTGTTTATTTACTTATACTTTCTGAACACACACTCAACGGTGCAATATGGCTCTATTAACGCATTCTTCTTCCAACAACAACAAGAAGGACATTACTGCCTCTCAACGTACTCCATGAACTACTTCCAACCATGTTTGTTTACTTTTTCCATGTTTGGCTTCCCATGGATACGAGATTATTATCAACGCGATGAGCGGAACGTCTCATTGGTTGTTGCATAAAACGGTTTTATGGAAATAGAACCTCTCCTGTTACGTAAACTAGGTTATATAAAACGGTTTTATAGTTAGCAAGCTCATTTTCATAAAATTAGTTGATTTTATGAAACGCTTTACCGAAACTTTTACCGTGAGCAACAGGCATTAGATTTGATGAAAATTGAAAGCGACCGCCGGACACGTAAGCCAGAGGAAGTTCTAAACTGTACCGACTGCAATGGCGGAATTGGCTTCTAGAATCAAGCGGTATGTCGCCTCCATTTATTCCTCCTACCAGGCATGCTGTTTACAAAACAGGTAACGAACGAAATTCGAGTGTTCATGCTTGTATACATGAATATACATGCATGGATCCTAAACTTGCCCCCAGTGGGTGTTGCCAAACATTCATGCATGCACCGAAAAATCAGGACCAAGCAGATTGTAGCGCCACCACTCCAGAGAAGGTGGTTCTAATAAGGAAAGGCCGTGATTCAAATGGAGAAACTTAAAATAAAAGTACCGGAATTGGCCTCCCTATTAAACCGGCCATTTTTTACTCAGAGAAGCGGAACCATGCCGACTGCAGCGCGACCTATCTTTTGCGGAAAGCTAGGCAACACCTTCGCCCGTACAATGGTGCCAAAGATTTAGATCCTTATAACATATTCATGCTTGTATATATCTCGGATGCTACACGATCTTTGTCTGTGGAATTTAAATATTTTTCATCTTGTATATTATCTCCGGATGCTGGAGTTGTTGTGCATGAAGTTTCACTTGCTACAGTTTGTTGTGGGAATATAGGGGAGAAACAACTTGGCTTCTGCAGGGAGAAAATTTCAAGGGGCGTGCGGAAGGAGACAGTCATTTTGACGCGGCACGCTGGCAGACAGGGGTGGCAGTCAAGCCGAATGTTGGCCCCGCATAGCAACGGAGTAAGCCTCCGACAGATTTATGTTATGGCCTATTTTGAAGTGTTGGGAAGTGTAGGGGGAGTGGTACGTAATATATGACCGACTCTTCCAAATGGCATAGGGCGGATAGGGAGGTGAGGGGGTGTATAGTAGGATAGGAGATTGTTGGCAGGGGGTGCCTCGGGGGTAGTTATCTGTGAGAGGGGGGAAAGGAAGGGATATTGGTTAGGGTGAAGTTTTAGTCATGGATTTGAAAAGACGTTGACACTGGTGCCAACTTGACGGACGTGTGGAGGAATCCTTTCCATTTGTTCACAGTAAAGACTCTGGTTTTTCTTCCCCCAACAAAGCAGCTCTCTACCTGTTCCTGAAATGAAGATATTATAATTAAAATCATTTAAATAAGTTGTTTTGCTAAGATATTTTTTATTAGCACGACCCGGGTTTTGACGTGATACGACGTCATCATCAGGAATCGACGTCATCACCTGATGATAACGTTGTAGTACGTCACAAAATCTGGGTCGTTATAATAAACAAAAAATCATTGGGGTTCCACAATGCTTAATGTTTTTCATTGTAATAATGTCTACATTCCACCAAGATACACCTGAAGCTACCAGTTATTACCGGGTTTTGACGTGATACAACGTCATCGTCAGAATCGACGTCATCACCTGATGATCACGTTGTAGTACGTCACAAAACCTGGGTCGTGCTAATAAACAAAAAAATCATTGGGGTACCACAAAGTTCAAAGTTTTTCCTTTTTATAATGATGAAATTCCACCAAGTTACACCTGAAGCTACCAGTTATTACCGGGTTTTGACGTGATACAACGTCATCATCAGAATCGACGTCATCACCTGATGATGACGTTGTAGTAAGTCACAAAACCTGCTAATAAACAAATAAGTCATTGTGGAACCACAAAGTTTAAAGTTTTTCCTTTTTATAATGATTAAATTCCACCAAGTTACACCTGAAGCTACAAGTTATTACCGGGTTTTGACGTGATAAAACGTCATCATCAGAATCAACGTCATCACCTGATGATACGTTGTAGTACGTTACAACCCGGGTCGTGCTTATAAACAAAAAATCATTGGGGATCCACAATACTTAAATGTTTTTCCATTGTAATAATGATTAAATTCCACCAAGTTACACCTGAAGCTACCAGTTATATAATGACCAGAAAAAACAGGCGTAAAAAATGCGTTACATTTTTGACTAGGATGGTGGTAATTAAATATGGTATAATAATTATATGTTTACAACTTCACAAAAGCCAACATTCACCAGAAAAACTAAGATTCCATGCAAACATTGAAAGGAAGCTTTAGATAGCCTCTAAGAATTGCTGAGTTGAGGCTACCTTCACATGAATGCATAGCTGTACTATATATATCTATGAAGAACAATAAAAAAATGATAATTTATAAATTCTACAAGACAAATAAATAATACAATACAGTTTTACGACGAAACAGGATGAATACAATAAATACATGAACTTCACACAATAATATTAAATGAATAATCTACACTGGGCTGAGTAAGTAGCCATTCCACTACCATTAGAAGGAATTGTGTTTAGTATAATGGCACTACTAACAAAAGCGTACATTCATTCTGTTCGTCTTTCATAAAACATCATGTACTCATTTAGGATTTAACATAAAATTAGCTTTGCACTTTTCTAAAATTGCTTTTTTCATTTGTCTTCCTTTGAGGTAGATTTGAAAGTAAGATTACCTGTGATGTAATGGTTACCATGGTGCGATTTCAAGAAAATATCTAAATAATATTTAGTTTCATGTTCAGTAGACCCCAAAAAACCATCAACAACTCAAATATAATTTTGTTATAGTTAAGATAAGTGCAATCACTTTCAACAAATTACTTCCAGACTGATATTTTCTACTACATATAGGATACGTAGTTGAAAAATCTCCGTGAATTTCGTTAACGGACGAAATTGGACCGAAAGGGGTGATTATTGGGGAAGGTTTTTTTAGAAAACGACTAAATAACAAAAATGCACTAAAATATGAAATGTGTTGCTTTGCTTTTAATTTATAAATCTTTGTAATACTAGTGCCAAACATTTTCGTTTTTAAGGTTCTTTTCATAACACCAGCCAACATTAGCTTTGAAAAAGGTGGAAACATATGTTGTTTTTTTCGGACCTAAGTGGTCATAACTTCGTCAGTACCTTCGTTAGCTTATTCCTAAAATCACTAATTAGCAAATAAAAAATTAACGTTTTAGGTGTGTCGAGTATTGGCAGCACAAACATTTGGCAGGCAATGTGTTATGTTGATATGTTACTAAGATACTGTTTGTTTACTGTTGCATGGACTGATATGGACTTCGATAAAGAAAGAAGTATCATAATGATTACGAGTGTATTGGAATAACAGTTAATAAAGTTCATACACCAAATACATAATTATATGTATCAAAAATGATATAAAACAGTAATGACGATTTTAAAAGCAAACTTTAGGCTTACATTTTTTGGACTTAAGCTCAACGAATTTCCGCAGCATTAAATCGCTCGTCCTTCTTCATTAAAACGCCTACCATAAACATATCCACTTTGGGTAAATTATCTTATGTGGTTTTAATAAAACCATTGCACGCCATAGTCTTTGTTTTCTATGAAAACTCTTTAAATATACGGTAGATCTTATACAGTTACTCACTTCCCCCCTCACATCCGTCTATCGCTCAGCGAAAATGACGTCAAGCCAATCAGATTTCGTTTCGCAGCGGCGTAAAAAAATTTGAAATTTCGACTATTTTAATCTTAAATATCTCAATTAATATTGAATCAATATTAAAACTACTTTCACTCCGCAAGCTTGTTCGAGTTTAAGTAACGTATAAAGATCCATAAACTTAAATTTAAAATTTTGGAAAATACCCAATTGCCGCGGCGCGCCCACTCGTGGGAGTGAATTTGGCGCGCCCACCGGAGGGTTAAAATAGAGTTGAAAAAGTTATTCAAGTTCTTTGGGATGTATTATAATGTTTTTGGTCCAACCCTCCTATGCAAAAACAAATTAATTTTTCGGCTGTCCCATGAAACAAACATGTAATTTACCACGTGAAAAGCAAGGATTTTCCAAATTTAATCCACACACATGAAGCGATTGACCTTTGTTTGAGAAGACAACGAGAACGGGGAACTGTAGTCGTTTGACTACAGCTATAAAATAAGTCAATGCACCTGGTCTTAAAATGCTGCAGGAGTGCATAGACATTGATCATGAAATCGTTATAAAAATGGACATTCACGCCTTGTTGCCAAGGAAATTTTGTATTGTTGAAAAAGAAGAAAAGCAATGAATTTAGAAAGAAACGCCATAATTGGACAAAAACTAAGCGTATAAGAAAATTGAATGAAATAATTAAGTACCTCATTCTTTTATTCGTTCTATGATACAAATTTCGATCCAATATCTTGAGTGCAAGTAATTTTAAAAAGCAATTAAAGAAAAACCTGCAACCAATTCAATGCTTTTCTTACGGGAGTAAGTGTTAACAATTTTGGGGTAAAAAAAAACTTCAACATTTGCTATTTCTATAATATGCTAACCTTTACGGACGCACGTTCAACAACTTACCAATGTTTCAAGTCAATCGACGGTCTACTTTTCGAGTATGTATGTAATATATGTGTCAGTATCTTTCGCACAAGAAATACACTCGAAGCTTAATCTTCATTTGCGGCTGCAGGCCTTTTTTCAATTGCGAAATTAAATTAGAAATAGTGGTTTTCTGTTGTTGGGAATGGTACCAATAGATAGAAAATAAAATATAGATTCTTATTCCGTCAATCGAATTTTTGTATTTCGGTCGAAATCACGAAATATTTGCTAAAATGTAACGATTTTCCGCAATATTTTAGCGTTTTTCAGTAATCGTACCCGTAACGACCATTCTCATTGTTGAAGTCCAGAGATTCCATGTACATATGATACTCAATCATTAACTCAACGATTCTTTCCTCTAAATAAGATATGAGTGATTTATTACAATAAATGTAAATGATAGCATTCTTCCCATTGATATTCAACGGGCACCTTAACCAGAATACTATAAACTATAAAACTATAATGTATTAATATGTTTTTACTGAGGAAAATAGATTTAAATATAATTAAAATTGGATCATTTCCATCACTACAGCCTTAGTTGGAGAGCTCCAAAATAATTTACATTTTTTATAATAATATTTTTATTTTACAAATAGCTTACATGCTGTAATTTCCCTTTGTATGGGTTACATGAAATATTACAACTTAAACAGTTACAAATATACTTTCTTCTCTTCTGGTCATTATGAATGTTTTTATCTAGTATGGTCCTGCTAAGCTGATGCTTATGAACAGGTTCCAAGTTTACAATGTTGTGGTGCAATCGCAAAGGAAATTATTATCTATCAATAATGAAAAAAATAAGTCAAAGAAAAGAAATAGTTAAAGTTGAGGTCCTGCTTAGCCAAAGCGGGAAGGTCAGCCAGGTGCCTTTAGTTAAAAAATATTTTTTGTTGCTGTCTATCATTTTGGACAATAAAGAACTAAAAAATGTTAGCCTATGATCCAATCTTTTAGTGATTTTTTTAAGAACAGATATGCTAATAATATTCGTTTATCGATTGACATAAGTAATTCGTTTAACAACCCAGTGACCACATGTGCTAAAGACCTCTTGCCATGGAGGTCAAAATACTTAGGTACAGACAACCTATTTATTCGACGCAGTTGCATGTCAGTATTAATCACACGTTGCTTAATTAATTTGCTGTCAAAGAAGTTGTCTCAAAATAACACATGTTCATACAATTCTTTTATTGGTAACAAACATTGATTCTAGTATATTTATCACATTGTTTTTCGTAACCATCAAATGCGTAACCATTTTATTTTGTGAAGTAATAACCTTATTCAGCAAGGTGGAGTTTGTAAGTAAGTAAGTAAGTTTATTATTACTCCATACACAAAATACATTTCAATAGCAAATTTTGAGTAACTTTATTTATCCTTGAAGGAGAACCTGTTTTAAGGCTACCATCAAATAATAACACATTGTGCTTTCTCTTAAAAATACATACAGCTCATATAGTGAGGCCTAGACAATTACTTAACAATGTAAGTGCGTACCTTCAGAAGCTACTTACTAACAGTCTATGGAGTAATTTATAAAACATTTACTTCAACATTTCATCATCATTCTCTTTGGCTCGAAGCCAAGACTGTACATTTTTCGATAGTATTTTTACGCATATTGCATTACATTATCAATAGGAGAACCTGTTTTAAGGCTACCATAAAAAATAGCACATTATGCTTACACTTAAAAATACATATAGCTCATGTGGTGAGGCCTAGACAATTACTTAACAATGTGAGTGCGTAACTTAAGAAGCTACTAACTAACAGTCTATGGATTTAATTATAATACATTAACAACAATATTTACAACAATATTTATAATACGTTTACAACAACATTTACAACAATATTTCTTCTGCACTCTCTTTGGTGTGAATCCAAGAATGTAAATTTTCCGAAAATATTTTCACAGACTTATAATCAATGCATGAGTGGGGTATTTAGATTGTGTATACCTTTGGTCCAACGTACTAAAAACATCTTTTAAATATCGTCAAATTTGATTTGGGTAAGGGTATACTTTTTTAAACGCAGGGTAAAGGGCAGGCACAGAAATATTCCAGAGTTACCACTTATAGTATAAAAACACCGTAGAACCTTATAAATATATATATATATATATATATATATATATATATATAATATATATATATATATATATATATATATATATTCCTAAGTGGAAGCAAACATAAATGAAGACAGATTGGCCCCAAATCGTCAAACCATAACGTCTAACGGCCTCAGGTAAACCATAATTTCAATTATTACTATGTGATAGAAGTAGCATTCCCACTCCAGCGTAGACGCAAGACATTTTCTCTGAGTATAATTTATCAATTCCTGCTACGTTTTTCACTATTTGTAAATTATTTCAATAGTACTTATCAATTATTTATTAACTTGCCTATAGCAATATCTTCTGTATGAAGTGAAGTCAGATTTCTTAGTCGCCCAAGAAATTGGTTATTTACACAAATAGATAAAGAGTATATATTTTTATAGCTATAGTACCTACCACCTTAATATGTCATCGATATCACTATGTAATATTTATTCATACTTTCCGAAAATGTTACTTGTTTTATATTGTTATATTGTCACGCCGCGTCAAGGACACGAAAACCATATTTTGTAATGATTCATCGTCTAAACTTCCAATATCACACCGGATACTACAGTCACTTTATTATAAAACTATTTACTATAATAATCACCGATGTATATAGTATAGTTTATTATAAACCTATGTACTATAATAATCACCGATGTATATAGTATATAGTAGATGTCAGTAACTTTCTTCCAAGTAACACACGCGAAGCTGAATCTTCGTTTGGCTGCAGACATTTTATTATTTGCGAAATTAAATAAGAAATAGTGGTTTCCTGTTATTGGGTAAGGTACCAAAAGAATGAGTATAAAATAAAGATTATTATTCCTTCAACCGAATTATGGATTCCGGTCGAAATCACGAAATATTTGCTAAAACGTTATGATTTTTCGTAATATTTTAGCGATTTAAGTCATCGTTGCCGTAACGACCGTACTCATTGTTTTTAGGTCGAGATTCAGTGTTTATATCCATTAACTCAATGATTCTTTGCACTTAATAAGATATTAATGGTTTAATTACAATAAATGTAAATGATGTTTATCTTCCCGTTGATATTCAACGGGCACCTTCACCAGAATACCATAAACTATAAAACTATAATGTATTTACACGTTTTTATTGAGGAAACTAGGTTTAAATATAATTAAAGTTGAATCATTTCCATTAGTGCAGGTTTAGTTTGCGCGCTTCAATACAATTTACATTTCATTTATTAGTTTGTGATAGAAGTAGCATTCCTACTAGTCCTGCGTAGACGCAAGACAGTCTTCATGCTTAAGTCTGGCACCCAGTTCCTCGGCTAAAGTCGACGGGGCTGGCCCCTGGCGGCGATATAGGGGAAGCAGTGAGGGGAGGGGAGTTAAGGGGATGGAGGGGTAGTAGGGGGGAGGGTGGAGGGGAGGGGAGGTGGTTAGGGAGGAGAGGGAGAGGTCGTTTTGGACGTTGATGGACAAGTGCCGCCTTGCCTTGTCCGATCAATGACTGGACCGGCTCAAGTGACGTGGCATCGGAGGGGGGAGGGGGAACCGCAGCGGGCGGAGGGGAGGTGACGTGGAGGCGATGGAGGGGAGGTGAAGGAGAAGGGATGTTCAGGAAAAAGCTTCGACTCCCTGCGACTAAGACGTCGTCTTCAGCAACGGAAAAATTAGGCGTTTTCTCAACGAATACGTGTTCAATCGCAAAGCCCGACATGATACCAACTTGTCAACGACTGAATCACAGCTGATTTTTGTCCAAAATAATAAAAAACAATATCAAAAAACTGTTTTACTCTTCCATGAGGCGTTTCTTTAACGCATACCTGTTCTTTACAAGGCGGGATGTGGTGAATGTTTTACAAGTTGACTGTGATGCAACTGTTTTTTGGTCTAAAATAATAAAAAAGATATCAAAAAACCCTGTTTAACTCTTTCATGAGGTGTTTCCTTAACGCATACTCGTTCTTTACATGGCCGGATGCGGTGAATGTTTTACAAGTTGACAGTAAAACACCTGTTTTATGGTCTAAAATAATGAAAAAGCAACAAAATCCTTTTTTTCGGAAATGCTTCCGCAAAAAATACACACGACATGCGATTTTTCCACTCATTTCGTGACGATTATAATGGCTAAACAATCCAGTCACACACCTAGCGTCTATTAAGGTGTAGTTGCTGTTTACCTCATTACCTATGTTTGTTTATTTTGTCCAAAGTAATAAAAAGCAATAACAAAAAACTGTTTATTCTCTTATGAGGCGTTTCCTCAACGCATACCTGTTCTTTACAAGGCCGGATGTGGTGAATGTTTTACAAGTTGACAGTAAAACAGCTGTTTTTTGGTCTAAAATAATAAAAATCCTGTTTTTTTCGGTAATGCTTTCACAAAAAATACACACGACATGCGATATTAGCACTCTTATCGTGACTATTAAATGGCTAAACAATCCAGTCACATACCTAGAGTCTATTAAGTTGTAGTTATTGTTTGACAGTGCTGTTTGAAAGAGCTGTTTTTTGTTAAAAACAAAAAATTAGTTATGAGAAAACGTTTTATATGTCATGACGGAATTTTGTTTAATTCAAATACACACGACGTACATACGACATTTACGCTAATTTCGTGCTGATTAAACGGCAACACCACCCAGTAACGTCTATTTGGATGAGATAAATGTTTAACACTGGAACGCCCTTGGACTTGAGTTCTCCCCTCAAACGCCCAATGTGGCAAAAATGGCACATGACTAAACTGCCTTGTGTTTCTCACACAACCTATGTTTGTTGTGAGCATCCAAGCGGGTTTCCACAACAAACAATTTGTGACGCAGACACAATAGAGCATATTCATACATTTTATTATCTTGGAGTATGAAAAAATGAATTACAAAGGTTATTGAATTGTCTGATAAAGGTGTAAATATGTTTACCTAATGATTTTGCCGTCCAGAAAAAAATAGCATAGCTTGAGAGTCCATGTCCATAAGGTGGTCTGAGCGACATATACTTCCCTAGTCATAATGGAGACCATATTCAAATTTTATTCTTTGATTTCAGCTTCAGTAAGAAGTGTTAAATGAATATTGTAATATTAATGGCGCAAAGATGTAGTTGAAGTTATGCCCAATAATCTCAGTAATTAATTATATAAAGCTAAATAAGTCTCTAACTTGACTCATTTTTTCCCGCCGTACGGCTGATAACCCTTCAAAACAGCAGGTTTCTTTGCGATTCTGCAGAAATTACTGCGGTGAGTAATAGATTATTTTTCTATAAATACTTGACAAAACATGCAATCTATACACCGTTAGTTTTTTGACGAAATCTAGGTGTTATATAAATTCCTATTTCCTTCAATATTCTCCTACTCTGGAGCGCACAGCCATAATCTATATCCCATATCTAAAACAGCTTATATTTTTATGCAAATTACTCGAAAAGTAGTTCGGCAAGGGGTTGATATTTATTGATATGTTATTGGAAAGATGAGAGTTTTATCTTTAAAATGAGGCCAAATTCATCAAATTCTAGGTGAAGTGATTTTTCGCTCAAACTACCTTAAATGGCCACATACAACTGCAGAGAATAAACAGACCTTTTTCACTACTGAAAAATGCTAGGCGTAATTTCATTAGAGCGTTTCCTTTTTAAATATGTAAACGACTGGTGTCCTAACACCCCCCGCCACACGCCTATTGAGGCGGCTTGAGGGGTAGTATGTAGATGTCTAGATGTATTCACTCGCTGAGTCAGGATATTCTTGCAAGAGCTCACGGACCTCTTTAGGCAGATTTTTTAGGCCATGGTGTTTATTTATTTAATTCAGCACATAATGTTCTGTGGAATTTCAAACTAATAATCTGCTGAGAATGAATTCTTAAACTTCTTAACCAGAGGTGAGATGTTCAGCCAGAGCCGACGCACACGCTCTATCATCGGATTTAAACAACGTTCATGTGTGGAGCCAAGAGTGGGGACTCGAATTTAATCTGAGCAAATGCACGGCGGTACATTTCTTGCGGAGGTCGTCCAACTATCCCAATGTTTATCCTGTGGATGGTGTTCACATAAAGGCGACAGATGAAGTGAAGTATCTAGGAGTTACGATAACTTTGAACCTGTCGTGGGGAACACGTATAAGAAATATTTGTGACAGAGCTCTGAAGAAGCTGGGATTCGTCAAGCGTATATTGTGGGAAGATTTTAAGTTGAAAAAGAAGAGAGGTGCTATTTCGCACTCGTCTGGCCACACCTTGAATATATGCAGCGAGCATATGGGATCCGGTGCAGAAAGACTTAATCCGGGAACTTAATAAAATACAAACGAAAGCTGCGCGATTCGTCAAAAACTGCTACGGACAGCGTTGTTACACAGATGTTTAAAAGAATTAGGCTGGGAGCCGCTAGAGACTCGGAGGCTGCGCGCTAGGCTTAGATTGCTTGAGCAATTGAGAATAGATATATCTTTAAGAGCGACACGGAGTACATCATATTGGAACCCCACTATATTTCTAGGTCCGACAGAAACGATCAATTAATAGAGAGATATTTTATTGCCGAACGGATAGGTACTATGGGAAATCGTTTTTCTCCCGATCAATAAGGGACATAAAAATTAGAGCGTTTCCTTTTTTATATGTAAACGGCTGGTGTCCTAACACCCCCCGCCACACGACTATTGAGGCTGCTTCCGGGGTAGTATGCAGATGTAGATGTAGATGTATTCAGGATATTCTTGCTAGAGCTCACGGACCTCTTTAGTCAGATCTTTTAGGCCGCGGTATTCATTTAATTAAGCACATAATGTTCTGACGAATGGATCAGAGGTCAGGATCAGTCTCCGGAAAACGTCCTCAGTCGTGTGGAATCTGCTAATTTTTCTTCCGTGATGCTCGCGACAATTTCTTATATCTTTATGAGTTTTTGCAGTTTATTTAATTCAGTGTTAAATTTCAATTTTCAAGATTCAAGATTTCTGAATCTGAAATAAAAAATATGACTTTTTTTTACCATTTTTGTAAAAATAAACCAGCAGGGAAGTGGTTAACTAGAGACACTTCTGCGCGCTATGTCCTTTCTCTCTTAGCTTCATGGCTGGAGCTAAAGACAGTTCTACAGGGGATGTACTTTCTCTAAGGAATTTAGTTTTCCTTCTTTTTGATCGGATAGTGACGTCCGAAAACTGTTTGTTTTGCCTACCCTTTCTTTTATGAGATGTACCTGATGGAAAAGGTGCTAAGTGCCTTGGTATGGTTTTGTCAGATTTTCGGATATTCTATATTCTAGAAAGTTAGAAGTATAAACCTAAGCAAAAGCAATGCAAAATTTTGTGCGGCACCTCGTATTAGATCAGCTTCTAAAACTTAAATAAAAGAGAAATAACATACCAGGGGGGTTATTTTGTATCATCTCACCTTTTTAGTGACTCTTAGTGGAAAGGCGGAAGATCCGTTTAATCCTCTCTTAATGATCGGCTCACGAACGATTCGTGAATTGTCGAAGCTTCAATTACCTTATATCAAAATAAAAGATGCCGACACTATAGCGAATGCCCAGATTACTCAACATCTTACGGAAGATATCTTACACTCTACATACCACGAAAATCTAAAAACAGTCAAAACTTCAAGCGACATGTAAGCGATCACTCAATATTTAAAAATAATTAAGTGCATCTAATTAGTGTTCGATTCACACAAGCACGGGAAATATCTACCAAGAACGTAGATTTTAAGGCTATATTTATTTAAAATTATGGTATGAATAACTGAATTCCATTCTCCATACACTGGCGGATAGGCACACGAAAACAAAGGCATCAGCAACATTCTTTGGAAATTATTTATACGATATATATACACAGATATAATTCAAGCTAATAATAATATAAGCATTTCAAACAAAGCATACCTTCAAGTACCCAATATATATATTGGAGTTGTTGAAAATGCTGAAGTTCTTAACGTTTAGCAACTAATTACAACAATACGATTTAAAATCGTATTTGTATCTTTCGCGCCCTTGTTCATTTTCCAACTCAAGCTTCAAGTGGAAACGATGGTGGCTCCATGTCACGTTCTTTATGACAGGTGAGATGGAACTACTAATGGCAGGCGGAGATAATGAAACGGATCAAAGAGTCGAAAGATACGGACCAGAGCGGATGAATCGTCTAAAAGACCGGCACATGACCGGCAGTTCACCAATTGAGATCCGAAGATGGTCACGCCGCCTGGATGGCGGAGTTGAACTACGAAAAAGTGACTTTTTATGACATATTCTCAATAAAGTGAGATTACAAAATAAACCCCCTGATCAATTACCCTTATCGCTTTGGTAGCCAGGAACCAAATAATCATTGAATCACAACACTAGTTTGGATTATCACAACACTAACACTTACTTCAGAGATCACTTCAAATCACGAAAACTATTGCCACCCAAGGACCCAACGACTAAGTACTGGCATGAGTACACATCGATGGAATAGGAGCAACTGAAGAGCACCAAAATGTTTCGACTGAAGCATGAGGCTAAGAAGAGAAGTTACCACCACCCCCAAGAACCTGAGTCTACCCCCGAGGATAGCCAGGAAGGGTTTTGGTGGACCGCGTAAAGAGAAATGTGCAATGTCTTAATATTGTGCGAAAATGAATACCAGCGGCATCCCTACAATAAAACCCATCTGGAAAGATGCACCTGGAGGGTAAACACCACATCTGTTAACACGTGCAGATTCACATGCGGGTCAAAGAAACCGCCTTTAGTCAACAGACACAAGTTGTGTGGTGCGCTAAGTAGGGATAGTAAAATATCCCGACTAAGGACCCATAGTGATGGAAAAATGTCGGTCAAAATCGATTTTTCGAGCAATCGATTTTTAATCGAAATGAAAAGCTCGACTTTTCAACAAAAATCGAAATTTGAACCAAAAGATCGATTAATCGAAAAAATCGACGGCTCTATTTGTAAAAAATACTGTTGGTACAAAAAACATGTTCATTATTCATTCAAAAAACGCTCATAATACATATTTGAATAGTATAAAAAATCCCTAAAAATGCACTAATGAATAAATTCTTTGATTATTAGTAGTAAAAGTTTACAAATGCACGCACATTAAAGTTTGGGGATCACCGCTTGGAACCATTCGGCTTCACTAAAATTTTTAAGAAAGATCAACTGATTGAGATGTTTTCTTGATGGTCCAGGGCGTGCCTTTCCAATTTCACCGGCCTTAGAGAAAAGTCTTTCACATGGGACGGATGGCGTTATCATACTCT
Source organism: Pyrrhosoma nymphula (assembly GCA_963573305.1). Lineage (NCBI taxonomy): Eukaryota > Metazoa > Arthropoda > Insecta > Odonata > Coenagrionidae > Pyrrhosoma > Pyrrhosoma nymphula. Next base: position 29,805,306 of record OY754340.1, read on the forward strand.
GCTCTCTGATCGCGAAACGGTACGAAATGGTCAAGATCGAAGTTGAAAAATCGAGTTTGGATCGAAATTCTAAAGGCGGCTTTACACATATGGAAGTTACTTCCATGAGAGTAGCCATGCAAGTCGCAAGTGCAAGTGGTACTTCGATGTGTATTAAGCACGTACTTCCATGGCAGTAGAGGGGTCGATAGTGGAACTAATCGACCGCAGATCGCACTTGTAAGGAAAATAGACTCGCTTCTATTTTGCCTGCATGTGGCATTTCGATTTAGCGATAGAATTGCAAAACATCCGGTGAAATATACTGCCTGGTTCATCTTAGTTGAAAAACTACAGTTACATAAAATGACAATTATCTTAAGATTAAAATTTAACAATGCTGAAGTACTAAATTAGTTATCAAAATGTAAATATAAATTAATATTTGAAAAACAATAGTTGCCATGGAGAGAAAATTTGTTTACATAAACCCATGAGTTGATTTGATTATTTTAAATTAATAAAACTCAATAGATAATTATGTAAACAAAATATTTCGCATGATGTATTACATCATTAAGTTAACAAAGATATAATCAACAAATATTTAACCCAAAATCAACTATAGAAATTAGTATAATAAAACTGCTTTACAATTATATGCTAACATTTCCATAAAAATGTAAGATTTTAGTACCTGCAGGGTTTTGATTTAATTATTCATTGGTTGTTTGATATAACCTCCTTTCGCCTCCTTAGTTCCGTTATTCATTTATTTGCGGATAAGCCGGAAGTAATGTGTAAGCAGAGCTATAGAGCAAGTAGCGATATAAATCGATACTTCACTGAACTCGCAACTTCCATAAAAGTCAACTTCCATTTGTAAAGTCGCCTTAAGATCATGACTCGATCTCGATTTCCTCGATCTTTGACTATTAAAACTCGATTTTCGATTTTAATCGAAATCGATTTTTCCATCACTAAGGACCCACTGCCCTTGGGCCCGGCACTTGTACGGGTAACGGGTCTCCTGTCCATTAGGCTTTGAGGAAAGGGACAGCCAGAGGTGGGTTTTCTCAGCAGCAGTGCATACAACCAGTCTTATATACATCCAACGATTAACAAAATTCGATGGGAATCGTACTGAGAAGCGATCGAAGAAAATATTTTCCTCCTCTACCAGCGTCACGATTTCGCTTAGTATCGCAGTCTGAAATTCATTCTCTCCCTCCTTCTAGAGAAACAGAATAGAATAGAGACAAAGAGAGTATACTTTTTCATTTTTTGAATCCTAATCAATTACACATTGGAAAAGACGTATTTTACGACATGTCTCCACTGTGACGAAGCTCGCGTGTCTAGTGCCGACGTTCACGTCCGAGGCAGAGAGTCACATAAGTCATTGTCATTCACTTATTTTCAAATATTTGCAGCTAAATCCTTTACTAATATCTTTCTAATATAACCCACTCTTGCCACATAAGAACCTACGTGTCAATCGTCTTATAATCCAACGTTTATGCGAAATTTGTTAGAAAATAATGATTTTAGAAAAATGATAAGAATGAATTTTGTGTAAAAAATATAATAAGTGAAAATGAAAAATATTTAAAATGAATAGTAAAAAGCATGAAGCTAACACTTACATATTTTTAAAAAATTTGTTGAGAAAACATAAGAACTACACACATTTAGCTGTCACCGTTGCTGTTGTCTAGGGTATAACGATTTGACGGCAGAGCAGAACCTTTAGCTACAGCGCCTCCTAAAGTCAAGGTTTCGTCGCATTTTAACCCTTGAAAAGATGAAACTTTGTTGGTTGATTACCAACTCACGTCGTAAATACTTACTTGGAATTTTTCTTTGTTCTATCTTTGCCAGCAACGAACATTCCTACCTAAATTATATGTTTCCTAAATGAAATAGTCATAAGAGAGACTAATCATGTAAGAGAGTTGTGTGTATAAATCATGTGTTTAACAATGAGTATATTGTTTTGATTTTATTAAACTTCATCTCTTATCATATATTCTTGATCGCGGTGAGACTAAGTCAGAATTTTTCCCTAAAGTTTAACGTAAAACTGGGTCTTGTTCGAGATCTGAACACCAAGAGAGATGAAATTAATTTCGCGAGTTGAGGTACCTCTGTGGACGGATGGCTACAATATATAATTCGACCCCTTTTGACTGCTTCAAGGGAATCCTCCCGAAATCTATTTGAAATTCTCTGTGATCATGAACCAGCACTCATGATTTTGAGTAGAAAATCCTCCCTCGAATAATTCAACGATGCTTTAATTAGGGCCCTTAAAGAAACAACCAGTCAGGAGCGATTACCTCGATCTCGAAACGTTGTGAATTTTGAGTTTTTCGTAAAGAGATTTCTACGGAAGATGAGGGAGCTAAATCCTGAATCGATCTCCTTCAGGCTTCACTTATTCAAAGCTATAACCATGGAGTAGAGAATAGAATAGAGTATAGTAGAGTAGAATGTAGTAGAGTAGATTAGAGCAGAGTTGAGTGGAGTAGAGTGGAGAGTAGTGGAGTAGAATGGAGTAGAGCATAGTAGACTAGAATATAGTGGAGTAGATTAGAGCAGAGTTGAATGGAGTAGAGTGGAGTGTAGTGGAGTAGAGAGTAGAATGGAGTAGAGCATAGTAGACTAGAATAGAGTAGAGTAGTTTAGAGCAGAGTTGAGTGGAGTAGAGTGGATTAGAGTGGAGAGTTTTGAGGCAGAGTGTAGTAGAAAGGAGTAAAGTGGAGTTTAGTGGAGTAGACTGGATTAGACTGGAGTTGCGTGGAATAGAGTGAAGTAGAGCAGAGTACAGAAGAGTAGAGTTGGGTAGAGCTGAGTAGAGCACAGTAGAGTGGAGAAGTTTGGACTAGAGTGTAGTAGAAATGAGTAAAGTGGAGTTTAGTGGAGTAGACTGGATTTGACTAGAGTTGCGTGGAGTTACGTGGAATAGAGAGGAGTAGAGCAGAGTAGAGAAGAGTAGAGTTGGGTAGAGCTGAGTAGAGTACAGTAGAGTGGAGAATTTTGGAGTAGAGTGTAGTAGAAATGAGTATAGTGGAGTTTAGTGGAGTAGACTGGTGTAGACTGGAGTTGCATGTAGTTGCGTGGAATAGAGCGGAGTAGAGCAGAGTAGAGAAGAGTAGAGTTGGGTAGAGCTGAGTAGAGCACAGTGGAAGGGAGATTTTTGGAGTAGAGTGTAGTAGAAATGAGTAAAGTGGAGTTTAGTGGAGTATACTGGATTAGACTGGAGTTGGGTGGAGTTGCTTGGAATAGAGTGGATTAGAGCAGAGTAGAGAAGAGTAGAGCAGATTAGATTTGAGTATATTAGAATATAGAGCAGTTATATAATTCAAGAAGATGGGATCATTTTTGTACGAGAGCAAGTTGGGGAATGTTGGAGAAGTGGGCATATCGGCCATAATGAATGTATTGGTTACATGTACCATATCATACAGTTGTAGATAGGAGTAGAGTTCTACATGAGTAGAATGTAGTAGATCAGAGTGCAATATATAGAATAGAAAATGTAGAGCACAGATGGTTTATGCCATTGCTGTGAAATCAGCATCCATTTAACACTTGGTTAGTCGATTAGTTCATTGAACAGTCAATAATCGATTAACTAATTTGGGTTGGCCCATAAAATATCGTTAGATTTATCCAAGCTTTATTATTACCTGTGAATGATTACTAACTCAGCGATGTTAAAATCTTAAGAAAGTAGCTGAGAGTAGACTATGTAACTGTTGTAGGTTTTTGCTTAATGTTTTAATAAAATATAGGGTTATTTACTGCACTACTGAAATATCGCCACTGATCATACCTAGTAATTTTTAGGTTAGTGTAAAGGAACATTATATCGAACATCGAACAGTGGATAATCAAGAGGAGAAATTTAAATATTTAGGTGCAATAAATAATAAAGTGATGTTATAGGAGACAGAGAAATCAATCAAGGTTCAATAAAGTTAAAACATATCGGCTCTATTAATTCCTAACGGTGGGATAAAAGTATATAAACGAAATCTAAGAGAGGAACTGGTTAATAACTTGTGGAATTCGTACTGTTTTAAGGCTGTGGATGATAACCAAAGACATGAACAAAGAAGGTTTAGAGCTATTGAAATGGATTACATGCCCTGTAATACGCAACGACTGTAGGCAATGACGTAAAAATCCCACATGCGTTTAAATGACATTGTCGTTACAGCTGTAACTCTGTGTTGCGCTCTACATGGGGGTAATAATATTGTAATCCCACTTAAGTGAGAGTACGTCATAAAATACGGAAAATTACGTCATTTTTCGCAGTTCCACTCCACCACCCAGGCGGCGTGACCATCTTCGGCTCTTAAATGGTGATCTGCAGACCTTTTCCATGTCTCACCAGCTCTTTCCCGTGACTCATCGGCTCTTTCGACTCTTGATCCGTATCCTTTGAATCTTGATCCGATTCACTTTCCTCCGCCTTTCATTATTTTCATCTCACGTGTCGTAAGGAACGTTTCCAACGGATCTTGGCCGATCGTGAGCCGATCATAAAGGGAGCAAAATGGGTCTCCCGCCTTCCCGCAAAGAGTCATTGGCCTTACAATGAGATTTCCTCTCACACATTAAATTTAAACTTGTACTCACTTTGTAATCAATGAGTTATAAGAATAAGTTCCCTTTCCTTTTAAGATGACTTTCTTAATCTCTTGTCCTATTGTCCTTGCCGTCTCATATAAAAGTATAAATGAAGCGTATAGCAGCTGTGTAATAATGATATGTCTATGATACCGTCATGGCTACAATTAGGTGTGAGACTTTTCCTCATCGCGCGACCACTGACGTTAAGTGTTTTTGTATATAATCACTCATTTGCGTTACACTTTTGCAACATGCGGCCAAAGTTGATTCATTTAGTGGAGAGCAGATATATTTAATGCAAATTTAAGAGTCATTAGAAAGTATGTCCACATATAATATCAATATTTCTTCTTGAGAATTGTAATTTTCTTCATTTATACCCAATGATATTATCGCCAGTAAAATTAGCAGTGATTACGTAATTGTATCAGTAATTGTATATATCGCTCGCGCGTGATAAGGTAGCTTAGCGACCACTCCCGGGTTAAAGAAGGTGAGATTACAAACTATCTCCCAAGGAATTTTCGCGAATAATTGAAACGACAGCAGTTATAATATCAAACGAAATTAGAAATCCAATGTACATGATACATTTCACAATATTCACAATAGTTTCTAAAAGCAAATGAAACTTTTCTCAGTATAACAAACCACAGTTACCCTCCGATATTGCGTTCCTTTTCAGAGTGTGGCGCTTTATATTTTATGGTTTCTCGCCCGAAAGTCCAGCGCCAACCAATGTATGATCGGCAGCGTTAGGAACTGCGTGTGTTTCCACGCCGTTTGGGCCTACATGCGCAAGTACTTCGTCTTTACGCATGGCTGTTGCGTAAACGTGGCACAAGATTAAGTGATAAGGTAACGAGCTCACAAAAGAGTTGCCAGTGAGGAGAATTTCAATAGGAACGACAGACAAGGTAAATCGAGACTTAATTGAGAAGAAAACCAGCGATGGTTTGTTTCATTTGTCAAGAATGCCATTAAATCGACGGCTCAAACAAATCTTCCGGTGGATTTTTCCTGTACAAAACAAACGAGGGTCAGCCTAGACATTCGTGGATGGAAAGAATTAGAAGAGCTATGGAAAATAGACAGCTAGAGGAAGAAACATCCCAGGATAGAGAGGTTTTGGAGAGGGAGATGGGACAAACAGCGTACAGCTGTATGATATGGTACATGTAACCAATACATTCATTATGGCCGATATGCGCACTTCTCCAACATTCCCCAACGTGCTCTCGTAGAAAAATGATCCCATCTACTTAAATAATGAAAATTCTCTATATTCTAATGTAATCAATTCTACTCTGCTCTACTGTGCTCTTCTCAGCTCTACTCAACACTTCTCTAATCTGCTCTACTCCACTCTATTCCACGCAACTCTACTCCAGTCTACTCCTCTAAACTCCACTCTACTTCACTCTGTTCCACCCTACACCAATCTACTCAGCTCTACTCTTCTCTCCTCCACTCTGCTGTACTATCCACTCCACATTACTCCGTCTACTCAACTCTACTCCACTATAATTCACTCTTTATTGTACTCCAATCTACTCCAGCCTACTCCATTCTACTCAATTCTACTTAACTCTACTCTGCTCAACTCGGCTCCTCTCTATTCCACTCTATTCCACTAACCTCTACTTTATTACACTCTACGCACTCTACTCCACTTTATTCTACTCTATTTCACTCTACTTTATCACTATTCTATCTCCAAAATTTATCCATTTTTTCCACTAAACTCTATTCTACTCCACTCTACCCAAACTTACACCACTCTACTCCACTCTATTCCTCTCTATTTCCCTCTAATTTACTCTACACTATTCTGCTCAACTTTACTACTACTACTCTGCTCTACTCCAATATCCTCCACTCTACTACCGCACTACCTACTCCACTTTACTCTATTCTACTCCACTCTACCCAAACCTACACCACTCTACTCCACTCTATTCCTCTCTATTTCACTCTACTTTAAACTATTCTATCCTCCAAAATTTATCCATTTTTTCCACTAAACTCTATTCTACTCCACTCTACCCAAACTTACATCACTCTACTCCACTCTATTCCTCTCTATTTCACTCTACTTTAAACTATTCTATCCTCCAAAATTTATCCATTTTTTCCACTAAACTATATTCTACTCCACTCTACCCAAACTTACACCACTCTACTCCACTCTATTCCTCTCTATTTCCCTCTAATTTACTCTACACTATTCTGCTCAACTTTACTACTACTACTCTGCTCTACTCCAATATCCTCCACTCTACTACCGCACTACCTACTCCACTTTACTCTATTCTACTCCACTCTACCCAAACCTACACCACTCTACTCCACTCTATTCCTCTCTATTTCACTCTACTTTAAACTATTCTATCCTCCAAAATTTATCCATTTTTTCCACTAAACTCTATTCTACTCCACTCTACCCAAACTTACACCACTCTACTCCACTCTATTCCTCTCTATTTCACTCTAATTTACTCTACACCATTCTGCTCAACTTTACTCCCCACTACTCTGCTCTACTCCAATAACCTCCACTCTACTACCGCACTACCTACTCCACTTAACTCTATTCCATTCTACTCCACTCTACCCAAAATAAATCCTCTCTTCCACTTTATTCCAATCTATTTCACTCTACTATACTCTACACTATTCTACTCAACTCTACTCCGCACTACTCTGCTCTACTCCACTAGCCTCCATTCTACTCCACTACCTATTCCACTTCACTCTACTCCACTCTACTTCTGTGAAAAAAATTACTGTGGTAAATAACTGATTTATTTTTAAAAGTAGAGTCGAGACACCAACCACACTCATCTTGAATTCCATTTTAAACCCATTTTATAATCAGATATCGATTGATGGAATATCATTTCTCCGGACCTCTTCCAGTAGACTCGGGACCTCTACCCTGGATACCTTCTATAAAATCATCTCATTGACGCAATTCTCACCAATCCAATTACCCGTTTCAAACTGTGAGGAAAGACGTTTTAACACCACCACTCCAGCGCCATCTCTTAACGCAGGATTACGACAGCTTAAGTCATCTCATTTGCCGAAAAGGTATCTCCCTCTCCACACATATATGTGAGATATTACCGCCCTCTTGTGATATAAAGGGGGAAGGTAGGGGGATGGGGGTATGCAACTTCTTTTCCCTTTCCGGACGAGACTCCGCGCCTCAAACGCCACCTTCCTTTGGACTGTCGGAACTAATCCCGTAAAACAGCCGACTACCGCCGGGCGTGCGTGAAGGGGTGCGGACCAGCAAAAGAAGTGCCTTGCGCGCGCATTGCGTCTCTGTTCAGGGTATTTAGCAGTTGGGGGTACGCGAGCTAAGGGGTTTTTGAGGAGGTTACAGGGTGCGAGAAAGGGATTTGGCTGATCAGAGAGGCATTATTTAAGGAGAAGACGATGGGGTTGACGGTTAAACTCTGCTCTTTGCGCCATCTATGAATAATACATCAAACGACTCTGTTTTGGGTGGTGTGGGAAGGCGTTCTCTGGGAAGCGCCTCCCTGGGAAGGTGCGGCGAACTCAGGAATCAACTAATTCAGACGGAAAGAGTTTTCCGGGAGATGGCGTGTTAATCCCAAGTGTTATGTTATAAAGCGGTGTCTTTGTGCGTCTGCGAGAAACAATTTTAAAGGCCGTGTCCAAAGATTTTTTGCTGCTTAAGATGTATAGCCTTGAGTATAGCCTTGACTTTACCCACTCCTCTCTTCTGATAAACGCAAATGTCCAATGATTATGAAGTAATTGATTATTATCCATCTTATATACACTAAATAATGTATCTTTGTTTATCCCTTTTGCGCTCCTATTCAATTCGTTTCGATTGCGATGAAACGTTTTGAATAAAATTCACGTATTCAATTGCTACTTTTTAGATTTTTTTATTTTTTTCATCATAACAATTTACTAAGTTCATTTAAGTGCCTTTAAGTCATACATACAAACTATACTTCCTTTTTTTTCTCGATAAAATCGGTCAACAATTCATTTCTCTGGAAGGACATCCTACCCCAAGGCATTAGTTTTCTTGCCTTTTAAAATATCACACTCAACATACATGGTTAATGTTTCAAATATAGTTTGGATAAGTTTAAGTTTATGAAAGTTCCTTTAAGGCATATACATACTATAGGTCCTTCTAAGCCACATGTCTTATCAGAAGGTTCCTTATTTACTTACAGAGCGGCAAGTTACACAAATATTTGAATTCAGACATTTATTACAAAGAATCGTACATGTTGTAGTATTAGAATACTAATATTTTAATATCATATTTTATAAGTTTATTTACAAGGATCATTCTACCTTTAAAATTTACATATTTGTATTATTATAATATTATCGGATAATTTAACATAGTTTATAAAACATCAAATGACAGATCTCTCCAATAGTTGTTTTTATTTTAATTTAACCTCTAATTCTCAAATCAATTCAATATATATTTTAAATTATTGAGTAAACCATTGAGAATCATTGGCACCTTAACGTTCATTTTCTTTTTTCCATAGTTATTTCAATATTCATTATAAAAAAAGTTTTTTAATTTTTTACACTTTTTATTTTTTTAAACACACCACGCGTTTCAATTTAATGGCATCGTCAGGCGTAGCAGTTTGTTTTCACATGTTTTATTATATTGTTGTCCTTGTGAGATACAGAACATTAAATTTGATTTTTAAAGAAAAGTCTACATTAAAAAAATGAGATGAAGGAAATTTAACGCAAATAAAAAGGAGAAAGTAAAAAATTAAGGTGGTTACTGCCGCGACTGTGTGAATCAAAACAAATACTAAATTCCACATATTTTGTATGTTGTCAAAAAATCCTGCTTTTTTACTGATGAAATGCGTTACTCACAGAAAACCAAAAGTAAAGTAAAAAATATCCAGATTATTATTCCACGAATGTATTTTAAATGAGCACTTTTATTCCAGACATAGGAGCCGACTGCAGCGTCATTTCCTAAGAATTACCGCATTTTGACTTCAATTATGGCATTAATTCTTCAATAACTATAAAAAATAAGGTGGTAAGATGCCTATTATTTATTTTTATTCAATTTCTCTGGATTATTTCCTTCTTGTAAATAGTTTTCCACGAAAATGGCATTTATATATTTTATGGAATAATACTATTTTATTCTCCGTGTTTCTCTCATTCCCACATTATGAACACAATGTATAATTTCAAGTTCAATTATTATAGAATATAAAATAGCGTGGAAAGGCATTATTTTGTTGTTCGTATCAGATATAGAGGATAACTTTTTCTACAAGTAGACAGAATATGAATAAAATGACATTTAAGTCTTTTTACGGTGGAACCACCTTAAGTGTTTAAGATGTAGTGTAGTAACATGAAAATTAAAGCAACAAAAATTTACGTACAATACTTGAAAAATAACAATGAAATCAAGGGATAAAGAGATAGGTAAGCGTTTTTTATAAAGTTTTTTCAGAAAGTAGTGGGAAGATATGTGTAAAAAGCTGCTCATTGCATAGATTTGGAGAATGCCTGATAATTTCAATTTGTTCTAATGCATCCATTTTTAAACCTTTGAGAAGGAAATGTAAAATATCAAGGGTAAAGTCACTGACATGATTGCACTCTATAAAAGGTGTTTAGCAAAAAGGGAGACAGAATTTCTATTATTATTTAAACTACGGACACGTTCTTTTATACGTGTTTTAAAATTTCGACCGGTTTGACCAATATAAGCTATATTGCAGCTATTACATTTAATTTTATACTTAAAAAAAATAAAAAGCGTAGAAAAGTACATACATTTATCATAATGAGACTTTGTCAAATTGTCGTGCGTGTTCCCATAAAGGTTTCTGAACTATAATAATCGCAAGTTTTAGTGATTTTTTTTTTGTTAATAATTAATTTTTTTTTAAATAATCGTAAGTTTTAGTGATTATTTTTTTTTGTTAATAATTAATTTTTTTTTTAATAATCGCAAGTTTTAGTGATTTTTTTTTGTTAATAATTAATTTTTTTTTAATAATCGCAAGTTTTAGTGATTATTTTTAATTAGTGATTATTTTTTTAGTGATTACAAATTTATAAGTAAAAGGTAAAAAAAATCACCTGATGTTTTTACCCCAATACTGTTTACATATACTCCCATAAGAAAAGCATTGAGATCGGTACAGATGTTACTTTGTTTGATTTTTTAAATTAATTTAACTCAATTTATTGAATGGAAGTAATTATCATAAAACGCATTAAAGAATGCAGTATTTAATTATTTCATTCAAAATTCTTATGTACTTGCTTTCTGTCCAAGTATTGCGTTTTTATCTCGAAATTCATAAATATTTCTTCCATTACAACAATACAAAATTTCCTTGGCAACCAGGCGTG